>JALPQD010000591.1:343043-795543 GCA_023101885.1 Typhlomys cinereus | reverse complement strand
CCCCAGAGCGAGCTGGCTAGCCAGACTAACTCTAATGGTGTGCTTTAGGTGTAATTGGAAATGCAGGCTCACAATAAGATAGTGGGAGGACTTGGAAGATAGCGGGTCAGTAAAGTGCTTGTCATGCAAACATGAGAATCTTGAGTTTGATCCCTGGCACCCACATAGAAAACAAACAACAATAAAAAGGTGGGATAGCCCATACTTATACACTTGTCATCCAACATGAGGAGTCCAATACGCAGATCCCTGGGGTTTGCTGGGCTAGCCAACTCAGTGGACCCTGAGTCATGATGAGAGACCCTCTATCACAAACTAAGGGTAGGGCTGAGGAAATAGCCTTGGGTATAGCACACCTGCTGCGCAAGTGTGAGAACTCAAGTTTGGATCCCCAGCACCTACATGAAAGTTGGGTGGGCGTGGTGGCCTGCCTGTAATCTCCTTGGGAGGCAGAGACAGAGAATCCCTAGAGCAAACCAAAACTAACCAGATTGGCTCCAGATCCCGAGAAGGCAGATCCTGCCTTAGGAAGTGAAGTGGGGAGAGATTGAGGAAGACACCTATTAATTTCACACACACACTGCACACATATATGCGAACACACCCACATAAACACACCTGCACATGTGTGCACCACACACATGCACATATATATATCGCATACCTGCACATGTATGTACCACACACATGCAGCCACACATATATACATGTGCACACATCACACACATCTGCATTAAGAAAGAAAATCAGAGTGGACTGTTCTAAGGAATGATGCCTGCCTGAGGTTGACCTCTGGCTTCCATGCATGTACGCCCCCCACACACGCACTCACTCACTCACACAGATATTATTAGCAAAGCAAGAAATTAAAAAGGAAACTGAATGACCCAGGAAGACAGCCAGCAGATGGGAAGGACTGGGCAAATCCAGTTTAGGGCTGTCTCAAAGCAGGCAGTCTCCTTGCCAACTGAGATCAGTCAGGGCTGAGGACAATCCCCTGAACACCTCATTAGTCTGCAAGAGCTGTGGATATGTCCGGGGACCCCGCCTCTGTGCCTCGCTGGGCCTCCGGTCCCTTCCTGGTTGGGCCGCGCTTTTTGCCAGCAGCAAGTGTACAGGAAACCCATCTGTCCCTCTACCTCCCTCCGCACCCTCCAGCACCATCCCATCCTAGGAAGCTTCGTTTGGCGCAGGCAGGCATGGAGATGCAAAGTTGCTAGACGTGCAAGTTTTCCGGCTGACAGCGGAGTTGCAGCCAAGAGGGTGTGCGACCTCCACACACAGGGTGGGGGGATGTCTTCCCTTTTTCCTCGACCCTGCAGGAAAGAACAGCTGCTCCCTCATCCTTTCTGGGTGCGTGCTTGCCTCTCTTAGGAGGTCAGTGAATGTCCTTGGAGCACCCACAGAACCCCTGTATTTAGGAGCAGATGCCAAGTAAATACCAGAGCCCCTCAGAAGGGCGTCATTCAAGACCCTCCTGCCCAGACCACTGGATCTTTCCAGAAGCACATTTCTACAGCCATTTCTGGTGCCCACACACCCGTTTCAATTTAATAAAAACAAAAACAAACAAGCAAAAGAAAAAAAAAAAAAAACTCTTGGCTTGGGTGGCAAGCTGACTTCTCTAGTTATTACGTAAATGCGTATGTCCCAAGGTGTCGCACCCCTGGTCTTCTTGGTGCCTAATACAGACTAGATGCAAGCCGTCAGTCCTTCTGGGGGAACCCTGCACTCCAGCCACCTCAGTGGAGGAACTGTGCTCTTCTTAATGAGACAGAGGCCCTGCCCCTGCCATGTGGCTCTCGGCACGCGAGGCGCTCTGCTTCTGTCGTAAGTGTTGTCGATACTCTGTGTCGGTTAGGAGAAAGCCTTTCTAAATCCAGCTTCCCGTGGGAGCTTCCATTTGTTTCATCTTTAAAGAGTCCTGTCTCGTTCTGAGTCCCACACATTGTTAGCGAGCAGCCCGTCACTGACACCTAGAACATTCTGCCATCCTGGTCTGGAAGTTTACTGAGTCAGAAGAGCCAGGCCAGGATTAAAACAAAATCGCTGTCTGCTCAGATAAAGACATAAAGCTCTTATCATAGAAATGTAAGTCCTCCCCAGGGTCTAGAAGAAACTGATATTTGGGGTAACCATTTGTCTTTGGAACTCCATGTCAGTTACCCCATTTTTTTGTATGCTTGGGTCTGTGATGTGCATGTATGCATATCCACGTGTGTGTGTGTGTGCGCGCGCGCATGTGGAATCAGATTCCTCCCTCCATCACTCCCCACCTTATATTGAGGCATGGCCTCCCAACTGAAGCCAGAGCTTTCCAATGCAGCTAATCTAGCTAGCCAGCTAGTCCCAGAAATCTCCTGTCTCAGCCTCCTGAGCAATGGGATTACAGATGGACTGACACACCCACCCAGCATTTACATGGGTGCTGGGGATTTGAACTCTGGTTCTCATGCTTTGCCAGCAAGCACTTCATCTCCTAAAGGGCTGCCTCTCCATTCCAACACCCTATTTTCTATAGTGACCTTTAAACCTTTCTCGTGGTCACTGGTGTGTTTGCTAAACAGAGCTGTGCATCAAGTGCTGCGGTTTAATCTAAAGGGAGATGCCGAGAGGCAGTGATGCCTGAGACCCAGTGTCTCTCATGGGAGGAGCTGTAACAACCAGGAGGGATCAGTAGGCAGTTTGTCTTGAGTCTTTTGGGTCTCTCTACATAGAGTTGGAAGGTAACACCTTTCGTAGTCAGATGCTGTCTGTCGGCTGTACATCTCTGCTGCGGAAAGATAGCCATCTGTAGCATACAAACAGTGCATGGGGCTGCGTTACAATAAAACTTTATCAACAAGAACAGAAAGCTGGCTGCATTGAGACTACGGAGCTCACTGAATGAGTAGCGAGTCTTTTGGGGTTTTGACTTCCTGTTTGTTGACTGGCTCAGACACTGTGATGTTGGATGGTAAAGTTGTTGAACTGGAGGTTAGCGGTAAGAGGACATCACACTCTGGCTGACTGGACAGAGGACTGAGTGATGAACATCCTCAGAGGTGTCCCAAAGGGGCCTGGGGGACAAAGGGCTGTCCCCAGTTTCCTGAAGCACCAGCAGTTGCCTCAAGAAAGCAGGTTAGGCCTGTGCAGGAAAGGGATCAAGAGCAGCCCCATGGCAGTGTGTGAGTGTGACGGGGAAGGTTATAAAAAGAAGCTAACACACAGGAGACACTTCAGAAATACGAGTTTATTAGCACCAAGGGCCTGGTAGTTAAGGCAACCACAGCGTAGCCTTAAGGTGGGAGAGCATCAGAATAAGATATAGCTTAGAGTCAGAGAGGACAGGGGGAGAGCCACCACAGACAGCATGGGTGAGGGGAGCAACAGAGCCCCCGGAAGAAAAGGGGGTGTCTATCATGGGCTTCAGAAGTTGGTAGAGTCACTAGGGGAGTAGGGCAGGGGTGGGAGTAAAGAATATCATGCAAAGGACAGGTTTCTCTCCAGGCTGTTAGGGTGGGGAGACAGGGATTTAGGGCGCATGTGTGGTCTGTTCTGGAAAATGACACCTTTCAGCCAGGATGAAGGAGGCTTTATAAAACGGGTGTGGCCGTGTCCAAAGGCAGGAAGAGGCGTGAAGACTTTCCTTAGAGAGGTCTGCAAGGGGACAGGTGTTTGAGGCCACATGGTACCTTCAGGTAATGACAGTCAGAGACAGCAGGGAGCATAGTCAGGCAGCACCCCCTGGGATTGCCAGCCATCTGGTCCACATCCACATCACTGCCCTTCTGAAAGCGATCAAGAGGGAAAGGCGGGACAGGGATGTCTCACCATGAGTCATGCCCCAACCCTTCTCTAGCAACCTGATCTACTGGCTTGTGGCCCTGAAGTTGTAGACAACATTGGGGAGAATGGAACCCCAGCAATGAACCAGACATCCCTTCCTAGGAGGGCAGTTTGGCAGCCAGCTCTGGGACAGGGTTATGGGGGAAGCTGGAATAGGGAAGATTCGTGTCTATCAAGACTTTCCCACGCAGGGGGAGGGTCAGGTCAGGCTCCTGATGCCTGTAGGTCCAGCAGCAGGACTCCTGGTCCTCTGACCTTTATTGGTGATGTGGCAGCCTTCTTGTGCTCAGAGGAAGCAGTTCAGTGTAGCCCTGTTGTCTGTCAGTGCGTTCTCCCTCCCCCACCAGGCCTTGCATTATCAAGCAGTGCTTTGCCATCTGCTCTGACTAGCAACTCAGGTTGCCTCTGGTCACGTAGTGAGAAGGCCCTGAACTCCAAGACCTATCCCTGAGCCTGTTCCCACCCACACACCTGCAGTAGCCCACATGGCCCAAAGCCACCCAGTCAAGTGGTGCCAGGCAGGCCAGGTCAGGGGAATCTCCAGATTCACAGAAGCCCCAGGCTCTCTATGGATGTGCCTGGGCCGGGATGCAGATATATGCAGTTGAACATACTGGCCATCAAGACAGAGAAGGGGGGCTGGGGAGATAGATCAGGGGTTAAAACTTTGGCTTTGCAAACAACCAGACCTGAGTTCCAGATTCCACATAAAAATGCTAGGTAGATATGGCATCAGCCTACAATTCCAGCCCTTGAAGGCTGAGTCTAGGAAATCCCAAAGCAAAGCAAAAAAGAAGTAGAGTAATCCAGGATGATCCATTCTGAAGTCACCCTTGGGCCTCCACAGACACACACACACTCAAGTACCAACTGGTAACCATGCCCCTCCCACATTAAATAAATAAATAAATAAATAAATAAATAAAAGTAAATACATGCATGCATACATACATGCATGCATACATACATGCATTCATGCATGCATACATATATGCATAAATGACAAAGGAAGGTCCAGAGCAATTGAAGCTCAGGCTGGAGGGCAGGAGACAGGGAACAGAGCTGCTCTGTAAAGGTAAATGACTGTCCACAGTCAAGTCACCCATCTGTGGAGGATCAATTAAACATGTTCACCTGTTGCGCCCCTCACTTAGGGACAGGAACTGGGTAGGAGATAAAAGCATAGCAGGGCCCTTCTTGCAGAGCCTGGAGGTGGAAAGGGAGACTGGATTTGCAAATCTGCCAATATATTCAGTGGGTGACGTCACTCTCTGCTCTTCAGCTTTCCAGATAACCCCCTGCTTACTATCCATGCTGACCTCCAGCTCTTTCTTGGCCAAGTGTCAGGATCTCACCTTTATTTTAATGTGTCGTGTGTGTGTGTGTGTGTGTGTGTGTGTGTGTGTACCAAAGGGTACTTCGTGTGTGCCTGTGGAGACCCAAGGGTGACATCAAAAATCATCCTGGATTTCTCTACCTCCTTATTGCTTTGCTCTGTCTTCTAAGGCCTGAAGTACAGGCTATCACTATATCTGCCCAGCATTTGTACATGGAATCTGGGGACCTAAATTCAGGTCCTTTTGCTGTCAAGCAAAGGCTTTAACTTCTGAACCATCTCCCCAGTCCATAATGTATCCATTAATGTGTGGGTGGTGAAGAGATGGTTCAGGGATTAAGACTCTGCCTCAAAAACAGAAGGATTTGAGATCAGATCCCAAGTCTCACGTTAAAGCACCAGGTGGGAATAGCGTGATCTGCATTTCCAGCCCCAGTGGGCAGAGCCTGGGAGATCCCAGAGCAAAGCAAAAAGGCGGTAGAAGCATTCCAGGACAATTCCCAAAGTCACCCTTGGGCCTGCACAGGATGGACACACACACACACACACACACACACACACACACACACACACACACTCTCTCTCTCACACAAAAATAAAAATTAAAAAAGTGTCTGTGGTGTATATGTGTGTGGTGTGTGTGTTCCTGTGACAGGCATGCAGTAGTGGAGGAGGACAACCTTGGTGTCGCTCCTCACCTTAGGTCTTGCTTGGGGCTTAGTTCCAACTTCCCATTGCTTAATGAGGCCAAGACCCAAACAACTTGTGAGAAAGGTGGTTACTCCAGCTTGTGCTTTTAGGTTACAATTGGTCAGGATGGCATCAGTTAGGAGCAGAAGGAACTGGCTATACCATATCCACCGAAAGAGCTGAGAGAAGACACGCTGCCTCTCCTGCCAGTCTACCAGACTACTGAACCAGCTCTCTCCGTCTTCTCCACCCGCCCTTAGAATTGTCCCACAACTACAGCAGGGTCTTCTCACATCAATTAGACACTCTCCTGCCCAAAATGTGCCCAAAGCCTTGGGCTTCAGTTGTCACTTTGACACATGTGCCTAACTGGTACAGCCTCCTTGCAGCCCACCTTCAGAATGTTTCTGAGGTCCATGTGGCAGTAACATCAGAGCTGCAAGCCTCTTTTTGTTTGAATAATGCTCCAGGGAAGGAATAGAACTGTCATAGGTAAGCACAGGTGTCAACTTGACTGCTGAGGGTTTGAGCTCTGGGCACAGTCGTAAAGAGTTGATGGTTGAGTTAAGCCCAGAGCAAACCTGAAGGAGATTGTCTAACTGATGGGGAGGGCCCAGCCCATGGCGGGTGGGATTAGACCCTGGATAAATCACAAAGAGTTGGTTGAGAGAGTCGGCATCCTTCTGTATACTTGGCCAGACATGCTGGTCTGGCAAATAAGGATCGTCCATCTCTCAGCTGTTACGTGGTGATGGTGTGGCCAGAGCCTTCGGCCCTGGTGTTGGTGCATGCTCTCCTGTCAAGCTGGACTGTGAACTGTAACCAGACTGTTGTAAGGAAATAAACCCCTTGTTCCTTAAACTATTTGATGGTCATTTATCAGCAACCATGCAGGCGGACTGCAACAAGAACATAGCTTGGTCACCCAGGGAACATTTTCCTGATCTCGGGCCTAAGGCTACAGAGCACAATGAATAGATGTGTGCAGATGCATGCAGGCGTGCACAGTGCATGTGTGTGCAGGTACATATAGGTACGTATAAGTGCTTGCAGGTGTGCACAAGTGTTTTCAGGTATGTGCAGGTACATTCAGGTGTGTACAGATACATATAGGTATGTATAATTCCATATAGTTGTGTGCAGGTGCATACTAGTAGAGGGCATGTAGGTGTATTCAAGTATGTGCAGGTACACACAGGTGGGTGTGAGTACTTAAGGATGTAATATGTACATGTGTGTACAAGTGTGCACATATGCATAAGGATGTTTGTAGGAGTGTACAGATACATGTGTGTAGGTATAGATGTCTTCAGGGATACAAATGTGTACACATGTATGAACATGTAGCTCTGTGTGTGTGTGTGCAGGTACATATAGACATGTTCAAGCAGTATAAGTGCATACACATGTCATACATGGTGAATAGGTGCAGGTGTGCTCAGGTAAATACACATGTGTGAATATGCATACAGACAAGTGCACATATGTACAGCTGTATGCAGGTATATGCACAGATGTGCAGGTGTGGGGACAGATGGTAAGGGTGTTTGAAGACATGTATAAATAAATATAGGTATATAGAGAAGCACCTTGTCTTCATGTACATACATGTGTGTAAAGATAGTAAGGGTGTTAAAATGTGTGTACAGGTTCATAGAAATACATATGTATGCACAGACACATATACATGTTTACAAAGGCGGATGAGTGGTAAAGGTATTTGAAGATGTATACAGGTGCATAAAGATGTGTAGACGTGTGCACATATGTGCAGCTACATACGCATGTATACAAGCATGTACAGAAAGCAAAGGTGTTTGAAAGCATGTACAAATGTGTTCTGGTACGTAGAGGTGCATGCACACATGTGGTGAAAGTGTTTGGAGTGTGGAGAGGTTCATAAAGGTGCATATATGCAAACATGTGTGCAGGTGCATAACTGTGTGTGCAAGTGTGTACAGTAGTGAGCAGGTGGATACTGGCATATGTAGGTGCATGCATATGTGTGCAGGAGTGTGCAGGTTGGCGCAGGCATATATAGGTGTGCAAACTGTGCAAGTGTGCAGGAGATACAGTGGGTCCTGCAGTTCACTTGCAGTTCTGCTGTCTGTGAACCAGAAGTGGGAAGTACGGATACTGTGTCAGTTCCAGTTACCTGTCTGAGGTGCCACTAGCTGCTTTCCATGCAGATGACCTTGCCCTCCGTGTTTCTCGCTTTTTTCTCCAGGAGACACAAGACCTGCCTCCTGTTTACCTCCTCCTCCTCTTCTTCCTCCCTCCTCCTCTTCCTTTCCTCCTCCTCCTCCTCCTCCTCCTCCTCCTCCTCCAGCTATTCCACCTCCTCCTCCTCCATCCCTGCAGCCGACTAAGGTCACCATGCATTATCAACCCACCCTCTGTGCAGCTTGGCCACCTGCCTGCCCAGTCTCTGCCAACCTAATGAGCAGAGTCCTGGTCTGTCATTTATGTCATTTACAAGATGTTAAATAGCAGGGTTTCCAGCTGATCCCAGCTGGACCACCTCACAGGCCATCCTCTGTCTGTGTCCCTTGGTCCCCAGGGTCTCATGACCACAGGAGTCCCAGAGAGTCTGTGCTGTGGAAATTACATAGGTAACTCTGAGGATCACTGGTCTGACTGAAGTGGCGAACTCCACGCATGCTGCCTGGACAGCTCTGGGTGGCATCCTCAGGGTGCATGGAGGCAGACGGGGGAAGTGTAAATGCTACCTGAGCAGGCCAGTGGAGTATGGGGTTCACAGAAGGAGTCAGAACCTTTGGTCAAGATGTAGGACTCAGGGCTGGAGGATGCTCGGAGACCGTGGGAGTGCTCCCAGGGGGCCTGCCTGACAGATTTGCAAAGGACAAGGGGTGAGGTTTTGGAGGGAATGATGCTCCCTGGGTCAACTCTGGCTGTGTCTGCATCTGTGTGTGCATCTGTGTGTGTGTGTCTGCATCTGTGTGTGTGTATGTGTGTGTCTGTGTGTATCTGTGTATCTGTGTGTATGCGTGTCTGTGTGTGTGTCTGTGTCTGCATGTGTATCTGTGTGTGTGTGTGTGTGCCTGGGTGTGTCCGTGTGTGTATCTGTGTATCTGTGTGTGTGTGTGTGTGTCTGTGTCTGTGTGTGCCTGTGTCTGCATGTGTATCTGTGTGTGTCTGCGTGTATATCTGTGTCTGTGTGTATCTGTGTGTGTCTGTGTGTATCTGTGTGTCTGTGTGTGTCTGCGTGTATATCTGTGTGTATCTGTGTGTCTGCGTGTATATCTTTGTCTGTGTGTGTCTGTGTGTCTGTGTGTGCCTGGGTGTATCTGTGTGTGTCTGTGTGTCTGTGTGTGCCTGGGTGTATCTGTGTGTGCCTGGGTGTGTCTGTGTGTCTGTGTCTGTGTGTGTCTGTGTCTGCATGTGTATCTGTGTGTGTGTGCGTGTCTGTGTCTGTGTGTGTCTGTGTCTGCATGTGTATCTGTGTGTGTCTGCGTGTATATCTGTGTGTGTCTGTGTGTGTCTGTGTGTGTCTGTGTGTATCTGTGTGTCTGTGTGTGTGTGCGCCTGTATATCTATGAATATTCACCATTCACATGCAGCTCAGAGATCAACTCTGGGTAGCGTTCCTCTGGAGTCATCTTTGTTTTATGAGACAGGGGGTCTCACTGGCCTGGGGTTCACCAATTCAGCTAGGTCAGCTGGCCAATAAGCACCAGGGGTCCACCTGTCTCTGCCCTCACAGCGCCAGGATCATGAGCACACGCCACGACGCCCGGCTTTCTTTTGTGGGTGCTGGGGCATCAGACTCAGGTTCTCCTGCTCATGTGGCAGGCCCTTCACCAGCTGAGCTATCTCCCCGGGCCCTGAGGTGCTTCTTTTACGTCTAGAGGGACCAGGTTGCTCTGCTGTCTCCAAGGCCAGACGTTTCATCTTGGTTTGTTCAAGAGCTTCCTTACTCTGGGAGTCGACTCTGGAGTCTCTACAGTGTGTGCCTGGAGTATAAGGGTCGGGAGGCCTTTGGGGAGACTGCATCCCCTGGGCTATCTCACCAAGATCACTGGTGCCCAGGGCTTCCTGGATGCCCACTGTAGCATCCTAGCCTACTGCCCCTCATCCTCTCTTTCACTTCTCACTTGCTGGAAGGGAGGAGGTCAGGGCGATGCAGATAGGTTGAGCTATAAGAGCATCAAGCCCAGCCCGCCTGGGGCCTGGTTTTTAGCATAACTTTGAACTGCAGCTGTCCCAGATGCTGCGGTGGGAATAAGAGAAATCCGTGTTTCCACAGAGCATGCAGAACCTTGCATTGCCCAGGTAGGGGACACGTGGTGGCTCTGCTCGGCCCACTATGCGCAGGAAACCAGGTAGCCTTGGTCCCCATGGCATGTCCAGCCTATCTCACCATCGCTTTCTACAGGTCGGCGCCATCGGTGAGGAGGAGGAGTGGGTCACCCTCTACGAAGAGGACAACGAGCCTGATGTCCAGACACTGGAGATCCCGAACCTCACGCCGTACACCCACTACAGGTGAGGACGTGCTTGGTAACCAGCAGGACCCGCTGGGTGTACAAAAAGCAAGTCGTTGTATATGAATTAGGATTCTCTGAGTAGAGGCTGCAAGAGATGTTCAGGCTAAGGACCCGAGTGCAATCCCCAGAGCTTACCAAAGAGGCGGGCATAGTGGCACACACCTGTAACCGAGCACAAGAGAGGCAGAGATTGGAGGAGCACTGAGGCTTGTTGGTCAGACAGCCGGTTCAGTGAGCTCTGAGTTCAGAGACCCTGTATCAAAAAATAAGATGGATTACCGGGGGATGGCTCCACAGTTCAAACACTTGCAGCACAATCAAAAGGACCTGAGTTTGAATCCCCAGATCCCAAGTTAAAATGCTGGGCAGGCTGGGTGGATCAGCCCTAAAAGGCAGAACCTGGGACTCTCCAGAGCGAGCGAGCCAATAGGTGATCTCTGGGTTTATTAGAGACCCAGGTTCACAGTAGCAAGGTGGAGGAGTGCCAAGAATGATTCCTGATGTACATGCACTCACATGCGTGGACATGCACTGGCACAGGTAATGTGTGCTTACTCACACGCATAGCACACGCATGCACATGTATGTAGCCCAAACCCACATATACATGAAAAAAAGGAAAAATGTAGAGAGTGATCGAAGAAGATACCAGGCATCAGCTTCTGGCCTCTATATGCATGTACACACATGTATGTGTCTGCATACACACACGAACACACACACATACACACACCTCAGCAAGGAATGGGCAAGATACACAGGTGGATGTTAATGCTGGGCAGAATCGCTTATATGTCTGATTGGCTGTCCCTCCCTCTTCCCTCCCTCCCTTCCTCCTTTCCTTCCTTCCTTCCCATGTGTAGGTGTGAGTGTGCACATGTGTGTATAGATATTGATGAAGACACTGTGTGTGCCTATGGAAGCTGAAGTGTGACTTTGGGAATCATCCTGGATTTTTCTACTTCCTTATTGCTTTGCTGGTGTTTCCCAGGCCCCACCTTTCTGGACCAGAATTGTAGACAACCACAATATCCACCCAGCATTTTTAAGTGGGCTCTTGGGATCCAAACTCAGGTCCTTTTGCTTGCAAGGGAAACACTGCAACAACTCTGTCATCTCTCCAGCCCTGGCTGCCTCTTTACAGCAAAGAACACGTCGTAGTAGTTAGAACATAACCAAGAGCCATAAACCCTGTAAACGTAGTATTTTTCTTTGTGAAGCTCCAATTCTCTGAGGACTCATAACAAGGCAAAGTCCCGGCTGTCTCTGTGTACTGCCCCCCCCATTCAAGGCCCCAGAGTTTCTGGTGTCACTAACCAAACACTTAACCTGTCATTTAGCCCCTTCTTCTTGATCCCAAGGTTTCCTTGAGACAGCACAGCCTTGGCTCTCACCAAGGTTAGTCTGATCTCAAACCGAGAATGATACTCTCTTTCCCAGAAGATCAGTGGAAGAGATGGAATTTCCGGTTACCACCAGATGTTAAGATTGATAAGGTCATTGCTCTGCCAGAATGGATCCGTCCCATGTGATCCGACAGTGCAAGGTGAAGAATGACTAACTCAAAGGGGTGAGAGATGAAATTACATCTTTGGAAAGAATTTATTTTAGTATAATACCAAAGTTAAAATTTAAAAAACGTTAATGCGGGCTGGGGAGATGACTCAGCAGTTCAAATGCTTGCTGTGCAAGCAAAGTGACCTGAGTTTGGATCTCCAGGTCCCACTTAAAATGCTGGGCAGGCTTGGTGGCTCTCCTGTCATTACAGCCTCAAAAGATGAAACAAGGTATTCTCAGAACAAGCCGGCTAGCCAGACTAGTAGTCCGAATGGATGCTCTGGGCTTAGAGACCTGGACTCATAAGAGTGAAGTGGAAGAGTGATGGAAGATGATTCTTGATTACCACCCTAGGACCTTTATATGCACATGAATTTGCAATGTACACATGTCCCCCACATATGCACATGAAAAAGGTGAGGAGAAATCAGAGCAAATAAATCAGGACATCGTATACCCATCTTTTGAGAAAAACCAAACGTGGCTTCCAGTGAACTGCTGGGACCCAAACCTTTCCATGAAAAGTTCCAGAGCTGTGTAAGAATTCCAAAGTGTAGAAACTGCGATTAGAAATCAGTGTTCTGGTCTTCACCTAAAGTTAGGGACCCTTATTAGCAGGTTCAATATATCCTTGTTTGGAGCTTCTATTGCACCCAAATTCTGTCCTGATGATTAGAGATTTTAAAAAAAAAGATGCAATCAAGTATGATGGTGTAGGGCAGTAACTCCAGCTGACTCAGAAGGCTGGGGCGAGAAGATGGCAGGTTCGAAGCTGCAGAGTGACTTCACAGCAACTCGCCTTGCTAAGACCCTGTCTCAAAGCAAATACTAAAGAGTGGGCTGACGAGTGGATCGACCTCAGTGATAGAGCACCTACCTAGAATCCTTCAGTGAGGGGTCAGGGGCATGGCTCAAAAGTAGAGCACTGGTTTCAATCCCCAGTATAGGAAGGAAAAAAATACTAAAAGTAAGATAAAGAACTGAAAACATTAGCAAACCTCACAGAAGTCTCACAATGTCAGCTTACCAACCAATTCTGTCTTTAGTGCATGTGGTACTGGGGTGTGAGCTGGGGCCGTTGTCCTCTTGCTGAATGAATGAATGAATGAATGAATGAATGAATGAATGGGCCACAGTGATATCCTTGGTCATGCAGAAGACACAGAACTTTCATAACTGCTTGTGGGAGCAACATTGGGACATTTGGTTTTCTTGAGTAACCTTAATCTCCTGAATTCAAGGCAGCCGATGGCAACTCATGACTTAAATCTCTGTCTGTTTTCTGCATCCAATTCCGCCCGGTCTGGGAATTTCAGCTGAGCAGATTACAAGAGACCATTCTCAGAAGACTTTTCTGGAAAGGGGGTGTCTCCCTTTCTCATCCTGTTGCTCTGATAAAATACTTGGACCAAGGTACCTTTAAGAAAGGACCGGTTTATTCTCCCTCCCAGTGTGAAGTATGCTTCATCATGGCAGGGAAGGCTTGGGGTAGGAGCAGGAGCAGTCGATCACATTGCATTGGCAGTCAGGAAGCACCGAGTGATGAATACATGTGCTTTTCTCTGCGTGCTGCAGGATCCCAGCCAGCCATGGTGCCATCCACGATGAATGGGTCTTTCCACCTCCATTAACATAACCAAGACATTTCCCCTCAGATACACCCAGAGGCCCATCTCCCAGATGATTCTAGATTCTGATAGGTTGACAGTACTAACCCACATAGGGGCTGTCTTGGGAACGCCCCGGCCTTTGGATACCCAGCTGTCCTGGTTTCATATGCTGATACTATAGTGCGCACATGACTCAAACCATGAAGGAGATGAGGATTTTGATTCAGACTCATGGTTCTAGATTACAGTTGATCATCATGGGAAGAGATTAATGCCAGTTTCAACGCCTAGAAAACTGGCTACACCTGTGCCAGCTAGACACAAATACATCAACTTGACAACTGAGGCTGTAGGCACATCAATAGAGAAGTTTGGTGATTAGGCCAAATCCCTAAGCAAACCTGCGGGAGACTGATGAACTATAATTGAATAAGAATCCCTTATCCCCTCAAGCTGTTTGATCCCTATATTTGTTCTGGAACAAGAAGATGAAACTATATCCACTGGAGAAGCTGAAAGAGGATAAGGACCAAAGCAGATCTATCAGCTTACCAACCAATTCTGTGTTATCCCCCTGCCCTGGGCATGGTCCCACCCTTCATAGGCTGGGTTTTCCCTCATCAAATAGATCATCTCTTACAAACTTGCTCAGAGCCTTGACTAAACTCATCACAGATGTGCCCAAAGGCAAACTTGATAACCTGTAACTGACACAAGGTCCATGTGGGGAATCTGCACCCTTCACCAAAGCAGGTAGGAAAACGGTCATCTTGAAACGCCAGTCTTTTTGATACAGAAAGGCAGGTATGTGGAAACACGTCTCCCTCCGTTCTGCTGCCTTTCGCTTTGGAATGACACTCGCCTGTGGTTTCACCTCTAGATTTCGCATGAGGCAAGTGAACATCGTGGGTCCCAGCCCCTTCAGCCAGTCATCTCGGGTCATCCAGACCCTGCAGGCCCCGCCTGATGTGGCTCCAACCAGCCTCACTGTCCGGACAGCCAGCGAGACCAGCCTGCGGCTCCGCTGGGTGGTAAGTTGGAGGCTGCAGGGAATTAGTTGCAGTCCACGCGTGGAGATCAGGGCTGTCAGCCAGCCAGCGCTCAACCGCTCCCTACTCGTGCCCTTTCCTCGTGAGCTGAGCCCTTCCTTAAAGCGCCTAGTATTACATTGCACGATTAGCGAAGGACTTCAGGGCATCCGGGGATTATTCATTAATTAGCATTGCTTGGTCTCTTCTGGGGATGGACCCACAGTGCTAACAGAAGGATGCGTAATGCCTTAAGCCCAGTCCACATGGAGCCCAATGTGTAATCAGAACGTTCCTCCTACAAAATTAAGCCAAAATATATTAAAGGAAATTAGACCTAGCCAAAGTGACTAAGAGAATTTTGTTGAAATAACAGAAAACTTCCAGGGAAAGTACAATAGAAAGTGACAGAGATGGGCAGGGGGTTAAAGCACTTGCTGTGTAAGCACAAAGACTGGAGTTCAGAACCTCAGATCCCACATGAAATGCTGGGTGGCTGAGCTGGCCCACTGGCCAGTATAGACTCAGAAGGTAGTAACTGGGAATCCCAAGAGCAAGATGGCCTACCCAGACTATCTTTATGGGGGGAGCTCTGGGTTCAATTAGAGACCCTGTCTCAAAGGAATAAGGTAGAAGAGTGACGGAGGATGATTCCTGATATCACCCTTGTGCCTCCACATGCATGCAAACATTTGTACATGTGCATCAGTGCAAACTTATCTGCCCACATGTATAGGAACACACACACACACACACACACACACACACACACACACACACAAATGGGGGAGAAGCAATTTCCAAAGATGGACCAGTGGAGAGAGATTGTGGGCAAAGTACTTGTCCTACAAGCATGAGGACCTGAATTCAGATCCCCATGAAAAGCCGGGCTTGGTGGAGTGAACCTGTCACACTAACACTATCCCTGAAAATCCCTGGGGCTCACTGGACAATAAGTCTTAATGAATCTGTGAGCTCCAAGTTTAGTAAGAGACACTGTCTTAAAAATAAGATGGAGAGATGGGGCTGGAGAGGTGGCTCAGGGGTTAAGCCTCCGCCTTGCAGGCGGAAGGTCCTGAGTTCGGATCCCAGATCCCACGTATAGACGCCAGGTGGAAGCGGGGGCAGCCTGGCTTCTGGTCCTGGTAGGGCGGAGCCTGTGAATCCCGGGGCAGAAGGAGGTGGAGGCGTCCATGGTGGTTCGCGAATTCGTCCGTGGTTCTACACATACACAGACACACACACGCGTGCACATACACACGCATATGCACACAGTTGAATAAATAATAATAAAAAAATTTTTTAAAAAATTAAGATGGAGAGATATTGAAGAAGACACCAACACAAAACTCTAACTCCCCACACAAGTGTTCCCACACACACACAGAAGCTGTAAGGATATTACCCTAAGAGCACTCTTTCCAAGCAGTTGGTCCCAGGACACAGTCCCCATCCTTTAAGACCTTGAAAGGTGATGGTCGTAACCTGGGGAGATGGCTCAGAGGTCTCAGAGCTTAAAGCCTCTGTCTCACAAGCAAAAGGACCTGAGTTCAGATCCCCAGGTCCCCCATAAAAATACTGACCATATACACTGGTGGCCTGCAATTCCTGCAGAATTCCACAGAAAAGCAGTAAGGAGGCAGAACGGTCCAAATGATTTCCCACGTCACCTGTGGCCTTCACAGGCACACGTTCCAAGTGCTCTTCTTGTACACGACTGCACACACACGTTCAAACATCCACGTGCCAAATACACACGCAGGTGATGGTTGTGAGGTGTTTGTCATCTTAGCCTCTTTATCCTCCTTTGCCAGCCCCTGCCTGACTCCCAGTACAACGGGAACCCCGAGTCCGTGGGCTACAGAGTCAAGTACTGGCGCTCAGACCTCCCATCCTCCGCACTGTCCCAAGTGGTCCACGACCGGCTGGAGAGGGAGCTGAGCATCGAGGACCTGGAGGAGTGGACGGAGTACGAGCTATGCGTGCAAGCCTTCAACGCCATTGGTGCCGGGCCCTGGAGCGAGTTGGTTCGCGGCCGCACGCGGGAGTCAGGTGAGTGTGGCGAAGGCGGTACTCCACAGTAACAGGGTCTCGCTGAATTGTCCTGCCTGTCTGCGTCTGAGTTGGCATGCTCCCAACTCGTGACCCAAGCCGCTTCAATAAGTAAAATTAGCTAATTAAACTTTTTGGCATGCGTGTGCATGTCCGTGTCTGTGTCTCTGTGTGTGCGTACAGGCATGTGTATAACAAGATGCGTGAGTGCGTGCGCCTGTGGCAGCCCAAGGGCGATGTCAGGACTCATCCTGAATTGCTCTACCTCCTTGCTTTGTTCTAGGGTTTCCCAAGCTCTCTGTCTTCCAGGGCTGGAATTACAGGCCACTGCCCTGTCTGCCTGGCATTTTTACACAGGATCTGGGATCTGAACTCAGGACCTTTTACTTGCAAAGCAAAGGCTTTCACTCCTGAGCCATGTCCTCAGCCCATCTTCTCATCTGCTTGTCTTATTCCCACCAGGACAGCCATGGCTGGGAGCTGGCCCGTCACCACACGCTGAGCTTTTGGCTGAAGCCTTTTGGCATCTGGGCTTTTGGTTCCTTCGCATCTTCCAGAGTACTGGGGTAACAGGCATGCACCCCTACACCCTATTTGATGTGGTGCTGGGGATGGTACCCAGGGCTTGGAGCATGCCAGGAGAGTACTCTGCCCACTGAGCCCCACCCAGCCCAGCTCTAAGAAACATTCATATTGTAGAGTGTGTGTGTGTTGTGTGTGTACCCAGCAACCCTAGAGAGCCCCAGGAGAGTCATCGTCATGGTGACCAGAACACTTCTGAGGGGACTCAGGTTTACAGAGAAGTTTCTGAAGTAAGGGCTCTGTTCAGCTGTAGTTTACAGACTCCCCTGGCAGGTGACTCTGATCACAGGGACCTCAAAAGCGCCTTCACTGTCCCCATCCGAATCTTCCTGGCAGGGAAGAGAACACAAGGTATGTCAAAAAAAGATAGCTCTGCATGCAGCAGTGGGCAGACCTATCCAATTCTTCCTTTGAAAAGAAACGTTTGCTATCCCCAACTAGAAAACCACATATTTTTCAGAATTTTAAACTTATTCACTGACTCAGAAAAACAAAACAGAAAATCCTCTAGCTATCGGAAGAGCCAGATCTAGAGTTGTCGGTCTTCTAAGGACACAGGATTGTCTGTGACGGCTAGGGGAGGAGGAGGTTCAGTCTGTGCATGGTCTCCAGCACCCCTTACCTCCTGAACTATCTCACTTAGATGGTATGATTTTATAATTTTAGTGAGAAAGAGAACAGATACACATAAAACTTTCAGAAATTGGTTCTCCCCTTTTCCCTTGTGGGCTTTGGGGATCAAATTCAGATTTCCAGGTTTATGCACAAGCCCCTTTTTTATATCATAATTTTTTAATAATTTTAATTAGTTGAGGGATCGCTCTTTGTGGAAGCTTGGCACTTGTGCAGCAATATGAGAATGAAATGCGAGGCTCCGAGATCACTTAGAAAGTTTCTGATCCAGCCTGGAAACCCTGTTCCCAACAGAAGCTTCACTTGGTTGTTCCGGTGTCCGCCAGCGCTCGGGGTGATTAAGGCTTGCAGAAAATTACCTTTTCACTTTCAATTGAGGTTGAGTTCAGCTGGGAACTTGGAGGCAGCACATCTCTCCAGGAAGAAGAGGGGCGTTTTGGTTCAAGTGTTTCCATCACCAATTGAATAATGGGGGTATTGATCTTCATCTCAAGTGGCGGATGATTCTGAGAGCAGACATTTAGGGGGAGTCGAGTGCACTGGGCTTCTGGGGACCACTATGAGCTGAGCTCTCATCCAGCAGAGCTCTGCATATTGCATGATGTGCAATAAATTCATGACCAAAGGGCTTAAGGGAACAGGGGGTTTTATTCTGGCTCACAGTTCTGTCTGGTTACAGTTCTTGTCCAACTTGGCAGAAGAGCCCACACCAACACCAGGGAATTGGCCACACCCTATCTGCAAAAGAGATAATCCTCACTTGCCAAACTAGCCAAGTATACAGAAGGATGCCAACTTCCTCAGCCAATTTTCCTGTCTTATTCACCTGTCCAGACTGGCCCCATCCACCAGGGGCTGAGTTTTCCCATCAGTCAGTCTCCTGCAGGCTCACTTAATAACTGTGCCCAGAGCTCAGAGTCTTCAGCTGCCCGGTTGGCACCAGTATCTAACTATGACAGCACACATGCACGTGTACGCATAGCACCACCACCAATGACACTAACCTTGGGGACTCTCAAGTACCAATCTAATGCTGCTTCCTGCGTAGGACTTCAGTCCCTCTATTTCATCATTATTACTGTTGTTATTGTTGGTATTTATCATCGTCATGTGTGTGTGTGTGTATGTGTGTGTGTTTGCACACAGCACCCATGCACATGCACAGAGGCCAAAGGAGGACATCTAATGTCCTGCTGTATCACTCTCTGCCTTACTCCCTTGAGACTCTCACTGAACCTGGAGTTAGTCAAGTCCCAGAGACCATCTGGTTGCCCCCTCCCCCCACCCTCTCATTCCCCACCTGAATTTATAGGCACAACAACCACACCAGGCTTTTTACTTGAGTATTGGAATCTGAACTCAGGTCCTCAGTGCTGGGCAGAAGGTGCCTTCCCCCGTGAGCTGCCTCCCCAGCCTTCCACCCCACCCTGTGAACAAAGCATTCCTAGCCTCCCTCTGCAGGAGCCTCTCTTCTCTCCGGACCAGCATCCCCTTCCCAATGGAGGGACTTTGCCTTCTTGCCACCCCCTGATTCTGTTGAGACTTCACACTTACCCTTCCTGGTGAAGAAATCCGTGTACCAGGCACTGCTGGGCATTCTGATGTGAAGAGCAGAATTATGAGGACCTAGTTGTGACTCTGAGTTAATGGGAAGTAACAGAGAGAGACGAGGAGGTAGCCAAAAGACTGACCCATGATCAAAAAATCTCATGGTAATCAAGACTGCAATCCTCACGGGCTGGAGAGACGGCTCAGGGGTTAAAGCCTTTGCCTTGCAAGCAAAAGGACCTGAGTTCAGATCCTCAGATCCCATGTAAAAATGCTTGGTGGATTTGACAGCAGCCTGTAATTTTGAGCTCTGGAAATAGAGCCTAGGAAATCCTTAAAAAAAAAAAGCAAAGGAGGGTAGAGCAATTGAGGATGATTCCCAAAGTCACCTTTGGGTGTGTACTCAAGTACACTCTTTTGCACACACGCATGCATGTAATAAATAAATAAATAGTAGCATTACTGTTAGCAGAAATACTCAAAATGGGGATTAGGAACAGGGAACATTCTTGCAGTGTCATCTAACAAATTTGGTGACATGTTGTGATGCATCAGGATCTATGAGGAAAGTACATGAAGCCTTGAAAAGCAAGGGTGATTCCCATGAGAAAACTCAGCCAATGCCGTGCAAGAGAAATCCTCCAAGAGGTACACAAATGGGGGGGACAAGCATTTGGAATGGTATTGCTTTCAATGCCAGGGCATCACTAAGAATGTAGCAGTCAATCAGATAAATTGCAAACAAGTTGAATGGACTTCAAAATACACAATGGTTACAGTTTTTCATTTTTGCATACTTTGTGGCCAAAAGGCAGGTTTTTGTTCCAAGGGATTTGAGTTAGTTGCAGTTCAACCGGGAAGTCTGGCATGTCCTGTATTTCATAGCCTCTCCTGACCCTCTTCTCATGGGGAATTGTTGGATTCAAAACCACATGCCTGAATTGCTAGGCCACCTGGCTGCCCTGGTTCTTCGGGGGACCTGTTACTGGTCCTCTGGAGATAAATACACGCATTACCACACCTTAGGAAAATAAGCGGTGGTCTGCAGATCTGTAGTGAGAATTGGGCATTTAAGGCTGAAAAGTCTGGCCCGGCAGGAAGCAGTTACGGGGCTCAGGGGTGGACTCCATTGGGTTGCTATGACGACAGCGGCCTCTCTTTCCACCAGCCGGGACAGAGTTTGAGGATCACAGTACTACTGTGGTGGGCGCACCCCACGGCTGGTATGCTCATTTTAAAGCAAGTCAGAAAATGAAAGCTGGTAAATGGCAGGTTCCATTACTTTTAATGATACTGATTCTTTTCATTCATGGTCGATTCAAAGTACTGGCTTATCATTTGAAAAAAAAAATGAACCAAGTATCTAAGCTGTTTCCTGGATTTGAGCCACCATGCCATTTGAGGCTCCCCGGGTGGGGAAGCTCTCTGCAGGTCAGCCTTTGATGCATAATGGGTCCGCAAGAAAAACCGTGAAGCAAGGGAGACCCAGGATATAAAGCCTTTGTTAGTAAGTTTCTCCGTTTTCTTTGTTTGAATTACATCTGGATCCTTTCAGAACCAAGTCAATCATATTGCATAACAAGATGAGAGACACCACCTTTGTGTAAAAGATGATCTTACACAGAGTCAAGAACTGGATGGAAGGTCTGGGCAGTTCCTCTTATACCAAAATACTCATTTACATGGAATGGTGTGGAATGAGATAGAATGGAGGAGGCTGAAAGATTGGGAGTTCCAGGCCAGCTTGGGTTACAAGAGGGCTTCCAGGCCACCCTGGAGACACACCAAGGTCCTCTCTCAAAGGCAGACAAATAATAGGGCCGGCACCATTGTGCAGTCAGAAGTAGTTTGCTTTGTAAGCCTGAACATCTAAATTAGATACCCAGAAGACATTAAAAAAAATCCCAGACATAGTGACTAATGCTAAGGAGGAAGAGGGGGGCATCCCGGGGCTCTCTGACCAGCTAGAGTAGCCTGCTAGGTCGAGTTGCAGAGCAGAGAAGAGACCCTATCTTGTAAAGTTAGGCAGATGGCTCAGGAGTTTTTGGCTCACACGAAAAAGGACCTGAGTTCGGATCCTAAGTTCCTATATGCCAGTCAGATATGGCAACAGCCTATAATTCCAGCTTGGGTAGGTGGAACCTGGGAAACTCCAGAGCAAAGCAGTAAGGAGGTAGAGCCATCCAGGATGATTCTGGAAGTCACTCTTGGGTCTCCATTGGCATACACTCGAGTGTTGTCTTGTAAACATGCAGATACATGTGCATGTGCATGCACGCACACGAGTCCTGAGGGATAACACCCAAGGCTGACCTAAAGACCCACGTGCAAATACAAACACATACACGCCCACACACACTTACATACAAAACAAAAAACCCACAAGAAGTGACATACAATGTGAATTTTCTCAACTTTTTCTCTCTGCTCATCTGCAGAAGGCTGAATGATGCCTGGCTGTTTGGCTGGCTGTGGGCATCAACCTGAGCTATCAGAGACTCCAACTGTTGTGCTGCATCTCTCCTGGGGCAATGCCACACATCCATCTAGCTCCCCAAGCTAGGAATTCAATGACAGGTTAAAGTAATGATGATGTCAAGGTCCGACTTGACAAACCAACAGGAATAGGGATAAGGGTTACTGACAGGAGCAGGGACGACTCATAGGCAGCTACGTCACCAAAAAGCCCACCCCAGCCGGGGTGAGACTCACAGAAGCTCTGTGCATGACTTGCTTTTAGGAGAGTCTCCTCCAGACTGCAGGACTGTTCAGAGTCTCCCCAAGATTGCAGGATAGGTTCATCTTTCCCACTTCTTGACTGTTCCGGGTCTCATGGACTGACTCTCCTTTTATCCACTTGGCTATTGGGAGAGTCTCCTCCCCAGCTGTTGTTACTGCCTTTCCACATCCTGGCATGAGTCCCTCCCCCCAGCTTGTTAGTTTCAGGAACTTCCTGAGCCTACAGAGCTGTTTATTTGCTGAGCCTTCTCCCAGGATGAGACACTTCGGTTTGTTACCGGACATCTTCCTTAGCTCAGTCTGGGGAAGAGTCTAAGATGGAATCAAGCCCTTCCCAGAGAAAAATGCCATACAACTCAGGCATGTGACAGCCTCCTCTCCCTTTCTCCCTGAGCACATCACACATCACTTGCCCTGTCCAGCCCTCTGTCCATCATCCTCCTCAACCCCCTTCCTCCTGCCCTGCCTGCATGGAATACCCATTTAGCAGTCAGCAAGCCAGGTGTCTGAAATTGAGGATTTCCTATTGGAGATAAAAACCTGAAGCCCTTTAAGTTATTCCATACACCAGATGAAGCATATTTTCTTGCCTGCCAGAGTTAGGTAAAATTGAGCTCTAAATACCTAGGATTTATGGAATTTGTTGCTAATATTAAAGAGATTTGCATACCTGTTATACAGCCACAGGTTTAATTTGATCTGCACAAAATGCTCAGAATGCTTTGCATTTTCAAGGGCAGCCTGGTTGAAGTGAAGTTGCACCTCTATTCATAGACGGCTTTAGATTTCTGATGTCTCCATATCACATTCTTTGCAGTTCCCTCAGCTGCTCCCGAAAACGTGTCTGCAGAGGCTGTCAGCTCGACCCAGATTCTACTGACTTGGGCTTCGGTCCCTGAGCAGGACCAGAACGGGCTCATCCTGGGCTACAAGGTATGTCCTGTAAGGATGACCTTCCTCTGTCTATGTGGCTGGCTGGCAGGAAGGTGTCACAGATCTGTCCGTCGGGTCAGCAATCACAACCACGTGCAAGGCAGTCTGGGAATGACAAATGTCGTTACCTGTTTATCAAGCACCAATCAGCTTTCTGTTAGACTGTTCGGTTACCAATTAGATTATTTTGCTCTGTTTTTTACTTCTGTGTGTGTGTGTGTGTGTGTGTGTGTGTGTGTGTGTGTGTGTATGTTTGAATGCACATGTGTACACAATCAGATGTATAAGAGTGCACTTGAGTGTGTATGTGTGTACAAGGGTGACTTTAGAGATCATCGTGGATTTTGCTGTTCTTTTTTTTCCTTGCATGTGTGGGTGTATACTTGTGTGTATGTCTGTACCAGAGTGTGTGTGCCTGTGAAGGCCCAGGGGTGACTTTGGAAATCAACCCTGGATTGTTCTAGCCTCCTTACTGTTTTTGACCCAGGGTTTTCTAGACTCTGCTTTCCAGGTCATTTCTGCCTTGTGCTTTTTAAATGGGATCTGAGGATCCAAACTCGGGTGCTTTTGCTTGCAAGGCAAAAGCTTTAAACACTGAGACATCTCCCCAGTCTCTACTGTGCCTCCTTATTGCTTTGCTGTGGGGTTCCCAGGCTCTACCTTCCCAGGCTCGACTTACAAGCCACTGCCAAAGCTGCCCAACATTTTTCCATGGGATCTGAGGATCTGAACTCAGGTCCTTTTGCTTGCGAGGCAAAGCCATTTCTCTATCCCTCTTTTTTATTTCCGATACAAGAGTCTTACCCTATAGCTCAAGCTGGCCCGGAACTCACTATATACTCCAAGCTATGTAGACAGCACACAAAAATCCTCCTGCCTCAATCTGTCAGCTGCTAGGATTCTGGGCGCGCTCAGCCACGCTCTGTGTAACTCTCATCCCTATGGTTAGTTTCATCTGTCCACCATGATTATCACCTGTGCCCCTATGTACTCCACTCTTCATGAGCATTTTGATAGCTCCATCTGCATCTCTGAGGTGTGGTAATCCCGGAGTACACAGCAGTCAGCAGAACAGCACAGGTTCATGACATCCAATGCTGCACAGGCAATCCTGCCCAGTGGGTTCAGTGGCCAAAATTGAATGCCACACTCCTGGATTGTAGAGAAAAGTGCTTGCTCTGTGACCTCCAAACTTCTCCCTGGTCACCCCCTCTTTTATGACTTTCTGGAGCTCTGACCTTGAGAGTGGTTTAGACAGTTTAGGATCAGATAGAAGACGTAGGAGAGAGGTAGGTGGAAACCATGTGTTAGGCGATACTTTTCCTGGGGAGACACCACACAGCCATCTAGCCACCCTTGACAGGAATTCCGTGACAGACCTAAGTAATGTGAAGTCCTACTGATGAACCAGCAAAGTTATCGGGGTTACTTACAGAGTAGTGCTGAGGGTTACTTACTGGAGCCTAGGTAACCACCCATCAGTCATCCCCAGTAAGACTGATGGTTTCTCCTTGGCTACATAGTGGAATCCTCTTCCTCAGTCTATATGCCTCAGTGCTACCCCCAGACCTCAAGACTGAGAGGTCATGTGTGTGGGGGTGTATAATTAGGGCAGAATCTCTTACTAATGTGAGGGGCCAGACTAGAATCCCAAGTGAGGGTCCAATGACCTTCTCCACCCCCACTGTCTCTGAGAGAACGTTAACATCAACAGGTGTGACCTTGAAGGTCGCAGACCAAGATGGCGATTGCTTGTTCCAGTGGGGGTGGAGACAACACCATTCAGCATTATCCTTGTGGCCTGTGGGGCAGGCTTCAGGTCTTTTCAGGAAGGGTCCCCAGGTCCATGGAGCCTGGGGACTCAGTAGCCCCAGGCTGCTTTTGTAGGAAACAGAAGGTATGTACTCATGACTGAAGCGGGCACGGTGGGCACGGCTGTAGTTGAGAGCTGCCCAGCTTGCTCCCTGTGTCTAGGCAGCACTAAGCTGGGACTGCGCCCTATACCTGTTCCTCTCCCAGAATGCACTGCTTCCCTTCCGTTTTTCCTGCCAAGAGCCAGCAGATAGTAATCTCCCTCAAAAGGCTTCAACACATATCACATGCTTGGTTGATCCCGCCCTGACGGTCATGAGCCCATACGCCATACCCCCTGTCAAACACGCACCCCATGGTAACCATCTACACTTGTGTCTTGAATTCCAGATCCTGTACCGGGCCAAAGACCTCGACCCAGAGCCCAGGAGCCACGTGGTGCGGGGCAACCACACGCAGTCTGCGTTGCTGGCCAGCCTGCGCAAGTTCGTCCTGTATGAACTGCAGGTGCTGGCGTTCACACGCGTCGGCAATGGGGCGCCCAGCCTGCCCCTCATCCTGGAGCGCACCAAAGATGACAGTAGGTGTCTACGTGGCAGCTCACTGCCTGCTGGCCTTTGCTCTTCAAGCCTGACAAGGGCATGGCCATTGTTTGTAGCGCAGTTTTTTAACCACTTAACAAAAACAAACAAAAAATTGGTTTGTTTTCTTTTGGTCGATGAGCATTAATGTGACCAGTTTTAGCCCTGAATATATACATATTCGTATGTGTGTATATGTATGTGTACATACATATGCAGTACATATATGTGTGTATACATATAATTTAAAAAGATGTATTTATTTAATATTTTGAAGAGAGAAAAAAAGAGCATCATTGCCACTGTGGCTAGGTGAAGGTCAGAAAACATTTTCTTTCCACCGTGTGGGCTTCTGGGAATTGAACTTACGTCTCCAGGTTTATGAGCAGGCACCTTACTCACTGAGCTATCTCCTCGGCCCTTGGAATGGGTTTTTATAATATGATGATGAATGCGCATAAAATCCCAATCAGAACTGTGCCATGGGCAGGTATTGGCTGCAGGTGGGCTGCGCTATAAAACTTAAGCTGTGCCCTACTAGGGGGTCTACACGGACCTAGTTAAAAATCCACTTTGGGGCTGGGGAGATGGACTCAGAGGTTAAAGCCTTTGCCATGCTAGCGAAGGGACCTGAATTCAGATCCCACGCAACAATGCTGGTAAGGTATGATAACGATCTGCAATTCAGGCCCTGGAAGGCAGAGCCTGGAAAACCCCAGAGCAAAGTAATAAGGAGGTATAGCAAATCCAGGATAATTCCTAATGTCACCCTTGGGCCTCCACAGGGACACACACCCAAGTGTCTTTTGGTATACACACACACACACACACACACACACACACACACGCATGCATGTGTGCACACACAAAAACAAGAGTAAAATCCACTCTGGACCCTTATGCCTGTTCTCATAGGACTGATGGGTCTCCTGTCTGCCTTGTGAGAGTTAAGTACGAATTCCCATGTAGACAGCAGAATGTTTGACAGCACTTGAGATCCCCAGGCTCCTGTGTTTCCAGATTTAAGTAGCAAGCACACCTTGCTGGCTTGCGTTTTATGGCAATCTAAATCATCCATGAATATGTTTATCCACCTTGCAGATGCCAAACACAGAAAGGTTAGCGCCTCCATGTGTTTGGTGTTAAACAGGCTGCCTTGAATAGTCAAAGGGAAAATACACATTGTCCCACACGCCCACCTCCAGATCAGCAGAGTCTTCAGAAGCAGAAAGGAAGAAAGGCAGGAGGGAGTTTGAAAGCGATGTCCCAAAGTTAATAACAGAGCACAGCACGTACCACCTGCTCCAAGGAAAGCGCCCCCCCTCTTTGTTGTTTGCAGAGCTTGTGGATCTGCACCTTGATTTAGTTCCTTGTCTTGTTGCCGTAACTGGACAAGAAGTGATGAATGGGAAGGAGAAGGAGGAAGGAAAAAAGGAAAGAAGGGAGGGAGGGAGGGAGAGTTGGTTTATTTCAGCTCACAGTTGGAGGGCGCAGTCCATCATGGAGGGAAGGCAGGCAGCAGGAGCCTGAGACAGCTCATCACGCGGCGTCCACAGTCAGGAAGCAGAGAGAGATGGACGCTGGCTCTCAGCTCGCTTCTCCTTTGGGTTCAGCCCAGGGCCCCAGCGCACAGGGTGGTGCTGCCCGCATTCAGGGCGGGTCTTCCCACCTCAGCAGGGAACTCCCTCATAGACACACCCAGAGATGTGTTTCCATGGTGATTCTAACTCCTGCCCCTGAGTGTTGCAGTTAACCTGCATGTTGCCAATAAATATACAGCCAGACAGCTTAGAAAAACAAGAGAATTTTATTCTTTCCTATGATTCTCCATTACAGTTCTTAGCCCAGCTTGGCAGGAGAGCTCACACCAACACCAGGAGCCACAGGAACTGGCCACACTAATCCACAGGGATTGCTGAGACAAACCTCACTTACCAGACAGCAAGACTGCCAAATAATACCAAAGAATGCCAATTATACTGAACCAACTCCCCACAACTCATTCACCTGCCCAGGGAATGGTCCCTCCAGCCCTGGGCTAGGTCTTTTCACGTCAGTCATACAGTCTTTTGCAGGCTTGCTCAAGGCTTGCCTTAACTGACAATCCTCACAGATGTGCCCAGAGCTCAGCCTTCAATTGTCAGGCTGACACCTATATACCTAATTAACACAATAAGCATTAACCATCAATTACTTATCAAGCACCTGCTGTGCAAATCTCCAACCCAGTAAAGAATCTAAATTCGGAGTAATGAAATATTTATTTCTACTTTAGTGGGCACTCCACAAAGATTTTGGTACTGGATTATCTCTGCAACACACCATCTATACTCGATTTACCAGCTTAATGTTTGAGCATAGATTTCTCAATGGATGTAAATGAGATGTTTTTTCCCAAAAATCACTTTGGAGTCACAACAACAGGATCTAGAAGCTATTCACCGAAAACATGGACTGGAGAGATGATGCCAGAGATAAAAAGTGGCTTTTGCCCAAGCATGAGGACCTGAATTCTAATTCTTAGGAGTCATGCTAAAAGCCAGGTATGACACCACAGGTCTATTACTCTAGCACTGTGAAGGGAGAGGGAGAGACAGGTGATGCCTAGCACACATTAGCCAGCCAGTGGAACCAAATCCATGTACTACAGGTACAGTAAGAAATGCTGCCTCAAAAAAATAAAATAGATGGAAGATATAATGACCTACAACTCTGCTCCAGAAGGCAGAGCCTGGGAAATCCCAGAGCAAAGCAATAAGGAAGTAGAGTAATCCCAGAATGATTCCCAATGTTACCTGTGGGCCTCCACAGGCATATACACTCAAATGTCCTCTTGTACAGACATACATAAAACATGCACACATGCATGCAAAAAAATAAATAAATAAGGTGGAGGGCAACCAAGGAAGGCATTCAATGCAGATCTCTAGTCTCTGCAGCATGCGTGCACACCCACCCAAATGTGTGTATAGATGCAAAAAAATTTTTAATTAAAATAATAAAACAGGGGCTGGAGAGGTGGCTCAGGGATTAAGCCTCTGCCTTGCAGGCAGAAGGTCCTGAGTTCGGATCCTAGACCCCACGTATAGACGCCGGGTGGAAGCGGGGGCTGCTTGCGTTTCTGGTCCTGGTGTGCGGAGCCTGTGAATCCCGGGGCAGAGTAAACAAGGAGGTGGAGGCGTCCATGGTGGTTCCCGAATTCATCCGTGATTCTATACACACACACGTACATACACACACACACACACACACACACACACACACACACACACACACACAATAGAATAAATAATTAAAAAATATTAAAATAAAAAAACAGAAACACGGGCGTGTCCTACCATGGACAGCATCTTGGGGTCGTCACGTACAGACTGACTTCAGAGCCTATGTCGCTCCTGACTCTGTGTTTTCCTGCAGCCCCAGGCCCCCCGGTTCGCTGGTGTTCCCTGAAGTGAGGCTCACTTCGGTGCGGATTGTGTGGCAGCCCCCGGAGGAGCCCAATGGCGTGATTCTGGGTAAGAAGCGTGGCAGGGAGGGAGAGAAAAGACAGGGGGATTTGCTGCACCCCACTTTTCTGGGAGGATAATGGAAGCAAATTATGTCTTTGGTGACATCCTGCATCCCCTGATCCAAGAGCATCCCTGACCTTTCCGTTGCCTTCTCCTGAGCTGGGCACCAAGAATTTCTCATGGAAGAAAATTTATATCTTAATAACCCAGAATTCTTTCTGTCTGTGTGCAGCTCCGGGCAGAGCCAGAGCCGACTGTAATAGACCCAAGTCTTCCATTCTAGAGTGAGTGGGGATGGCTTTGTAGGGAACAGGCAGGTTCTTTCTCGTAGATGATTTAGGTCACAGCTTGGCTTCTAGCCCCAAGAAGCTCATTTCTTGTGCTACAAGGCCTATGCTGACTGAGAGGAGAATTTGCTAGGGGTAATGTGAATTCTGGATGCCAAGAACTTTGCTCAGGTTTATCTTTGACTCGAACAAGCAACTCTGATTTTTTTCTTACCTCCACAAAGGGAGTACATATCATCCCAAACTGTCACCACCTGGGGCTGGGGAGATGGCTCAGAGGTTAAAGCCTTTGGCTTGCAAAAAACAGGACCCAAGTTCAGATCCCAGATCCTGCGTAAAAATGCCAGGCAGAAATGACAGCAACCTGTAATTCTTATCTTGGAAAGTGGAGCCTGGGAAACCCCAGAGAATAGCAATAAGGAGGTGGAGCTAATCAGAGACTCAGTCTCACAACAATGACGTGGAAGACCAATGGAAGATGACTCTGATATCACCCTCAGGCCTCTACATATGGTGCACTCGTGCACACATATACCTACATACACATATGCTCACTCACATGCAAAATACACATACGTGCATGCATGCACACATACATTTGAGTAAAAACAAATGAATAAGTAACACAGAAGCTCTTACACATGTGCACAAAATGATTCATTTAAACACTAAAGAAGAAAGCCTCTACGCTGTAGGGTTGGGATAGCTCCAATTTAGATGGACACAGGTGCTGTTCCTTGCATTGTAGGGTCTGCATTCCAGAACGACAGAAGGCAGAGCCAGGGATGTTTGTGACCCCAAAGCCATGCTTCCCAGATTCAGACTGCAGCCTATGTATGGTCTGCTAGCTGATTGAGTGCGTGCAAGTTACCTGTCTCTCCAGATCTCAGTTGCTACCAGCAGAGAGGAACATTTGAACCCTCCCTCATGTTGTGAAACAGACACCACCACATCCGCCAATCAGTGCTCCATACGCATGAGTGTTCCCATCTCATTTGCTAGCCTGTCTGTCACTTCAGGCTGGGGAACTTAGGGCCCAGGGCTGGCTTACCTGCCCCTACATGGCAACAGGCTTGGCCAGTGTTATAATTTCCTTTGTATGCACCAATGGCATACAGTATAACTCATCTCTCCATTTTCCATCACTGTGCCTGCTGCAGCCACGAGTTTATACTGGCAAGGGAGAGAGAAAAACTTAGGCAAGTAGTTTTGATTCTAGAACATTCTTGATATATGTGGGAAGGTTATTTACTTTGGTGTGTGTGTGTGTGTGTGTGTGTGTGTGTGTGTGTGTGCGCGCGCACGCGTGTGTATGTGTGTGTGAGTGCACACAACATACACCAGAGGGTGCTAGAGTGTGTGTACCTATGGAGACCCAAGAGTGACATCAGGAATCATCCTGGATTGCTCTGCCTCCTTATTGCTTTGCTCTGATGTTTTCTAGGCTTGGGCTTCCAGGATTGGAATTGCAAGTTTCCTCCATTTGCACCAGGCATTCTTACGTGGGATGTAGGGATCTGAACTCAGGTCCTTTGGTTTACAAGGCAAAGGCTTTAATTCTTGAGCCAGTCACATGGAAGGAGTTTTTTGTTTTAGGTTTTTTTCCTCTGTGTGTGTGTGTGCGTGTGTGTGTGTGTGTGTGTGTGAGAGAGAGAGAGAGAGAGAGAGAGAGAGAGAGAGAGAGAGAATGCATGCCTGGTGAACAAGTATAGATCTCAGAGGACAACTTTGTGAGTGAGTGTAAATATGTGAGTGTGCAAGAAAACACTTGAGTGTGTGTACTTGTGGAAGCCCAATGGTGACCTCAGGAATCATCCTAGATTGATTGCTCTACCTCCTTATTGCTTTACTCAGGGGTTTCCCAGGCTCCACCTTCCAGGACCAGGTCCATTTCCTCCAAGGATTTTTATGTGGGATGTGGAGATCTGAACTCAGGTCCTTTTCCTTGAGAAGTGAAGGTTTTAACCGGTCTCCTCTGCCCCTCACACACATTGCTACTTTGAATGCCTGTGGTATAATCCACCCACTATCTTCAAAACGGGGCTTCTCCTGGGTCTGAGCTCTCCTCCTTTCCTTCCTCTCCCTCTTCCTCTTTTTCTTCTCTGCCTCCTCTCCTCCCAAGTCAGTTTATCTGTTCTTTGTGAGCACACACAGCACGGACTTCTGACCTCGCTTCAATGAAACCCAGCTGGGCCTCTGAGCCAACTGTGACTGTAATTACACAAGCAACCTCTTCCGCAGAAACGCTCTTAGCCCGAACACCATCGGTCATTTTATTCTCTAAAAATAATGCAAGAACTATTCCGCAGCTGCTGCTTTACCATGGACATGCAGAAAAAGAGCTCTGGGGTCTAGCAAGTCATCTCTTCAATGCATCAGGGCGACACGTGGGCATAATCTCAAATGTGCAGCCGACGGGGACGCAGGCACTGCTAGTGACATCGTTTTTATTCGAATCAGGACTAACAGGAAGGTACAAATAGGACACACATACACACCAAAGCCAAGGAGTTTTTCTCTAAATAGCCTTGAATAGTTTTTCTCTAAATAGTGTAGAAAGTGGATCAGAGACAGGAGATAATAACCTAGATCTTTGAATAGGGACAAATGATTTTGTCTTGAAATTTACATGCACCATGCCTTGAAATTTACATATATTATCCAAATTTCCAATGGTGACTGATCCTCTCTCTGCTCCTGTGGGAATCCCCATAGCAAACATCCCCTTCCATATGAGGAAAGTTCCACGTGATACAGGGATGGTGCCTAGTAACCCCCTAGATATCAAAATCTGAAGTCAAGTCCTTTAGATAAGACAGTATAGTGTTCACATATAGCTTATGTACATATTATATATATATATATATATATATATATCATCTCTAGATGCTATTTTTTATTTTTGTTTTGAGAAGGGGTCTCACATAGCCCACACTGATCTCAAACTCAGTTTGTAGCCAACAGCAAACTTGAGTTCCCATCCTCTTGCGTCCGCCTTCCACGTGCTGAATGGCAGGCGTTTAGGAGGTCTAGGGATGGAACCGGCTCTCCCTGCATGCTAGACGGGTGTTGTACTTACTGAACCCCCTCCCCAGTCTTTCAGAGACTTACAATACCTAATTGAGTACAAACGTTTCATAAGGGATGATCAGACTACATCATTCTGGGAATGTTAGCAAGGAAATATGTGGATCCTCTTGGTACTAATTTAGATTGTTTTTTGCATAGTTTTAAGAATTTCCCTTTTTATTCTTTGACACTTTCATACCTAAATACAGTGAATCTATGCGTTTTCACCCCTTACTGCACAATTCCATTTCCTCCACCTGTCCCCCATCATACTTTCTCCTTCCCAGTCAGCCCCCTTCCTAATTTCACATCTTTTTGCACATGTGGCCCACTGGGATGTCTACACTGGCGGGTGCCTGCGTACTTGCTGGGCATGGATGGCTTATCAGTAGGCAAATTGTTGAGTAAAGAAGCTCCCCTTTTCCCACCAGGAAGGTACAGTGATCGTCCCTCATCCGCAGTGAAATGTTGGTAGGCCAACTACTGAGCAGGTCTGCTGGAAGTTGACACAGCTGCAGTGTTACTGTGTTCAGTTGCCCTGTGGTGACCAGAGGCTACTGTGTGGCAGCACCCCGACCCTCAGGCTCTTACATTCTCACTGCCCCCTCTTCCGCAAAGTTTCCTGAGCCTTGGGATGAGTTTTAAATTTTCTTACAGATATATTTATCATATTCTTAGTGAATCTTGCTCCTTTCTATCTTGTTCCTCTCTCTGTTGGTCCCTTACCTTCTATCTAGACAGGATGACTTGTAATTTCACTTCATATATCCTTACCTGATTTCCTCTTTTCTTCTTTCCCATCTTCTTTTCTTCTTTTCCATCTTCCTGCAAGCCATTCTTCCTTATGCTTGTGGCCCTAGTTTTATTTTTGCATGTGAGTGTGTGTGCGTGCGTGCGTGCGTGTGTGTGCGTGCGTGCGTGCATGCGTGTGTGTGTGTGTGTGTGTGTGTGTGTGTGTGTGTGTGTGTGTGTGTGTGTGTAGGCTCAAAGTTGATATTAGATATCATCTTCAATCACTCTTCCACCTTATTGTTTTGAGGCTAGATGTCTGACGAGCTCAGAGCTCACTGAATGGACTGGTCTGGCTGGGGAACTTGTTCTGAAGATCCCAAACTCCACCATTCAAGGCTGGAATAGCAACCAGGTTGCCACAGCCACCTGGCATTTTACATGGCATCTGAGAATCTGATCTCAGGTCCTCCTGCTTGTACAGCAAGTGCTTTAACCAGCAAGCCATCTCCCCAGCCTGCGAGCGTTTTTAATGTGAACAAAAAGAGGAAGGACATGGAGGGTTGCATGGGGTGGGGACCCTGGCCAAGTGAGCAGAGACCTAGTTGGAGACCCAGATCACCCACGCTCTGTTCCCATTTGCAGATCCCAAGAATGACACACACCAGGAGCTATGATTGTGTGAGCCAGAGCAGAGAGGGTGATGCAGACCTAAAAAGGGCGGGAAAGACCGTGTAGAAATCACGCACGGAAATCACTTAGTCTGTGGCCCAGGGGCTTCCTGGGGAGGATCCCCACTGGATCCCAGGTTCTGGGTGCACCTCTGGTCGGAGTCTTCAAGTCGTCAGTTGGTCGCCTCCAGCGACAGACGCATTTGAGTGGAGATAAAGTGATAGAACAATAATAGGAGCAGCTCATCTGCAATCATGTGCTGAGTCCCAAAGCAAATCCTCCCTGGGGACTTCAGACCTCCGAATGAAAAGCAACTGCTATATTTAGTGAAGAGCTTTTAATGAGATGCTTTTGATCACACGCCACCATATAACTTGGAGATTTTTTTACTTGATTGTGCATGGTTATCAAGTATGAACTTTATTGATGACAACATGTATCACAATGTCAAATGGTTGGATGTGGTCTGAAGAGATGGCTCAGTAGGTCAGAACACTTGCATGCGGACCTGAGTTCAAATCCCCAGCATCCACAGAAAAAGCTAGGCATGGTTATGAGCACCTATAACCCCAGTGCTGTGAGTGGTAGGCAGAGACAGGAGGGTCCCTGGGACTTGTTGCCCACTGGCCTAACTCCAGGTTCGTAACAGGCCTGTCTCAAGAGAATTAGGCAGAGAGTGACAGAACATCTGACATCCACATATGTGCACTGCCCTGCACACACACATATGGATGCACGCATATACTGCATACACGCCCACCACACACGCACACGCACACACACACACACACACACACACACACACACACACAGGCTGGACATGCCTGAGAGCCATCAGGAGCTGCAAGGGACTGTCCCCTCCTGGAAGACAGGTTTGGATCATTCTTCCCAAAGAGGAACAAGACAGACCTGTGGCTCCCGTTATCAGCAATCCCTAAACACTCTAAATGCCACGTTTCTTTCTGCTTGGTCTGCTGAAGTGGGCAGTGTGAAGGCCTGAGTCACAGGATCCTCTGCACCAATCCAAGAGGAGCTCTGCCCTTGGACTCCCATCTATGACATCCTCCTCATTTCTGGATGTCTCTGGAGGATTGGGACCATGCCCTGTAGGGATGCTGGGTATAAGCTACCCCTGTCCCTTACTGAGTAAGGGAGAGAAAGAAAGACAAAAAGGTCCAAGAAAGGACTGGCAGGCCACCACTAGGCTGCAGTGTTGGTTAGTAACCAGGAAGGTATAGGTGTTTCCCAGATCTTCTTGCTAGGAGCCTAAGCCAGGTGCTATAAGCCTCAGGACACTCCAGAGGTAAGGCAGTGGTCAAATTAGCGTCTCAGGGGCCTGGCATCAGCATCCTTTGATGGGGCCCCCAGACATACCATCCCCTGGTCAGTGTGGTGATGTAACCACACTGGAGATGATTGGCAGGCAGCGACTGAGCCTAGGGTCAAAGTATGCTCTTGGTCTGACCTCTTGTGTGTGTGTGTGTGTGTGTGTCTGTGTCTGTGTGTGTCTGTGTCCCTGGCCTCCTCCCAGTGACAAACTGCGTAGAGCTCATACAGTTGAGGAAACTACCAGGTTCTGGGGCTCCCATGGAGTCAAGGCCTGGGGTGAGTAGAACCAGGAGAAACAGAGATGCTTTACCTGTGGGAGTCCAGAGGACCCTCAGTTTGTGTAGGAGAATGAACCAGACCTGGACAGTTCCTCTCCTCCTCCCCCGCTTGCAGGCTGCAGGACCCCACAGGACTAGTGCAGACTAGTTCAGTCCCACTGGTTTCATTTCTCCCACTGCTGCACCCCCTCTAGTTGAGTGCCAACCGTTGGGTTGTCATTAATTTATTTTTTCTGGCTGTCATGGCACCCCATTCATGCTGGTTTTAATCAGCGGTTGGACCACACATGGTCCATGAGTCCTGAGTGCAGGAAACCCAGGGTTGGGTCTGGAAAGCTGGTGGAGCCTTTTCAGAAGTTGGCAGGTGGGCATCAGGGTTGAAAGGATTTGCTCATTAATAATGCCCAATCGAACATGAACTCTTCATAACCAAGGCACTCAGGAAGACACACAGAGCCTGCCTAACCCTGCCTGGAATGATGGAAATGTACGCACAAGAGGTGTTGGACTATCGTGTTTCTCTTTTCCCATTTTCATGTACATGATGTGTGTGTGGTGTGCATGCATATGTTGTGTGGGCAAACATGTACATACATGCAGAGACCCAAGCTTGATATCAGGAATCATCCTTGATCACTCTTCCATCTTTGTGTGTGTGTGTGTGTGTGTGTGTGTGTGTGTGTGTGTGTAACAAGACACTTAAGTGTGTGTGTCTCTGGAGGTCCAAGGATGACATCGGGAACCATCCTGGATTGCTGGACCTCCATACTGCTCTGATCTAGAGTTTCCCAGGCGCCACTCCCCAAGGATGGAATTGCACACTACTAACATATTGGTCTAGCATTTTTATGTAATAGCTGGGGATCCGAACTCAAGTCTTTTTTCTTGGGAAGCAAAGACTTTAACCCCCCGTCCTTCCCTCTTATTCCTTTGAGGCAAGGTCTTTAACCAAACCCAGAGCTCCCCCCATAGGGCTAGTCTGACTGCAGCATGCTCTGAGGATTCCTGGACTCCATCTTGGAAGGCTGCAATGATAGGCAGACAACCCCGCTGCAGGCCATTTTCAGTGGAACTTGAGGGTCTGCACTGTACTCCTCTTGCTTGTGTGGGAAACCATTAACTGCTGAGACACCTCCCTGTTCTTGTATCTCACCATTTACCACAGATCCTTCAGCCCTGCGGGTGGGGGGCGGAGAATGGAGGATGCTGGGTATGTGGGTGTCTCAGATGGTGGGGAAAGATAAAGAAGCAATCATGCCTGCTGCAGGATCTGTGGATGGAAAGTGTGGAGAAACTTGTTTGCTAGGGGGTTAAGGCCTTTGCCTTGCAAGTAAAAGGACTTGAGTTCAGATCCCCAGTTCCCATGCCATATGGCAAGTGGAAAATGGGGGTGGCCTTCAGTTCTGACCCTGGAAGGAAGAGCCTAGAAAACCCCAGAGAAAAGTAATAAGAAGGTGGCTCAATCCAGGGTGATTCCTGATGCCACCTTGGACCTCCAGGGGACATGCACTTAAGTGCCTTCATGTTCACATGCCCACACACATGCATTCCTCACATGTAACACACACACACGCATGCATGCACACATACACACACACATGCACGCACAAACACATGCATATACACACACACACAGTGGAGGAGAGAGAAAGTGGACATCGGCCTGGCCCAGAGGGGTGGGGTGAAGGCTCCATCACAGGAGAGTAACGGAACAGCCTCAGACAGCAGCGGGTCCAGACTCCCATGAAAAGCGACATGGCGCCCCAGATCTGGTGGGTCCACCCAGCGTGAGCCTTCCTCGGGAAGGATGGAGCTGTTCTCACCCCTTGTTCCCATGAAGGGTGAGGCGGAGGATGGGTTCACTGGGGACTGCGCTCCGGGGCGTCTACATCCATCACCGCAGCTATGATCTGCCTGTCACTGTGCACAGAACAACCTCAGGAAGCCAGGAGCAACCGTGATTGCATCGGCAACCCAGAGCTGACCGCGGGGTCCTGGGCCAGCATCGGCAGATGTCTGAACAGCGCCTTTTCCCTCCTCTCCCACCGCAGGGTACCAGATTGCCTATCGCCTGGCCAGCAGCAGCCCACACACCTTCACCACGGTGGAGGTCGGCGCCACCGTGCGGCAGTTCACAGCCACTGAGCTGGCTCCAGAGTCCGCGTACATCTTCAGGCTGTCTGCCAAGACCAGGCAGGGCTGGGGGGAGCCACTGGAGGCCACGGTCATCACCACCGAGAAGAGAGGTGAGCCCCCTCCCCCTGGTCTCTCCCAAGCCTGACTGTGCAGGCAACGGGCACACAGCAGCCTCGCAGCCATCTGGGGTCCTCAGAGCTGGGAGCAGGGATCTAGGCAGGTAGTGCTTTCACGGCGCCACCTCTGGCCACCTGCCCACCATGGCGGACAGGCAACATGACCTGGGCTGGGTGGTGAAAAGTGCAAATCAGAGAAGCTGTGTCACTGGGCCAGGGTTGCACAGCAGAGAATTACCCTGATGTTCCCAGGAAGGTCTCCCTGGTTTCTTCTGGTTTCAACCCCAGTAGTAACAAGGCTCACGCTTGTTTCTTGTGCCCTCAAAGAGACAAATATGGCAGTCAAATTAGCAGCCAAGAGTTTCATGAGAGGGGAGGGAAGGGGAGAGGAGAGAGGAGGGGAGGGGAGGAAAGGGAAGGGGAGGGAAGGGGAGGGGAGGAAAGGGGAGGGGAGAAGGGGAGAGGAGGAGAGGAGAAAGGAAAGGAAAGGAAAGGAAAGGAAAGGAAAGGAAAGGAAAGGAAAGGAAAGGAAAGGAAAGGAAAGGAACGAGAAGGAAAAAGAAGGAGGAGAGAAGGACGAGAAAGAGGGAGGGAGCGAGGGAGAGGAGGGAGGAAGTAGAAAAGGAGGGAAGGAGAAAAGGAGGGAAGGAAGGAAGGAAGGAAGGAAGGAAGGAAGGAGGAAGGAAGGAAGGAAGGAAGGAAGGAGGGAAAGAAGGAAGAAAGGAGGAAACAAAGGAGGGAGGGAGGAAAGGAGGGAGGAAGGGAGGGAGGGAAGGAGGGAAGGAAGGAAGAAGGGAAAGAAGGAGGGAAGGAGAGAGAGAGGGAGGAGGGAGGGAGGAAGGAGAGAAGGAAGGAAGGAGGGAAGGAGGGAGAAGGAAAGGAGGGAATGAAGAAGGGAGGGAGAGAGGGAAAGAGGGAAGGAGGAAAGGGAGGGAGGGAAGGAGGGAGGGAGGGAGGGAGGAGGGGAAGAGGGAGGAGGGAGAAGGGAAGGAGGGAATGAAGAAGGGAGGAGGGAAAGAGGGAAGGAGGAAAGGAAGGGAGGAGGGGAGGAGGGGAAGAGGGAAGAGGGAGAATGGAAGGAGGAACTGAGGAGGGAAGGAGGGAGGGAGGGAGGGAGGAGGGGAGGAGGGAGAGAGGGAGGAGGTGAAGAGGGAAGGAGGGATGGAGGGAGGGAAGGAGGGAGGGAGGGAGGAGGGGAAGAGGGAGGAAGGAGGAGGGAAGGAGGGAGGGAGGGAGGGAAGGAGGGGAAGAGGGAGGAGGGAGAAGGGAAGGAGGAAGGAAGGGAGAGAGGGGGAGGGAGGGAGGGGAGGGAGGGGAGGGAGGAAGAAGGAGGGAGGGAGGAACTCTTTAGCTAAAGAGTGAGCCAGGCCAGGCAGCAATGGTTCTGAACCAGATAGTAGCAGAACTTAAATAATTTTCCTGTTATTCACCCCTCATTGTGCACCAGCACCCTTAATTTATACAGCGGTAGGGAGGAGCCAGGGCTGTGTGCCCTAGGCAAGCACTCTGCCCACCGGGCTGCAGTGCCATCTCCCTTGGCAGAGTACTAGTCTCCCCTGAAGTTGACCGCGTGCCCATTCTTGCGAATAGACATGATTTTACAGCGTTTTTCTCAATGTGACCAGCCAGGCATGGATGTGGGGGCTTCGCCAGTGTCCCCTCAGTCACCCCCACCCCTCCACAGTGGGTGTTTCTACTGAGTGCTTCAGCGGAGGATGAGCTTGGTTCACAGTGATGAAGCACATGCCAAATCCCTGGCACCTCACGGAGGGAACTTCCGATCCGGAATAGGGGTTCTGGGGGTGGGCAGTTCATCCAGGAAGAGTCAGCTGCATCCTAATCCTTAGGGACCGGGGATAGGGACCAGGAGCCTCTGGCCATCGCCCCACAAGCCACCCCCAGCCGTCCTCCCCAGGCGATGCAATTCTTCCAAGCACTTTACAATTCTGTGAAGAATGGAAGATGCTCAGTGGTGCCGTGGAGGGCTTGAGCTTGATTTTCATGGAGACACTCACATGCGCACCTCTTTGCAGGTGGGCCTGTGCTGCCTGGTCACACCGGCTACTGTCGGGAACAAAGAGCCACCACGTCTTCCCTGCACCCAGTTCCTCCAGCATCCTGCTTCTCCTGCTGGACACGCACAAGCAGACCCACACGCACTCACATATAGATACTGTTCCTTTCTTATGGCTCAGGGACATGGAGCCCAGGCTCTCTGTCAGCAGAACGTGTCCACCAAAGGCCTTAGAAGCCTGGCTCTTCCCGAGACCCGCACACACCAGCCTTCCAGCCAGCGCATGCGCCCACGGCCAGGATTGCTGATGGAGCAGATGGAAGTGCCTCTCCCGCCCGTCACAGCAAGGCCCCGCAATCAATGACTGCTCTATTATACGCCGCACATTTTAATCAGAATCGATAACCTTCATGATAAACAATTAAGCAATTATTTTCTCCCTCTGTGGAGTTCTCTGCTGGAATCGGCAGGGTGTGGATATGCAGTGGCAGTCATATGGTGCCCACTCAAGGCGAAGCCTGGTCCCTGACACCCCACACCTTGCATCCTAACTCCTCAAAAGCCGTAACAGCTGGAAATGCCCCTGCCCGCTTCCACTCAAGAGACCCTAGTAAATTTCTGTCATGAGTTTGTCTCAGGTTGACTGCAAAAGGAGAAATGAGATGTTTACAGAAGACTGACCCCCCCAAATCATATTGCAAAGGAGGTCAAGTGGCCTGAGGAGTCCCAAGTCAATGGACTCCTGCCCTTGAGATTGGGGGTGGACCTGTGGAGAGGTTCGCTTCTGGCTGGCTCTCCTGTGGGAGCCAGGTGGGTTCCCCAAACAGATCCGAGCTGGGCATTGTCTAAAGTCAGTTGCAGGGCAACCTCCCCTCTCAAACCAAGGACTTGCTTCTCTTTTGTCTGAGTGTTTGTGAATGTATTTGGGCACTGTTCATGTGTGGGTACATGCGCATATATGTATGTGTGTACTGTGCATGCATGGCTACATGTGTGTATGCTGTATGTGTTATGAGTGCATGTGTGTCTGCTTGTGCATGCATCGGTACATGTGTGGTAGGTTCGTGTGTGTGTGCTGTGTGCATTATGAATATGTGGGTATATGCATGCATGGGTACATATGTATGGACTGCTATATGTATGTTTGTGTGCATGTGGTATACAGTAAGTATGTATGGCATGGGACTTGCATGTCTGTGTGCTGTGTAAATGTATGAGTGTGTGTGCATGTGGGTACACATGTGTGTGCATCATGTACATATGCTATGTGCATATGCATGTGTGTACATGTGTGAGTATGTGTGTGCATCTGTGCGGTATGTACACGTGTGCATGTATGAATGCATATGCAATTTGTGTGCTCTCTATAAGCATGTGCATGTGTTAGTGCATGTATGCAAGTGTGTATGCTATGTCACATGTGGGGGCGTGCATGCTTGCCACGTATGAGTGTTCGCATGTGTCAGGTGCATGGGGTGCTGCACGTGGAAGCTAGAGGTCAGATGTTGGCGACTTTCTTTAGGCATCGTCCACCTCGTTTTATTGAGACAGCGTCTCTCGCTGGGACCTGGAACCTGCCTACTTGGCCAGACTAGCTGCCAGCAAGTCTCAGGAGCCCCCTCCTCCAACACTGGGGTAGCAATGCCACCATGCCAGACTCTTTACACGGATACTGGGAGTCGAACTCAGGTCCTCGCCCTTGCAGAGCAAGCACTTTTCCAACTGCTCCATTCCTTCGTCCCGAGGATGTGCTTTTCCCTGTGTCTACCACATGTAGTCCCGCCTCCCAGGGGAAAGCGCGTCACCTAGTTCTGATCTTCTCTGGTTGCAGAACGGCCAGCACCCCCCAGAGAGCTCCTGGTGCCCCAGACAGAAGTGACAGCGCGCAGCCTCCGGCTCCAGTGGGTCCCCGGCAGTGACGGGGCCTCCCCAATCCGGTACTTCACAGTGCAGGTGCGAGAGCTGCCTGGGGGAGATTGGCAGACCTACTCCTCGTCCATCAGCCACGACGCCACAGCCTGTGCTGTCGAAAGGTACCGAGAGACGCATGCGTCACAGTCTGTCTGTCCAAGCCTGAGTGTATCGGTGATTGTCTGGCTGCTGTGACAAAACACGAGACCAAAGCAACCTAAGGCAGGAAGGGTTTACTGCGACTCACAGCCCATCATGGAGGGAAAGGCGTGGTGACAGGAGCCTGAGGCAGCTGGAGAGACCCTCAGATATGCCCAGAAGTTTGTCTCCTAGATTGTCAATTGACCATTAATATCAGCCATCATCCTGCGTTTCCTAATTTAGTACAATATTTAAGCAGCAGGTTTCCTCATGGCATTTTTACACTTACTTCATGAGATCATCTCCCCCAACCCCTCCCTCCCATCTTCCTGCTCTACCATCCCGATGTTCCCTTCCACTGTTCTCCATTCTATCTCTCTCATGGACCCTTTCTAGCTTCCTGATCTCTACCCACACTTCCATGTGACTGCACCTCTGTTAAAGAAAGAAAAACTAGCAGCCAGAGTCAAGTTGATATGCTAATTAAAAGTTAAATTGAAGAGGCATTACAGGCTGAGGAGATGGCTCAGGAGTTAAAGCCTTTGCCTCGCACACAAAAGGACCTGAGTTCAGTTCTCCAGATCCCACATAAAAATGCCAGGGAGATATGGCAGTGGCCCATGGTTCTGGTTCTGGAAGGCAGAACTTGGGAAACCCCAGAACAAAGCAATAAGGAGGTAAAGTGATCCAGGATGATTCTGAAGTCACGCTTGGACCTCCAGAGGTACACACTCAAGTGACCTCTTGTTCACATGCACATATGTACACACACACACACACAAACACACGGAAAAGATTAGAGACTAGGGTTTGCATATGAGACAGAATAGGTTGATATGCTAATTTAAAATTAAATTTCAAAAGTGAAATTAAAGAAAGACATTGTTAAAGGAACCACGACCTTCCGAGGCAGCTGGAGCCCCACTCGAGGATCCCTGCTCTGAGGTTCCCCATCATGGCTTCCTCCAGCTCTCAGAGCAGGGGTCTTGTGTGGCCAAGGAGATGCCCCCTACTGATAGCCACATCCCTGTCCCTGTGGCACACCTCTCAGCAAGGACCCGGAATTCCTGGCGCCAAGAGCACTGCCTCCCAAGGGTGACTTGCACACTCAAGCCTGAAAACCAGGGAAGCAGGAAAGAAGAGAGCTGAATCTGGGTGTGTAGTCTGGGGTCACCCCAGTCTTGCAAAAATGGATGCTGGGAAGTGGTTTGCCCTCCCAAAAAGGGAGGTTGTGGAGAGGGAGATAGCTGGGCATACAGCCACAGAGACATTTCTTCTACTTGCAAAGCAGCAAGGGAGGTAAAATTCTCTGAGTGTGTGAACCCGAGTGACCAGTGCCAGTGGAAAGCCAGGAGGAACTCCAGGGCCAAAGTACAAGGTACAAAGCAGGAAAGAACGCAGACCTTATCAGAGCCAAAGCAATTCCACTATCACTCACCACCGTCTCTTCCCTGGCCCGCTGTGATGAAGGGAATAAAGTCCCACAGACTGAATACACTGTCTGGCCCGGCTGACCTTGACAGGTGAGGAGTGTCGGATGTCGGCCGCCAGAGGCTCCCGATGCCTCTGTCACTGAGTTTCTGTCATCTTAACGGAAAGTCGTGCTGGGCCTGGCGAGCCAGGCATGAGACCCACGTGACCCATGCTGTCCTGGGTTGGCAGTGTCATAAGTAGGGGACCGTCTGTCAGACAGGTTCAACCATGCCACTTGCCTTTGGGTGATCTTGGGTGGTGACTTGAGCATTGTTGGGCATGTCACCAACAACCTTGAGACTGTGTGGTCTGTGCTGCTGCACTGTCGCTGTATGATGACAAAGTCCCTGAGCAAAGCAACTCAGGGCAGGGAGGTTCGCTGTGGCTCGCAGTTGGAGGGCGCAGTCCGTCATGGCGGAATAGGTGTGGCAGCAGGACCGTGAGGCTGCTGGTCACGTGGCGTCCACAGTCAGGAAGCAGAGAGACGTGCATTTTGACTCAGCCCAGGGCATGGTGTTGCCCATATTTAGGGTGGGTCTTCCCACATGGGTGAACATGATCTAGAAACCCCCTCGCAGGCACAGCCAGAGACTTGGCTCCTTGTGATCCTAGAACTGTCAGGTTGACAACTGGCATTAATTGTCAAAGTCACTGACGTGGCGGCCTTTTTGGAGACAGATTCTCTCTGTATCTTGAATCTCACTGAATAGGCTAGGGTAGCAAGCCGGCCATCCCCGAGAACCTCCTGTCTGCCTCACCAGACCAGAGGCCATGCGTATCCCCTGGGGACATTAAGGAACCCTAGGGTCACACAGAGCCTCTCAGATCTGGCCATGGCTGCAGAGAGGGTCTCTAAGCGCTCCCATGTGCAGCTCTGTCTTCCTTGGGACACAGTGACATCCTTACTCGGTCCCAGGAGGCAGCGGCTCTGCACATGTCTCAAAGCCAAGGCTGGGCAGAGCAGCCCCTGGAAGCAGCCTCAGAGTCACCTCCCACTCGAAGGGGACATTGTGTGGGTGCACATGTTGGCGAGAGGAAGTCTCGTGGCTGTGGCTCCAGCTAGGACGAGTTAGGAAAGGGAAAGAGCAGCATCTGCTTTGACAGTCACCTCCAGGAAGTTTCCATCTGGTCTAGTCAGGTGACTTCCAGATGGCCAAAGTGTTCCGGAGGACTTTATTTCAGTGCATTAGCACTCACTGCCATCGCCGTCTCTCGACTCCGCAGCAGCCCCCCCCACCTCACACGTGCCAAAGCCTTCTGGGAAAGGTAGCAGCACCAATCCCTGCTGTGGGTGAAATTTGAATCTAGGAGATCAGCAACAGAAAGTCATAAGGGAAGCATTTTATGTACTCCGTATGTGTGTATGCATGTATATATGAGCATACATGCACGTGTGTGCATATGTGTATGAGAGTATACGTGCATGTGTGCGGACATGCATGTATGCATGTGCACGTGTGTGAATGTACACGTGCGCGCGCATATAGATGAGTGCAAGTGTGCATACATATGTGTGCACATGTGTGTGAGCTTACATGCATGTGTGTGCACTGTGTGCTCAAGTGTACGTGTGCATGTGTGTGCTTGTCATAGGGGTCAGAGAGCAGCCTCACTGTGGTTCTTTGCCACCATCCAGCTTGTATTTGGAGACAGTCTCTCGTGGCCCTTGATCTCACTGAATAGGCTAGACTGGCAGGTCAGAGCCCCAGGGACACTCCTGTCTCTGAGATTACCAGTGAACACTGCTGCATCTGGCCTGTTTTCACGGCTTCCGGGGATTGAACTCAGGTCCTCGGCAGCAAGGCAAGCTCTTTCTCCACGGACCCATCTCCCCAGTCCACAAACATTAGATAATGTTCAAACTTAGCAGTTGTTTATTGCTGGAATCTTTAATGCATGCTGACCTTGGTTAACACTGATTAACTCAACTGAGGAGAGATAACCTCACAAATATGGGAACCACTATCCTACATTCCATCATCTGCAAAACTAGTGACTACCCGTGGCAGAGCATCCCTGTGGAAATACAGGGTAGAATGCTGCCTCAGCCTCCCCTTGTACAGATGAGATCCACCCCCCTCATCAGACAGGTCGACAGGGAAGACTCACCATTAGGAGTTGTTTTCTTGCCCCCACACTTGCACTATGGCACAAGTGCCCACACACGTCTCACACACACGTATGATAGACACACATACCCACAAGTCATGTACACAGTTACATAACACATACAGTACATATGCACATATCATACACACATATCATACACATATGTACATACACCATAGACATACACACATACCCTGTATCACACACACACATCACACATACATACCCACACATCGTATGCACACATAAGCACATATCCTACATCACACACACATACATCTATACACATCACATACACACACACACTTGACACCTTTGTGTAGCCATCTGAAAGACAAGAAAAACTGTAGCCCTGTGTTCGAGAACATTCTGGGTGCCCAGAGATTTATTATTCTGGGCTTGGACTTGGCATGGGAAAGGAAAGGCCCATGGTTCAGGACAGACAGTTTCATTTGGTAGAGATGTCCTAATGGGCAGGTACCAGGATGGATGTGGCCCCTGCCTGTCAGCAAGAAGCTGGTCTCAGGCAGCCTCCTGAGGAAGCTGTATTTTGTAGCTGCTATCTGAGCCCTGGTGGCAGCTACAGTTTAGCTGTGTCTGTCACTTCAGATCTGCTAGTGGGCAGAAAACACGGAGGCTGGGTAGTACACATGTGGTGGCTGCGGCTGTCTATTAAAGTGACTGTGGACTGCAGCACACAGAAAGGGCGGACAGCATCTGCCCACTGTCAGCCCCTGGATGGTAGCGCAAGCTGCGGCACCAAGCAGCCTCCTGCGGAAGCAGAAACATGAGGGGAGAGGGTGACGTGACGCTCCAGTCCTCTTTGTACTTTTTGAGCTGGGGTTTCACTAGGTTGCCCGGAGCTGGTTGGAACTCACTCTGTTACCCAGTCACTGAACTTACAATCCTCCTGCCTCCATCTGCTGAGTGACTAACCTGCTTGCCTCAGTGGACAGGTAGACGATGAAGACTCAAGTGAGAGGTTGTCCACATGTGAGCTATGACACAACTGCCCCTCCCACATATTCACTTATCATACACAAATATGCCCGCATATAATATATCAGCACCTAACTATAGAATCTACTGAATTCTTAGTAAATAGTGTCAGTGCCCTTTGGAATAATAAATAAAAGCACCAATGGGTAACTTTTAAAATGCCCAAGGCTCTTGCATATTGTCTGATAAAAAGTGAGTAAATAAGTGAATGAATAAACAGAGCTTCCTATGCTTCCACGGCCCTGAGTTTAGCTCTAAGGGAGAGACACAGATCTGCAGACCATGTCTCCTCCAGGCTTGCCCAAGATGCCTGCCTTAACAAGTTCGGTGACTGTCCAGGTAACAGAGTGAGTTCAAACCAGCTCGGACAACCTAGGGAGATTCCTCACAGTTGTGCCAAGACCCGCCTCCTGGGAATCAGGTAGGTAGTTGATAATTGAGACCAAGCATCACAAACCCTGTCTTAAGACAAAGGAAAAGAACAAGGTAACACGGTATCAAGGACAGTTGGCAGGGCATGGACAACGTTAGCTATTTAAGCTGATGCCAAAGAAGTTTTAATAATAGCAGGGAGGGTTTTTTTGTTACTGGGGTGTGTGTATGTGTGTGTGTGTGTGTGTGTGTGTGTGTGTGTGTGTGTGTGTGTGTGTAAAAGAGGGCACGTGGAATGTGTGTGCTGTAGCAACTGAAGACTGACCTTGGGAATCACCCTGGATTGTTCTACCTCCTTATTGCTTTGTTCTGGGGTTTCCCTGGCTCTGCCTTCCAAGACTGGAATCAAAACCCAGGTCCTTTAGCTTTCAAAGCAAAGACGTTTACCCCTGAGCCATCTCTCTCCAACCCCACACGGGCCTATCTAATCAATCAATCAGTCTCATAGAATGGTTAACATAGGTGCAACTCTTTTTTTTTTTCTTCTGGAAATTTCCAGAACTTTTCTTTTGCTGGGGCAAAGTGGACCTTGGTGTGTGCAGCAAGGTAGAGCCCACGTAGGAGTACTGGAGAAGAGGCGGGACCCAGGAAGGGTGCTCTTTGCTATGAATCAGAGCCACAGGGCTGTTCCTTCGGCTCCCCTGAGAACCCCACGGAACCCACCTAGCCCTGCACCTTGGCATTGCACACAGCTTCTCGGAGGACACAGAAGCCACGTGTGGCTGGGATGTGCAGGGATGTGGATCAGTCCCTACTGCTGTGAGTGGGCAGAACACTCACCTGTGCCTCTCTAGGGACTGCCTACCCATGCACACACATTCCTGTCACCTCTGTCCACTCCAGGCTGAGACCCTTTACCTCCTACAAGCTGCGTCTGAAAGCCACCAATGACATCGGCGACAGCAACTTCAGCACAGAAACAGAGGCCGTGACCACGCTGCAAGATGGTGAGCAAACTGGGGTGCATCTACTCCCCTCTGGCTGCTTGGAAATGGCAGGAGACCTTGCTCCTCCAGAGAGTCCCCAAGTGGGTCTTGACTGAAGAGCAAGGGTCACTAGGGAGAGTGGCCAGCTGTAGCTTTCTATTAGACTCCCCCATGTGCCTAGGGGACCTCCAAGGTCATAACTCACAGCCTGTGAAGGGCTTCCAGATGGAAGAGAACTTTCTTTGATTGACCTCCAAAGCCCCCACCATGCATCAGAAGTTGAATTATTAATAGGGATGGTTAAAAATAAACGTCAGGGACTTGCTGGGTTGACACATCCCTCCCCCACTTTTCTCATTCACGAGGTGAGCCTTTGTGCACCCGGACAGGTAAGTGATCAGGGGAAGACCTCCCTCAAAGTGTCAGGTGGTTTCACAGTCCTCGTCCCCGCCCTTCCTACCTCACAGCATTGGGTCAGAAGATTTATTGTCATTTTCAGTGACCGGATCGTGCCGGGCCACAGCAAGCCCAAGAGACAGCTCCATCAGACCCGTTGATAACCTGACATGCGGAATGGGGAGAGATGGATATTGTGTAACAGACACATCAGCCTTGAAGCTGGAGCACTTAGTTCAGCCAAGAGAGCTTCCTGAGACTCCCGAGCCGGCCCAGAGTGCCGTCTTTTCCATTTAACGCGTCAGTGCAGCCATTTCCAAATAGACCAGCACATCCAGCACCCTCACCCCACGACCCCTGAGTCTTCTCTACTTGGGAAGTTTAGTTTCTGCCACACATGACTTCCCACCCACCCCTGCCCCCAGGGATCAGCCAGAGGTAGAGGCAGGCCATTTTCAACTTCTCAATCACACGCAGATGTGAATTTAGAAAAGTCAGCTCTCTCCCCAAAGAGGATAAGAAATGGCTTACACTGGAGCCAAATCTAAGTGACCATGATACCCAGTATAAGATTTTAAATTATATATACATAGCCCCTAAAACACGCCACACCATGGAATAGATGGAAGTTTTTAATGGAGTTCCAGAACTGCCATCGCCAGTCTTGGGAAGAAGGAAAGAAAAAAAGGAAAGGGTTGGCTGAAGCGGGCAGATGGGTTACAGGCCCAGGGTTGGTAGGTGGGCTGATGGGGCAGGATCTGGGTGGAGACCTTCCCCATTGTCTGCCCAGTCCAGGAAGTGTGGGCAGACTCTGGCTTTGACCCCATTGCCACTGAGGGCACGGACTTTTGCAAGTGCTAAGTGGCCAGTAGGGGAAGTGACCACCAGGCAGAAATCTGCCCTGAGTACAGAGAAACTGGATTTCTAACACCTGGAAACACAGATTCAGGCTCTTCCAAATACCAGGTTCCGATGAGGTATCAGTTTTGTGAAGATTTTAGTTATAGATGGAGCACTTGGTCTGCATGTTGTCAATAAATTAAGGATCAAATTGACTTATAGGGGAACAAGGAGTCTTTATTTTCTTATGATCGAATGGTTACAGTGCTTTGTCTGTCTTGGCAGGAGAGCCCATACCACACTATATCCATACATACAAGGACTGCTGAGAGAGGGACAATCCCTACTCGCTAGACCATATGTCTGACCAAGTGTACCAAAAGATGCCAACTTTCCCACCCTCTTATTCACCTGCCCAGGGACTAACCACACCCAAAATGGGCTAGACCCCCTTATCAATCAAACTCCTACAGGCATACTCAGGACTTAAGCCAACTACCAATTCTTTACAAACGTGCCCAGCCATCAAGGGGACACAATGGGGGTTTTAGATCAAGGCACTCTTATATGTCAGTGGAGATATCAGGTGGGTGGACGCTTCAGTTCCATGTCTGTAATATATACCTGACCCACACAATTCCAGGGAGCAAGAGGCATCTGTCCACTCATGGTTTCAGGTTACAGTCCCTGCAGCGGGAGAATGATCCACATCACATTCAGAGCAAGAGCAGAAGTCAAGGTCCAGCACGGCATGCTTGTCAAGAGCCAAGTAGCTCTGTCTTCCTCGCCTTCATCTACCTGCAGGGAATGGTCCCGCCCACCATAACAGATCTTCCTGCTTCCCGTAATGCAGTTAAGACAACCTCCTACAGGCTTGCTCAGAGGCCTGCCTGAACTAAATAATTCCTCTTAGGTGTGCCCGTGGGCACACCTCCCCAGTGTCAAGCTGACAGCTAAAATCAATGGGAACAGCAGCTTATACCAACATAGCAAAATCTCTGCTACAAGTTTCAGATGCTAACTGGTGGCATTCTTAGTTTTGAGGCTGCAGAGATGGTTCAAGGGTTAATAAGACTCTCTCTTGCAAGCAAAGGTCCTGAGTTTGGATCCCAAGTCCCAGATAAAAATGCCAAACGGAAATGTCAGCGATCTGCACTTCTGGCCCTGTTGGATGGAGTCTGGGAAATCCCAGAGCAAAGCAAGGAGAGAGAAGCAAGCCAGAATGATTCCCAAAGTCATCCTTGGTCCTCCACAGGGACACACAGTGCCCTCTGATACACACACACACACACACACACACACACACACACACACACACTATTTTTTTTTTAAAAGACTTACCCAAAGTCATAAGGATATCAGGTCGCACACAGATGTGGAAATGAATATTTAGGAGGCTAATCCAGTCCACATTAATTGGGCTGTGGACTTGCAACATCCAGCTCTTCACAGTCATTAAAGTTCTAATCAATACATGAGCTGTGTAGAAAGATTACCATAAGTGCAGCAGCTTTTTTTTTCCTTCTGGAAACTTTCCGAGATTTTTTTTTTGGGGGGGGGAACACAGAGAAGAGTTTTTGATGAACCCCAAATTCCAAATGTGATTAGATCCATGGGGTGTGGGCCTTCATGAGAAGAACCCCAAGTCTCTGTGAGGTTCTGAAGGAACAACTGCACTAGAAAAGCTTCCTTCCTATGCATGCCTCTCCCAAAGTACTCAAGGGGGATCCAGAGAGAAACAGTTGTGGCTCATGGGAAAAGTTCTGCTGCATGCAGAAGCTGGGGGGGAGGGGGGCAGGCAAAGGCAGCTTACAGACAGGGTGGGGGTAGGAGACCCAAATGGGTAGGCAAACCCCTTTGTTTTTAAGCTAAAAGTGTGCAACCAGACGACCTTTTCCAAAGAATCTTTGTAAAAAATGAGAGTCATGGACCCGGGAGTTGGCTCAGTGGGCATGGTAGCTTCATGACAGGTCTCCACATGAATGGATCCCAGAAGCTTCCAGGCCTCCAGGTTTGTGGAAGACCCTGCCTCAGGAAATAATGTAGAGAGCCCCCCCATGCACAGGGGGCCTCAAGGACAGGCTGCATCTCACCGTCTGCACCCAAGGAACACAGCAAATACATTCATTTTTATCTCTGCACCTAGCACAATGGAAGGAATATTTGCAAGCCAGCACTAATTCTTGGAAGAAAGAAGCAAGACACCCAGCAGGGAGGTTTCATTGTGGTGTTATCTCTGACAAACACCAGAGCACAAGATCTTGACAGGCTCTGGGTGACCTCAGGGAATGGACCTTTTCTATAAGGCTATACATAGAACTCTCCAGGCTCCTGGAGGCTCCTTCTCCACCCTTTGATATTCAAATCGGGGCTTTTGAGGCCCCTATCTCATCATCTGCTTGTCTGAGACTTGCAATTTCCCTTTGTGGGTGGATTTGCATTGTGCTGTGGGGCTTTGTCTCACACTGTCAGGTGGATGTGGACAGGCAGAACAAACCTACTCTAGCCTGGGAGGGAGGGGCCTTTGAGGAGGTAGATGGTTTACTGATCAACTATTTCCTTTCCCTTTCTTTCCTTTTCTTTTTTTTAAGTACTAGGGATGTGGCCCAAGACCTTGCACGTGCTGGGCAGGTGATCTACCACTGAGCCACGCCCCCAGCCCCTCACTGGGGGGATTCTAGGCATGTGCTGGGCAGGTGCTCTACCACTGAGCCACGCCTCCAGCCCCTCACTAGGGGGATTCTAGGCATGTGCTGGGCAGGTGCTCTACCACTGAGCCACGCCCCCAGCCCCTCACTGGGGGGATTCTAGGCATGTGCTGGGCAGGTGCTCTACCACTGAGCCACGCCCCCAGCCCCTCACTGGGGGGATTCTAGGCATGTGCTGGGCAGGTGCTCTACCACTGAGCCACGCCCCCAGCCCCTCACTAGGGGGATTCTAGGCACGTGCTGGGCAGGTGCTCTACCACTGAGCCACGCCCCCAGCCCCTCACTGGGGGGATTCTAGGCATGTGCTGGGCAGGTGATCTACCACTGAGCCACGCCCCCAGCCCCTTGCCGCTGGGGAGAGGGTGCTTTTAGCAGGGATACAAGATCAAAGACTAATCCCGACCACACCTCCGGGGCTGGGCAGGTCCAGGAAGTCACCTCTAGACCCTATCCCCTCAACCCATTCACCACCCCTGAGGGTATAAAATCCTCCATTCCCTTCTTTCCACTCTCGTTTCCTTTTCTCTTACTCCACTCCCTCATCAGGCCAGCTGTTCTGGAATTCCAGTTAAACTTCCATCGCGTTCATGGTGCGGTGCAGTCTTGTACTTTACAATTATCAAGCCCTGTTGGATGCACGGTGGTTCCTAGGTCATGATCTCTTATTAGAGTGGTTTTCATTTCCCAGCCTGGGAAGGCTGAGACTTGGTTAATGTAGTCCATTGCACCACGTTCTCAGATTGGATGAAGAGTCACAGCGAAGACAGACTGACAGCAGGTTTAGAGTGAAACTGAGCTCGGATGTGGCCAAGAAGGGGGACCTGGCAGGTCTGAAGAGGAATCGCCTGAGCACGAGATGGGCACACATAGGCCATGGGAACAGGTCCACTCAAACCTTGTCCCTGCAGAGAACAGAGTGGGGCTGCCGGCAGCTTCCTGGGCCAAGGTCAGATAGATGTCCTTTGTCTTGTTGGTCAGACAGGAGCGGCCTCATTTCTGCTGATGATCATGTTTCTTTTAAACCATGACCTTGATGTGACATCTGTCCTGTTCAGGATGAGGTACTGTCATGGAAGGCCTCAGAAACTGATGTTTGACCCCCTACCCCACCCCAAACTCTAAGACCAGGAATTGCAGGAAGATGCTGGGTAGGAAGCTCCCAAGGTGCTGTGGGAGGAGAAAGTGACCCAATGGAATATTCCAGATCATCTGAACGTCCCGGTGGGGGGTAAAGTCAGGTCTGTCACCAGGGTGGCCACCTTAGTTAGAACTAGGCAGATGAAGAGCGGGCCAGCATGCGTGTGTGGAGAAGAGGGACCCCCATCCTGAGGCAGGGCCAAACCCAGGAATAGCTTTGTAGAAACGGCCTATTTCCTGAGGTCACTAGGAACCTGTCAAGATTTTGTAGGTGTTTGTTAGAGATAACACCACAATGAAACCAGCTTGCTATGCGTCTTGCTTCTTTCTTCTAAGAATAAGTGCTGGCTTGCAAATAATCACTGGGTTGTGTTCAGTGCAAGATAAAAATGAATGCATTCCCTGTGTTCGCTGAGTGCCGGACTTGATGCAGCCTGTCCTCGTGACCGCGTGATGTGTGGATGTGGGCTTCGCCCACAGAACCATTCTAATCCTGATTTCCGTTCCACAGTTCCAGGAGAACCTCCAGGGTCTGTCTCAGCGACCCCACACACCACCTCCTCTGTGCTGATCCAGTGGAAGGTAAGATGGGGGTGGGGAAGGTGGGTCACTAGGTTCCAGGATGGGCTTTTGATCCTTGGCTCCATGGCTTGCGTAGGGCGGGCCCTGCATACTAGCAACACATGCCAATTGTGTGAGTCCCACCGGGGAGACAGACTGTCAAACTGGAGAGGAAGATGAGTTCAAAGTGGACTTTCTAGAACTTCAAGGAAAGTCACAGAACCCACTCTCCACCCTGAGGCTGAGGAATGTCTGCAGGAATCTGCCTGACAGGGGCTGGTCTAGGGTCAAAGTTTAATGCAGAAGTTGGTGCGAGGTCCCCAGGGCTACAGCCTGACAGCCCAGTAGCCGGATAGGCCAGAAGTGGGCATGGTGATGGGAACAGAAGGGGAGGGTGCTCTGGGAGGAGTACCCCTCATGCCAGCATGGGGGCTGTCCTTTGTAGGAGTGGGGAGGTCCGGGAGGCTATGGGGGAGAGGCTGTGGGCTGTGTGCAGGGAGCCCTGGGTGGTCCGCATGTTGCTGCTGTAAACTGTGGATCAAGAGACTCGAATGGGGAGGTGGGGGTATGAGAATCCTGTGATTGACAGCACCAACAAGGTCGAAGGGAATGGCAGGTGCTGATGTGAATACAGAAACAGCAACCTTGGGTGACTCTACATGTTAGACTAGCAGTGATGTAATGAAGCAGCCAAGACAGACCATTAGGCATTTTATGTGGGAATCTAAGGATCCGAACTCAGGATCTGTTGCTTACACAGCAAGTGCTTTAATAGCTGAGCCCTCTCTCCCCAGCCTGTGTTGGAATTCTGGCTTCTGGAAAGCTTCAATCAGACTCGGGACTCCAGGGTCCCCTTTCTTTTCCCACGTCATGGTTTTTCTCTGTATTTCTATCCTGCCTTGATTTGTCTTGTGCCAAATTCTATCAGAAAATGAACATTTTCGTTGTAGGTATGGCAGTCGGCCTGCTAATAACTAGGCACACTTCCTTTCCACAAAGGCAGCCCTTGCTTTAGCCAGTGACCAACACCCCCCCCACCTCCAAACAAAGCAATGGTGGCCCCAACAGCACAGACTCCCTGCCACCCCTGTGGCTGGCAGTCAGCTCCAGGACGCAGCTTGGAGCCACACCAAAGGGCCTTGGCATATACACCATCAGCTGTCCCCTCCTGTGCCTAATAGAACAAAATAATTTCAAAACGTCGGAAGCAGGAGGTGGTCAATCCGACGTATTGTAGAAATAAATGCCTGTCCATTTCCAGGCAATTGGAGTATAATGAAAATTAGGAGTCATTTAGTCAATCAGTGACCAGAACAAAGAAAAAGAAACCAGGCTTAAATATAGATCCGCGTCCCACAGAAGGCTCTCACCTGCCATCCTTTGGTTGTTTGGAACAATTTGCTCAAAAAATACCAACGCAGACTGTGATTTCTTCAGTGCTTTTCCCACCAGCAGGACTTCCATTTTCAGACTTAGCAGGATAATCCCCCCTTGCCCTTTGTGGAGTCCAGTTCTACTTGAAGTCCTGGGGTTTGAGTATGTGCGCCAGGTAGGAGGAACATGTCTGTCACCCCAGTTTCTGTTCATCACTGTAACCTTCCAAATCTATCACAACACTGAGATTTCCCGTGATTCAATCAGTGGGCTGTTGTTCCAAGACACGACTCCTCCGAGGAGGCTGTTTTGACTGCCTTTCTCATTGCTGTGAATAGAAACATAAGGGAGGAGGTGTTTCTCCAGCTCACAGTTGGAGCGTGCAATCATCGTGGAGGCAGGAGTGTGAGGCAGCTGGTCACGTGGCTTCCACAGTCAGGAAGCAGGGAGAAACGCATGCTGGTGCTCAGCTCCCTGTCTGAACCAAGCCTCAGGCACCAGTGTGTTAGTCAGCTGTCCGTCACTGGAAGATACTGAAAAAATCAGTTTAGTGGGAGGAAGCACTGATCTGGGCTTGTGGTTTTTGTGGTTTTTCAGTTCCCGGTCACTACGCTTTGCTATCTCTAGGACTAGGTAGAGTGCCATGTTGGTCAGGAGGGTCTCAGAGTGGAACAGAGCTGCTCACCCCGTGGTGGTCAGGAAGCAGAGAGAGGGAGAGACAGGAATGGTCAGGGTAAGGCGCCCTTCAAAGGCTCGCCTTAGGCTGGGGACATGGCTTCGTGCGTAGAGTGCTTCCTGACCAAGCATAAAATGAGTTTGAATGTGTGGAACCCATGAAAAACCTAAGCACAGCCACATTCGCCTGTCATTTCCGTGCTGGAGAGGTAGAGACAGTAGGGTTGCTGGGGGCGCTTAGCCAGCAGTCTAGCCAAATAAAGGTTTGCTCTGAACTTGGGGACTGTCTCTGTCTTAATCAATCAATCAGTGGATCAAATGAAGAATGATAGAGGAAGACACATGATATCTACCTCTGTCTTTTGCAGATTCACATGTAAGTGCATGCTCACACACACACACCTCTCTCTCTCCCTCTCTTGCTTTCTCTCACTCTTTCTCATTCTGTCATTCTCTTCCTCTCTGTGTTTGTGTGTGTGTGTGTATTTTGCATGTGCGTGGTGTACATGTATGTGTAGGCATAAATACTGAGGGCACTTGAATGTGTGTGTACCTCTGGAGACCCAAGGGTGACTTCGGGAATCATCCTGGATTGCTCTACCTCCTTATTGCTTTGCCCTGGGATTTTTCCAGGCTCTGCTTTCCAGGGCTGGAACTGCAGGTCATCACAGTATCTGCCAAGCGTTTTTCATGGAATCTGGGATCTGAACTCAGGTTGTTTTGCTTGGGAGACAAAGGCTGTAACCCCTGAACCCTCTCCCTAACTCCCTCTCTCCTTCTTATTCATCTTAGAGCCCAAGTCTGAGGATTGGTAAGTCCCACAATGAGTGGGCCTCCCCGCCTCGATTAAAGCCACCCGGCATACCCAGAGACCACCCTTAATCTCCACAATCCTTGTCAGGTGTGTCCAAAGGCCTCCTAGACACCAAGGTGACACTTAATAACTTCACAAAGAAATCATCAGGTCCCACAGTCTCCTTCAAAGGCACACCGCTCCCTACGTCCCTAAAGGTCCCACCTTGGTGACCAAGTTTCCAACACCCAGTGCTCTGGGGGACACCCATCCAAGCCGCAGCAGGGCCATTCCTTGTAGATACCGTCTGAAGAGCACACACATTCAGACCCGGGGCACGAGCTGGGGATTCTGGATACAGGTCGTCATTTGCCATGTGAGGTCTCCCTTTACAGCCCCTGACTGGATGGAGATATTTCTGTCCCTCCCCTTCCCAACCTAAGGAAGATGGTAGGCACAAGGACTCAGGGACACATGTCCACTAACAGCTACAGACCACACCAGGTCCCCAGCAAGGGCACATCTACTTTCCCAGCATCCTGCTCATTTGATTTTTTTTTTTTTTTTTTTTTTTGTATCATCCATCCCTCCCTTCTTCCGGCTTTGTAATCACATCTCTGAGTGTCGTGCCTGCAGAGTTGCCAAGGCCTCGGCCATCTTCCTACTGGGACTGGATGCATCCTCAACTGATGGGCAGGCTTTGAAGGTGGCCCTGGGGGTGAGGTTTCTGCTGTTATTTGCAGATTGCCTTGGCACACTTTGGATGATTGGAGTCAGCCCCAGAGCCCAGAAGCAGGGGCTCCTGCCATCTCCTGGGGCCCAGCAGGAGGCACCACTTGCCAATGTGAATGAGAATGTCCCTGGGACCCGAGGCAGGACCATCAGTGTGGCCTAAGCAGCAAGAACAGGCTCCTAATGTACCAGTCGGAGCCACTGAACTGGGATGCACATCCACCTTTTTCTCTATCGGGGATCCAGGAAAGGAAGGGCAAAGCCCCCAGGGACTTGGAAGTCCCCAATGCCCCCTTGGACTCCCACCCTTTACCTGTATCTGTGCATTTCTTTGTATCTGTTTGTCTTACATATAAAACTTATTTGTATTCTTTCAGAGCCTCAGACATGGAGACACTGGATGTATGATATTTTCACATCTTAATTCCAAATCCTATCCCCCCTCTTCTTCACATGACACCCCTTTTTCTTGCCTGCCGGTCTTCCTCCTGTTTCCAGGTCTTTTTGCATGTGGGACCCACTGAGTTTCATCAGGGTTGCCTTGATGGCAGGTATCTGAGCACTTTATACCCTTGAGGAAAGCATCTTCCATTCCCACCCCCCCCAATCAGCATCAACGTTTGGGCCTCTTGAAATCTTTCCCCTCCCCTGGTGAAATGCTGATAGGACAAATTCTATGCAGGGCTTGTGAAAACACACATAGTTCCAGTGAGTTCATGTATGTGACAGCTCAGTCATGTCTACAAGGTCACGTCTGGCTGTACCTCTTCCCCCTTCAGACTTTACAGTCTTACATTCCCCACTTCCATGATGTTCCCATTTGTACATTTCTGCAAAGCCCCCCTCCCCAGCATCAGTTTAGGGCATCAGCAGAGACCCATGCATAGCTGCTCAGGGAACCTGGAGGAGGCTTTGTTCCACCCAATGTCTAGAGTTAGGCTGCTTATCTTCCTGGAAGCCCACTACATAGAGAACTGTCACAGGATCTAAAGGAGTCTGACCCTGGGATTGTACCTCAAAGCAAGGTTGCCTGCCATAGTCACCATTTGTCCCCACCTGTTAGTCAGGGTTCTCTGGGGGGAACAGAGCTATAAAGGGTATTGGACTGGCTCAGGAGATCAGGTCTAGGGGTCCAACCACGGCTGCCTGGAGCCACTCCATTCAGAAGCTGAACGTCTCAGTGATCCCAGTCTGGGGCTGAAGGCTAAGGATTCCAGAGGACTCTCTGGACTTCGGTCTTCAGTGTTGGAGAGTCAAAGGAGCTGGGTTCTATTATCAGTAAAGAATGGTGGCAGCGGGGAGGAAGAAAAAGAGAGAGGAAGGGAGAAAGAAAGAAGGGGGCTTTTTGCATGTCTGTCTGTATGTACAAGAGAATATTTGAGTGTGTGTGCCTGCAGAGACCCCCAAGAGTGACACTGGGAATCACCCTGGATTCCTCTACCTCCTTATTTTTTTGTTCTAGTTTCCTAGACTCCACCTTCCAGTGCTGGAATGGTAGTGGAGGAAGGCCACTACCATTTCCTCCTGGCATTTTTTTTTCATGGTATGTGGGAATCCAAACTCAGGTCCTTTTGCTTGGGAAGCAAAGACTTTAACCCCTGAGCCATCACCCTAGCCCTACACTGTACTCGTTTTAAGAGGAGTTAGGAGTTGAGATGACTCAATCAGGAATGTGCTTGCTATACAAGCATGAGAATCTGAATTTGACCACCAGATCCCACATAAAGAAGCGGGGACATGCTTGTAATACCAGCACTGGGCAAGTAGAGGCAGGCATCTAGATCCTTGAGGGAGAGAGGGTCTCTGGCCAGCCAGCCTCACCTGGAAAGTTTCATATCAGTGATATCCTATTTCCAAAAGCTAGGAAGATGGTTAAGTGATTAAAGACTTTGCCCCCGCCATGCAAAAAGACCTGAGTTTGGATCTCCAGACATCACTAAAAATGCCCAGCAGGTGTGGTGGCCCACCTATCATTCTAACACTGAAAGATGGTACCTGGGAATCCCCAGAGCAAGATGGCTATGGAGACTAGGCCTAATGGCATGCTGTGGGTTTAATTAGAGGCCCAGGCTCCCATCAGTAAAGTGGAATAATAAAGAGCAATGGAAGATGATTTCTGATATCACCCTTGGACCTCCACAGGCACACACAGTTCAAGTGTGATTGTGTGTATACAGCTGTCCATGTGCACCCACCCACATGCAAATACATGACATGCACACAAACGCACATTTTTGTAATATTCATGCATGATAATAAAAATAAATAAAACAAGATGGAAAATATCCCAAGGAATGGCATCTAAGCTTATCCTCTGGTTTTACATGCATGTGCCCACTTGTGTAACCACATCTGCACATACATGTGCCTCTGTGTGCCCCACTGTGATAAAACTCTATCTACCAGGCTTGGCTTTTATTTCTGTTAACATGGGTTCTAAGGATTGAAGTCAGGTCCTCATATTTACAAACCTAGCCCCTCTCCGCCTTTACTTGTAGCAGTCATGGATTGGCACTGCGACGCCCCTCTCGGTGGGCTCATTAAACCAGGGCAAATGCAGATTGACCCTGGTGACCCATGAGGGATGACTGACAATGTGATATCTCTGCAGCCCCCTCGGGATGAGAGCCTGAATGGGCTTCTGCAGGGCTACCGGATCTACTACCGAGAGCTGGAGGCTGAGGCAGGTGCAGGCCCTGAGACCAAGGTGCTGAAAGGTCCTTCTCCCTTACGCTCAGAACTCACAGGTGAGCGATGTCCCTCTGTCCCCTGGGGATGCTTCCTGCACACCCGACTCCTCCACAAGAGAGAGGCATGCTGGGATATACCACAGAGGAGCTGGGAAGAGGCTCATAAATACACCCACAGAATGAAGCCACCACTCCCTCCTGTGGAGGGAGTTGTCAGAGATGCACTATTATGGACAAGTATGATGAATGCTTAAGGGCCTGAGTAGTGGCCACGGCCAGTGTAGTTCTGCTATGACTGGTGTAGCTCTGTCAATCACCCAGCTACCACAGAGGCAGCTTAACTGCGGGAAACCCCTCACCTCCCCCCCAAAGAGATTTCCCCTAGACAGTGGGACAGAAACAAGGTAGTAGAGCTATCGAGCAACCCCTTCACCCCTTTTCCACCCAAATCAATCCAGAAGGCTCTCCGAAGCTCTCTTCCTTTGAATGCAATAGACTCCTCTCTGTGTTTGCACCCCAACACCTTCCCAGTGGGGCCTGTGGGCAGATGGCGGCACCTAGATGTGAGTACTTGGCCCTATTGGGATTCCGAGAACAGTGCTGGTGAACCATGAATGAATGTTCAGGGGTCTTGCAGTGCCCCAAACTGCCTTAGTCTTCAGTTGCCGAAATGAATTTCTCACCCACACCACTTAAGGGACTAAGTCTTACTCATGCACACGGTTTCTAGGTTATAATCCATTATGGCAGGAGAGTTCATAGCAACTTAAGGAGCCAGGGGAACTGGCCACACCACATCCACAGAACTAAGAGAGAGACAGACATGCCTTCTAGCTTGCCAGTCTGCGCTCTCCCCAGCTTATTCATCTGCTCGGGGAATGGTCACACCCACTATGAGTTAGATCTTCCCACATCCGTTAAATATTCTCCTAAAATTCTTCATACACGTGCCTAAAGGCTCCATTCTCATTTGTCAGGTTGACACCTGTATCTGGCCCGAACACTGTCCCTTGCCGATGACCAGATGGTTACCATCTCCCCCGCCTTGGTAGCCAGCCACATCAAAGCATCGCAAATGACAGGCGTCCACAATGGGGCTGGGCATGCAATCCCTGGTCCTAGGCTCTTGTTTAGGCAACTCCTCATCTCCTAGCCCGGGCTCCACAGGAAGGCAGGTATTATTTACCTGTCAGCCTAGTCTTCTGGAAATGCCTGGGGAGGCCGTGGCTCTGCCCACGCCGCTGTGGACTGGCATGCTGGTGGTGCGTGCACATTCCTTCTTTCAGAGGAAAGGAAACCTCCCCCACCTGTCTCAGGCTGGGGGTCTCGGTGTATGTTTGAAAGAAATATAGTAATCACCTCCCCCAGAGGGATAGATGGGGGGGTGTCTAGTCTCTGTGGCCCCAGGAGGCACCTTGGAGCCCACACGGTCTCGTTACTCGCTGTAATGGTTTTTCCCACGCGCTAAATGCCTTTCTGCTTGACTTACCCCTGACAGCCCAGAGCAGTTTCAAGACTGTGAACAGCAGCTCCACTTTAACGACCTACGAATTAACACGTAAGTGCGCCACTGCGGGGCAGGAGGCTGCCGCGACCGCACAGCGAGATCTGGGTCTCGGTGGCCCAGATGGAACCAGTCTGGAGGGATGACTCTGATGCCTGGACTCCCCCTCTTGGTGTGCCCGCATGTCAGAGGGACTGGCAAGGAAAATTCTAGAAGTGGATGCTGAGGGGTTCATGGTGGCATCTTAGCTCCCTGTCTGGCTGGGATGGAAGAAGAAGGCAGATCAGATTGGGCAAAAATCTACCCTCTCCAAATTCTCTCTCTCTCTCTCTCTCTCTCTCTCATAATGATGGTAAAATATAATGAAAATTTGCCATCCTAACTACTTTGTACGTTGAATTGAATGAGCATATATGTGTGTGCAGGCATGTATACCAGAGTGCACTCGAGTGTGTGTGTGGCTATGAGGACCCAAGGGTGACATCAAGAATCGTCCTGGATTGTTTTACCTACTTCTTACTTTGCTCCGGGGTTTCCCAGGCTCCACTTTCCAGGGCCAGAAGTGCAGGGCACAGTCCTTTATGGCCGGCATTTTTACATGGGATCTGGGGATCTGAACTGAGGTCCTTTTGCTTGGCAGGCAAAGGCTTTAACCCCTGAGCCATCTCCCCAGCCTTGTACCTTCCCTGTTGTTCCTAATTATGGAGGGATTTCCATATCCAAGGGTGGGGTTAACAGAGATTGCAGAGTGTGATTTGCTTCATTGCAGAAAACTGGGCCAGATCAGAACACGGATGAGGTCAGAGACATGAAGTCCTTCTATGCCTTTCCACCAGTAACATTCCTCAAGGTCCCATAACTCAGACGCAGCGCCCAAGCGTCTGGCAGGAACCACACAGGAAGTGTTTTCCTTCCATGCCATACTGTTTCCAAAAGCATTGCTTTCTCCAGTGGATGCCCAAGCAGAGCTGAATCCCCACATTCCTTACTCCCATATATGAATTTATCTGGGGGTTTATGTGAGTTAGACCCCTCCCCAGTCATCTCTTCAGCAAAGGAGCCAGTTAGAATGTGGACACGGCCATCCATCAAGCGGTGCAACAGAATTAGGAAACGGGATGAGGAGATGGCTCAGAAGGCAAATTGCTTGTCCTGCATTTGTGAGGGCCTGAGTTTGGATCCTCGGCATCCACATTAAAAATAAATAAATAAGCAAAAATAAATTGGGAATGGCTCCAGGGTTAAAGCTTTTGCCCCACAAGCAACAGGACCTGAATTTGGATCTCCAGATCCCTTGTTTAAAAAAAAAACCACTGGGCAGCTATGGCAGTGGCCTGTAATTCCAGCCTGGAAAGTTGGAAACCCCAGAGCAAAGTAATAAGGAAGTAGAACAATCCAGGGTGATTCCCAATATCACCCTCGGTCTCCATAGGCACACACACTCAAGCGCTCTCTTGTACATACACATACTACCCATGCAAGCAGGCAAAAATAAGGGGGGAGGGTGGCATATCCCAGCATGCCTTGGGCTTGCTGATTACCAACTTGCTGGCCAAAGTAGTCCAGGTCTTAGTCACAATCGGCCTTTCACAAACAACAGTTATTATTGCTGCCCTCCACATGGGCACAGGTGGGAGGAGGCCTCTGGTTCGACTGATAGTAGCAACAGGAGGCAGGGCAGAGGCAGACTCCAGATGTCTTCCCCAGCGCCCCCATCCTTTCTGAGCAGTGCATGGCAGGAATGACTCCTGCCACAGGCTAATCCCTGTGTCCTTTGACCTTATAGATCTGAAGAAGTACAGGCGCTATGAAGTCATCATGACGGCCTACAACATCATTGGTGAGAGTCCGGCCAGCGCGCCTGTGGAAGTCTTCGTGGGCGAAGCCGGTAAGTTCTGAGCATCCCCCAGTCTGCAGTCTATAAAGGGCCGTTGTGACAGATGGGAATGGCTGGAAGCCATGTGCCTGCATCACAGATGCCAAGCCCTGTGTCCTTGTCCTGGCCTGGGTCGCTGGTGGGACAAGGGTTTCCACGGGCCTGAATGGACCAGAGCCATGTGTGAGTTTGACTTTGGAAAGTCATGAACTCAATGGGAATCTCCGTGTTTGGCAAGAGGAAGCTGTTGTCTACAGAGGTAGAGATTCATAGCTCACTTACTCACCCACCTGTCCTTCCCTCCCTGTACTTCCACGGCCAGAATCATCCCAATGTCTTTCTACCCTATAGCCAGAACCAGCCTGATGTTCTTCTACCGTGGCCTTATGGCCAGAACCAGCCTAATGTTCTAGAAACAGTCATTTCTCCATGTCTCTGAAGCCTGTCAGTCTGTGTTGCTGCCCCTTTAGATGAGGTATTGCTAGGGCTTGGTGAGTAGAGCGCTCACCTAGTACTCATGAAACCCTGGTCCCCATCTCCAGCACTGCATAAACCAGGTATGGTGGTACGCCTGGTATTCCAGCACCCAGGAGGTGGGGGCAGGAAGATTGGGAGCTCAAGGCCATTGTTGGCTACATGCCAGCTTGAGGCCAGCCTGAGCTACTCAATACCCTATCTACAGGTAGATAAATATACAGATGACATATAGATAATAGAAGATAGGTAGACAGATAAGAGATACATAGACAGACAGACAGATGGATGGATGGATGGATGATAGATAGATAGATAGATAGATAGATAGATAGATAGATAGATAGATAGATAGATGACAGACAGTGTGGATGGCATGGGTCTGCATGCAGTTTCTCTTCCTCTCCTCCATCAATGTCTGTCCCAGGAGGCACTCAGAACCGTCACAAGGGGTGGGTAGCCAAGAGGTGCGAGCCCGCCCATTGGAGGCTTCCCAAGGCTGAGCCGAGTACTTGGCCATCTCCTCAGCTCTTGTGATTTCTTCCACAAGTGCTCAGAAGCTTGCATGGGAACAAACTTAGCTGCTACCTCATGAGTCAACTTGCGAGTCTGCCTTTGACTGGCTCTGTAACCCTGCGCAAGTCTCTCCACCTCTCTGAGCTCCACCCAGGCTCACAGCGCCTGTGGTGGAGTGGGGTCATGTGTGAGCCACGGTGAGGACACTCGCGTTGCTATCCCAGTGAGGTCACTCGCTCCTCTGTCCTGCCCAGAGGATGAATTTCTAGAATATGTCTTGGCCTGTCGTTAGTGGCCTCTGTAAGTTCACACAGCTCCTGCTCAGTTACCTCATATGTCTGGCCTCAGCTACAGGTCACGACTTTTAGAGTAGATGTCTCTGGATCTCCTCTAGCTCTGTTAGCCTCGGGGAACAAAGATGGTTTGCAGGCACTTTGCTTGGAGGTTAATCTCTTAAGCACTTGGCACTACAAATGGGTCAGAATAATGAATCTGCCAGGATCGGGGCTGTGGGAGGCAGGACCCGATGCCAACAAGCCTTGGCTAAGAGAATCATGTGTGAGCTCCTCGCCTCGCTCACTTTTGCCAGCTAAGTAACAGGAGAGAAAAATGTATTCCATGTTCCATGTTCAACAGTTGGTTTTGGTGACAGAAGTAAAATGACAGAATGTTAGAGAAGTCGGATCTTTCCTCCCTCCTTCCTTCCTTCTTTCCTTCCTTCCTTCCTTCCTTCCTCCCTCCCTCCCTCCCTCCCTCCCTCCCTTCCCTTGCTTGCTTACTTATTGGAAGACACAGTCATGTAGTCCAATCCTGAATCCACAACGTAGCTGAGGATGAGTTTGAATTCCTGATCCTCCTGCCTCTACCTCCTGAGTGCTCAGGACGGGCCGTGCGCCACCATGCCTAGGAAGCAGAGCTGGGGATGAAACTCGGGCTTCATCATCATAGGCGAGCATTTTGCTCACTGTCACACCCCCAGCCTCTCTTGTGGATGTTTATAGCTCCACTTTGTGCATGTTGTGTGTGTGTGTGTGTGTGTGTGTGTGTGTGTGTGTGTGTGTGTGTACAAGAGGGCACTTGAGTGTGTGCCTGTGGAGGCCCAAGAGTGACATCAGGAATCATCCTGGATTGCTCTGTCTCCTCATTGCTTTGCTCTGGGGTTCCCAAGGCTCTGCCCTCCAGAGCTATGGCCATATCAGCCCAGTGTTTTTAAGTGGAATTTGGGGATCTGGATTCAGATCCTTTTGCTTGCAAGGCAAAGGTTCTACTCCTGAGTCCTCTCTCAAGCCCCATAGCTTCACTTTTTAATAACTAGAGTCTGAAGTTCCTTTTGACACTTGGTATAAAGTAGCTTCTACATAGTTTCCAAAGACACCCACCTAACACCACCAGACCATAGATGCTCTCTCTCTCATGACTTAACTGTCAAAGGCTGTCCTTGGTTCCATGAACATCTCTGCCAATAGCCTGCTACCCCCAAAACCTCATTTAAATCCCAACATCCACTACATGCACCTCGACTCAGCAAAGCCAGTCTTGACCTTTTGCCTTCCAAAATGTTTCAATCATCTCATAAGCCTTACAAAAATGTGAAGCAAATTTTGAGGTTTTAATGGAAAGTGGACTGAACGAGGAACTGATTTAGAGATTCTTTCTATCTTTTTATGTCTACGTGTATACACCTGTGTGTGTGTGTGTGTGTGTGTGTGTGTGTGTGTGTGTGTGTGTGTGTGTGTGTGTGTACAAGAGGGCACTCAAATGTGTGTGCCTGTAGAGGGTCAGGTATGATATCAGGAATCCTCCTGGCTTGCTCTAGCTCTTTATTGCTTTGCTCTGGGGTTTCTCATTCTCTTGACTTCCGGGGTCAGAATTGCAGGCCACCGCCATTTCTGCCAGGCATTTTTAGGTGAGATCTGGGGATCCGAAGTCAGGTTCTTTTGCTTGTGAGGCAAAGGCTTTAACCCCTGAGCCATCTCCCCAGCCCTTGCTGTCTCTTTTGAAGAGAGGCTGAAAGTGTAGCTCAGTGAGCAGAAAGCACTTGCCTGGAGTGCACAAAGTCCCAGGTTCCATCCCCAGTACTGTGGAACCCGACTTAGTGATGTCATCCAAGTACGAAGAGGCTGAAATAGGATCAGGAGTTAAAGGTCATCCTTGGCTACAAAGCAAATTTTGGTTGCATGAGATCTTAAAACACAAAGCCAGAAAACCAAACTGTAGAATGCAGGTTTTACCTTTTCTCTCATACTTTCTTTTTTTTAATTACTATTGGTAAGAAGGAGAGAGAAACATAAGGACGCTTCTAGCTGTTCCAGCTCCCCCTAGTGACAAATAAATCCGGATCCTAGAGCCCATTAAGTGAAATTAAAAGGATTTGGAGCTGAGCTAGTTTGGAAACTTGATTGTAATGAGGAGAGAAGGGGGTCACCTGCGGGGTAATTAAAACTGTTCCCGCATACTTCTGCTCCCTGGGACATGGCTGCTTCATCCTCATCAAGTTCATGGGTGTCCCGTGACTGTTAACCAAGCACAACCATTTACCCGGCACACAGCTGCGACTTCCACATGAAGCATGAGAGAGCTCTTAGGCATGAGGCAAACTCTATTGCTGAGCCACGCCCCCAGCCCCTCACTGGGGGAAGTCTAGCCAGGTGCTCTACCCCTAAGCTATATATATCCCAAACTCCTCACGGGAGATTCTAAGCAGGTGTTCTCCCCTGAGTCAAACCCCTGGTCCCCACTGGAGAATTCTAGGCGGGTGCTCTACCACTAAGTCACACCCCCAGCCCCTCACTGGGAGATTCTAGGCAGATGCTCTAACACTGAACCACACCCCTAGCCCCTCACTGGGGGATTCTAGGCAGATGCTCTACCACTGAGCCACGCCCCCAGTACCAGTGGCTTTATGCTGCTGTGTGAGCAGCCTTCCCTCCCCATTACAGCCGCTCCTCCTTTCATTCCCTCTTGTCTTGAGTGAGGCAGGATCCATACACTTGTCTCAAGGTCTAAAGTCTGTTCCCTGCCTGTTCCTATGAATCAAGGTTTATTGGAACACAGCCACACCTTTCTTCATAAAGCATTATTAGACAGTCAGTATTTATGAGCTATTCATTCAAAGGCCGAAAGGAGTGAATGCATGTTTATAGCCCTCAAGCTTAAAACACTCTCTAAATCTCCCCCCACCCCCCCCCAAAAAAGCAAAATCTTTCTGCTTCCTGCCACTGTTCGTGAGACTCCATCTGATCCAAGTTCAAATCTGGGTCCCTTCTGGGTCAAGCGACTCAATTCACGTGAACCTCCATTATCCAAACTGTAAAACGAGAAGCAAACATTTCAGGAACAGCATGGGTTTTGTGAACACAAGCTGTGAAGGATGTGATTGGTTAATTAGGGACCTGCAAGGCGTGGCGTGGTGCTCGGGTGATAACGCGTCGTGGTCTCACTGTGATGGGAAACTCACTGTGCAGGGAAGGAAAGAAAACAACTAAAACCCCATCTTGGGCAGTGGGGCTGGTCAGGGTGTCTGTTATCTTTATCTGTCTCATAGCTGGTGGTGACAGTGACTGACTCAGATGATAAGAGTGAAGACACACACACTCGCACTCACAGATACACGTGCATACATACACCCCATACATACCTCTGCTGATACAGGAGAGCAAAGGCCACAGATGGATGGGAGCAGAGATGGGGTTGGTTTACCAGGGTCTAGGTTCATAGCTAGCCTTTGACTTGACATCTCTGAAAGAGGTCAGATGTGGTAACATGTGCTTAGCATTCCACCCCTCACTGGGGGATGCTAGACAGGCTCTACCACTGAGCCACGCCCCCAGCCCTCACTGGGGGATTCTAAGCAGGTGCTCTACCACTGAGCCACGCCCCCATCCCTCACTGGGGGATTCTAGGCAGGTGCTCTACCACTGAGCCACGCCCCCAGCCCTCACTGGGGGATTCTAAGCAGGTGCTCTCTGTAATTCTGGTTTACATCCAAGTGAGCTGAGGCCACCTGTTGTAATCAAACCTTGTACATGGGGAAGGCCTAGTGGCTGCTTCCTTTCCCATACCTGGATCACATCTCCAGCTATCAGAGTTTCTGTGGAAGTTCCTAAAGTTCTTCTTAACAAACTAGTCTGAGGAGGGCTCTCTCTCTCTCTCTCTATCTCTCTCTCTCTCTATCTCTCTCTCTCTCTCTCTCTCTCTCTCTCTCTCTCTCTCTCCTCCCCTCCCTTTTCCTCCCTTCCTCCCTCCCTTCCTCCTGCAAGATGGGTGCAAGAGTTTGTTGATGGGGTCCAGAGTCTCAGCGTAGCCACACAGAACTGACCTCTCAGCCTCCCCACTTCTGCCTGTGATGCCGCTTCTGGGCTTTGCCAGTAGCAGAGGCCTGAGCCTGCTTATCAAATGCTTTTCAAAAACTACATCATGCACAAAAGCAAATCCCCAGGGCTGAGTACAGGACCTAATTGCTGAAGTACCTGCCACCTAAACATGAAGACCTGAGTTCAAATCCCCAGCCAAGTACTATGGCAGATGTTGATAACCTTAGGATGGGGAATCAGAGACAGACAGAGCCCTGCAGCAACCTGACTAGCCAGTCTAGCTGAAGTGGTAAACTCCAGGTTTCTCAAAAAATAAGATGGAGAGCTGAGATGATGGCTCAGGGGTTAAAATCTTTGCTTTTAGCAACGCAAAAGGACCTGAGTTTGGATCCCAAGATCCCACGTAAACATGCTGGGCAGATATGTCAGTGGCTATAATTCCAGCCCTGGAAGGCAGAACCTGGGAAATCCCAGAGCAAATCAATAAAGAGATAGATCAATTCAAGATGGTTCCAGATGTCACTCTTAGGCCTCCGTAGGCACATGCATTCACATGCCTTGTACATATGTACACACACACATACAGACACACAGACATACATACACGCGCGCGCACACACACTCACACACAAAGAATAAATAAGGCGAAGAACTGGAGAGATGGCTCGGCAGTTAAAGCACTTACCATGCAAGCAAAAGGACCAGAGTTCATATCCCAAGACCCCATATAATTCTGGGCAGGTTCAGCAACCCGCCTGTAATTACAACCTCAAAAGGTGGGAGCTAAAGATCCTCAAAGCAAGCTAGCTAGTGGGATTAGCTATATCACAGGCAAGCTCTGGGTCTGATTGAGACCTTGCTTCAAAGAAAATAATCAAAGAAGATTCCTGACATTAATTTGGGTCATCACATGCACACACATACATGTAAACATCCACACACATACCATATACACACACACACATATATATATACATGAAAATGGGGGACGATAAAGTGGAAGGCTTGGGGAGCCGATTAGGGTCTTGTTTCACTGGTTGTGAGGACTAGAATTCAGATCCGCAGTACTCACATGATAGCCAGGCAGGCATGGCAGCCGCCTGCCATGTCATCACTTGCAGCAGAGGAGGACGTCCCCAGAGCAACCTGGCTAGGGAGCCTAACTGGTTAGTGAGCTTTGGATTCTCCTGAGAAACCCTGCTTTCATAATATAAGTTGACAGTGATTGGTGAAGATACTTGACATCGACTTTGTGTCTGCACATGATGTGTATGTACATACATGTATGTGTACATACACACAGGGACACACATGAAATATTAGTTATTAAAAACAAATAAGGTGGAGAACAACTGTTGACAGCTTCTGATGTTGACCTCTGGCCTGCACACACACGCACACACACACACACACATATCAGCTCACACATATGCATATATCAATGCTTGCACAGAAACATACATATGCATACATCAACACACACATATACATATACATCAACATATACACATACATACAAGAGTATGTCAACATAAACATTTCCATGTATAAATACATATAAAATTATTACCTATACACAAAAATATACATACATATATACACATACACAAACATGCATATATTCACACAAACATGCACACATACACACATCAACTTATACATACATACATGTACATACATATATATGCAAATGCACACACACACCAACACACATTAACACTTATACATATATATTCATCAACACATACATATGCAGGGACATACATCAACACTTAACACACCTACACACAGCACGTACTTTCATACCGCCCACGTTAGGGTATGTAAGTAGACGAACAAGACACTGGCTTGGCCACTGCCATGAGTGCTCCTGCTGCATATGATTTTCCGGGGCGCGGTTCACATTCAGAATTGGGGAAACAGACGTCAAGTTCTCTTCAGTTAGTCTGGAGGCCCTGCATGCAGCTCTCAGGACTTGTTTCAAAAACAAGTCTCAAAGCCTACAAGACTTTGTATTTACTTCCATTTCTCTCTTCCCCATGTTGTGTCAACAAAAACTCCTTTGTTACCTGCAGTATCATAGTGGTGTAAAGCGGCTCCAGCTGCTGATACGTAGAAGCATCTCATCTGGGGGCTCCACTAGGCATATGACCATGGAACCGAGAAGCACAGGCGATCCCGAGAGCATGTGGATCCCACCGCCCCCTCCAGACGGACACCTGAACCAGAGCAGGGCTGTTAATTGTTTTGCTTTTCTGGGAGCAACTGCGTGCAAAGCCAACCTTGGGGGGCTGAGGGAGGGATGACTCCCAGGGTAGCAAGCCATGCTTCGTTCTGCCTCTCGCGATTTTAATTGTACAACAGTCATTTTGCAACCAAGTTGCCGACGGCAAACATGCAGAAAACATTAACTTTATTTATGTTTTGGATTATTAATGTGGCTGTTAAAATTCCTCCAGTTAGTTTTGATGGAATTGCTGTTCTGTGTGATTCTGTTGTTTAATGGAGCGGTAAATAAGGATTTCTGATAATGAGACCAAGCATCTGTCACAACAACCTGGTGCGGGTTATTCACATCTCCATTAGCGGCAGGGTGGGCAGTGATAATACAGAAACCACACAGTTAGAACAAAATAAATAGTTGGTGTCAGGCTGAGCGGGTGTTAATTACTATTTTATTCTACATTGGTCGGGGGGCGGGAACAGAGAGCGAGGAAGAGGCCGTAGGGAAGAGGTGACTGGGGACTCTGGAGTCATTCTCTCTCCTTAGAGGAGTCCAGGCACCTGCCCATCTCTCTGAACGGTGACAGCAGGGTGGCCTCCACTGATGCCTCTTGACAGGGACAGGGCCGTGGTTCAGCGGTTAAAATGCTCGCTTCTCTCAAACAAGGGAACTTTAGATCCTCCAAGCCCACATAGATGCCAGGTAGTGGGTAACCTCATACCCTGTAATTCCAGCCTCAGAAGACAGACTGCGGATACCCAGAGCAAGCTAGTTAGCGAGACCAGCCCTAAAATGGAATAGTGACTGAAAAGATTCCCAACACTAACTTCCCAGGCCTTCATATGTCTGCATACAAGTGTGTCTCCACGTGTGCACTCCTACACACCACACACACACACACACACACACACACACACAATGATGGTTCTAGACATACTTGAATCGTCCAGCAGGCCCTGGAGAGATGGCTCAGTCAGTAAAGTGCTTGCCGCTAGAGTGAGACTATATTCAGATCCTGAGCAAACAGGCAAGAGCTGGGGGTGTAATTGTAGTGGAAGTAGACACAGGAGGGTGGACCTCTTGGACCCCCTCAACCAGACGGGAAGAGCTGATGAGCTCAAGGTTCAGAGAGAGAGTCTGTCCCCAAAGGAAGAAAGAATGGGAGGAAAGGAGGGAAGGAGGGAAGGAGGGAGGGAGAGAAGCAGCACAGGTCTGAGAACTTAGAGTTGCCCTCAGAGCTGCCAACACCCATGTTCCCAGACGCCTCAGTCCCTAGGCACTGAGAAGGGCAGTTCTGTCTCTAGACTGACTTTTTCTAGAGTCAAGTTTTGTAAAGACACACCAGATCGGATAACAACATGCCTACCATTCTCCAGATCCCCCATCTGAAATGTGCGCCCACCCATGCACACACGCGCGTGCGCGCACACACACACATACATGCACATGCATGCATGCGCACGCCTCATGGATGTCTCTTTGTCTGTGATCTCCTCACCCACACAGTCTTGGGGGTCCCTCTTGGGCCCCGGGTGCCTCTGGGACATCAGTTGTCATCCACCCGTGGATAGAAAGAAGGAAGGAGGAAGGGAGGGAGGATGGAACGAAGGAAGGAAGGAGGAAGGAAGGGAGGAAGGAAGGAAGGAAGGAAGGAAGGAAGGAAGGAAGGAAGGAAGGAAGGAAGGAAGGAAGGAAGGAAGGAAGGAAGAAGAAAACAGGGAAAGAGAGAGAGAGGGAAGCAGGGAGGGAAGGAGGAAGGGAGGAAGAGAAGAAGGGAGGGACAGAGGGAAGAAGGAGGTAGGAAGGAAAGAAAGAGAAAGTAAGGGAAGGAAGGAAGGAGAAAAAGGAAGGAAGGGGAGGAGGGAGGGAGAAATGAATTACCCAATGTTTTTTCTCCTACAGCACATGGGTATGATCTAGATTGTGTTTGTTTTCGAATATACTAATCTTATCTCCGTGAAATCAGTTCTCCTTGTCATTTTATTTCGTGAACTCATGAGAAGGTTCCTCTGGTAGAGGGGAGGAGTCTGTCACCTTCCTTAGTGTACAAGGGGTAAGGGCTGCAGAAGCCTCCCAGACCAGAGCGATAGTCCTGGGGCAACCTCCCAGCTGTTCCCTGTGAAATTACGTCCCGTCTGAACCTCGTGCGGGAGGGTTTTCAGGTGGCTTTCTAAGGAACCTCCCGAGTTACCCTCTTGCATTTCTTCCTCAGCTCCAGCGATGGCCCCTCAGAACGTTCAAGTGACCCCACTCACTGCCAGTCAGCTGGAGGTCACATGGGACCCGCCACCCCCAGAGAGCCAGAACGGGAACATACAGGGCTACAAGGCAAGTCTTCACACGTGGCTGAGTTCTTCCTTCGGTTCACCGCGTGCCTGGTGGGGCCCAGGACGCTGGGTGCATACTGGTCCCATTGCAGGGTTGCTGTCTCCCCAGCAGCAGCCACCCGGCCTGGAAGTGGACACCTGCTCAGACTCAGCTGGACTGATGGACGAGTACTGGAGAGCTGCTCATAGGGCGCAGGGTGCGCTCCGGTGTGCACACCACAAACACCCCAGGCGGGGCGTTCAACCCACTTCCCAAAGGACTTATCCCTGCTGAAGCCAGCATAGGGACTCGACCTCTTCCTGTGTCCCCACCATAGTCTCCCACACATTTCGCTGACAGGAACAGGAAATGGGGTTTCATCATGACAGCAAGTTCTCCATCCCAGTACTGCCTTGTCAGCATACAGCATTAGAGGACACTCCTCGTGGGTGGAGCTCACAGAGAGTGTGTGTGTGTGTGTGTGTGCGTGCGTGCGTGTGTGCATGCATGTGTGCGTGTGTGTGCCCGTGGAGACTCAATGGGACATTGGGAGCCATCCTCGATTGCCCTCCCTCCGCGCGGCTCTGCTCTGGAGTTTCCCAGGCTCTGCCTTCCAGGACTGAAGGTGCAGATGTTGCCATTTCTATCCAGCGTTTCTATGCGGGATGCAGAGATCCAAACTCAGGTTCTTCCGCTTGCAAGGCAAAGGCCTTAACCACTGAGCCACCTCTCCGTCCTGTGCCTGAGCCACCTCTCCGTCCCGTGCCTGAGCCACCTCTCCGTCCCGTGCCTGAGCCACCTCTCCGTCCTGTGCCTGGCACTTTTTAAAATAGGGTCTGCATTCCAAGTTCCATTCCTCTCTGCTTTTCTGTGGGAACCCCACTTTGAGAACCACTTCACTAAAATGCCACCCCCTCCCCCATGAGCTGTGCACTCTAGAGATGGAGAGAGAGAGGCGACTTGCAGTGCCAGCAAGCATGAGGGAAGAGTCCTCGGGCCTGGCTTTTGTCCTGCTGCCGCTCTTCCCCATGTTCTTCCCTGCTAAGAGCTCTTGGAAGCCCCCCAGTGTCACCTCCTTGGGGCACACATCCTTCTTCTGGCCTACGGAACGCTCCCATCTTCCGGAAGCCGTTCCTTCACCTGGCCTCCCGGAGCCCCAATAGATCAGTTATCACAATCTCCGTGCCAGCGCTCCATGACAACTATAGATCGATTAAATATCCATTCTGGGATAATTTGGGTAGGTGTCTGATGAGAACGAGTATCTCCCTCTGTGACAGGGTTCTTACAGTGATGAATGAGATCATGACAGTCCCCCAAGAGCTCTGAAGCAAGGAGCTATTTACGCCCATCCAAAAATATGCTTTCTCATTTCCTTAATAAGGAAGACATTCAACCTGGGTATTGATCTCCACCCAGGCAAGGCCGTCTGAGCAGGAGATCCCCCTGGCTCAGCACTAACAGATGGGTACCCGTGCCCACTGGGGCTTACCAGTGGAAGTCAGCAATGCTCACTTGTCCGGTACTTCCCAGTGCAGGTGTGACCTGTGAGCCTGTCAATAGATGCTGGCAGGACCCCCCCCCCATACACACACACACACTGATTCCCACAGTCTCTGCCCTGCTCTTCACAAGGGGGCATGCAGCTCTTGGGGATCTGGCACAGATTCAGACCTGCAGAGCCAGGGGGGAATCCTCCGGCCAGTGTTGTCTTTGGGCAGCCTCGCTGGCACAAGCCGGAGGCACTGGTACCCAGCCAGCTGTCTAGGGAAGCAGTTCTGGCAAGCAATGCAAACCTCTGTGCTTGGGCATCAGGTTTGCCTATGAGAACATCAAGGTAGACAAGAGAAAATGGTACCCAGGGAGACACAAGGGCTTTCCCTCCAGTTCCGAGTCCAGCATGGGTCTCCTCTTTCCTGTTACTGTGTATGTATATATGGCACATGTATGTGCACATATGTGTACATGCATGTGTGCACGTTTGTGTGTGTGCAGGCACACCTGAGTGAGTGTGTGTGTGTGTGTGTGTGTGTGTGTGTGTAAGACAGGGTCTCTCACTGGTCTAGAACTTGCTGACCCAGCTAGGCCAGCTGACCAGTAAACCCCAGAATGAGCTTCCTGTCTCCTCCTTCCACACTGCTGAAATCAGAAGCATGGGCCACACTGTGCCTGGCTTCTTTTTGGGTGTGTGCATGTGGTGTATGTGTCCTCATGCCTGCAAGGTAATCAGTTTACCAACTGAGCAAGACTCCTTCCTGCCATTTGAGGGAAGGGGTATTTCCATTTCCAAAGTATTTTTGTCTCGTCAATTAAAGATTTAGATGTCGGCTTAGAACAAAATGTGGGAACGTGGGGGTATTCTGGGGGTCAGAGCAAGGGATATAGACACTGCAAGGTCTCCCCTCCTTTCTCTCCTAGAAGAGAGGGACACAAATAGAAACCCTAAGCACAGGTACTCAGGGGGCATATAGAGCATACGGGCCCTTGCTCAGACCCTCCCCTGAGCAGTCTAAGTTACATTGGAAATCCACATGTGCAAGGCAGAATCCATGATCACGGCCCAACACGCCAGAAGCCTGGGCCCTCATTCTCTGAGCTAGCCTCAGCTGCTCCCTGGTCCCCAGAAAAAGCAACGCTCCCCACCTGGGCACCCAGCTTCCCCACGCTCCAACTCCAGTGCCTCCTCTTCCCGACAGATTTACTACTGGAAGGCAGCCAGCCAGAACGAGACAGAGAAGATGAAGGTCCTCTTCCTCCCCGAGCCTGTGGTGAAACTCAAGAACCTGACCAGCCATACCAAATACCTGGTCAGCATCTCGGCCTTCAATGCAGCCGGCGACGGGCCCAGGAGTGACCCTCAGCAGGGACGTACACATCAAGCTGGTAGGTCATTTCCACTATGGGGCCCTAGGCGTCAAGTTAATATCTGGAAGGTTGGGGGCGTGGCTCAGTGGGGAGTGGGAGGGTCTAGCACACACAGAGCCCTGGGCTTACAAAATATGGCCTAGATAGTCCAACAATGGCTGCCAGTAGCCGAGAAGTCCAATCAGAGGCTGAAGGCTGGAGGATTCCTGAAGAGTCTTTAGTCATGTTGAAGGGTTGGAGGGTCCAAGAAGCTGGGCAGCAGGAGGGAAGAGTTTGCCAGCACAGGGCAAGAGAGACGCTCTGAGCTGTTCTGTCTTATGGTGGTTCCTTTTGTCGGGTCCGCTCCTGGGAGGTTCCATCCAGATTCAGGGTAGGAGAAGCCAGGAGGATCATCCCTGGGGCTTGCTGGCCAGCTGGCCGCCTGGATCAGCAAATACATTGATCCAGATGAGCTCTTCAGGTGGTCTGATCTCACAGCTAATGCCAGGTATGGTCAAGGTGACCACTAGTATTAACTATCACAACCCCCCTTTGAGAGGAGAGGAAAGGGGATGGGAGGAAAAGGAGGGAAGAAGGTAGGGAAAGGAGAAGGAGGAGAGAAGAAGGGATAGAAGTGAAGGGAAGAGGGGAAGGGAGTGAACGAGGGGAAGGGGGAGAGGAGGAAAGAGCAAAGGAAGCCAGGAAAACTAAAACAGTGGGAGGGAGAGGGAGAGGTGAGGAGGTTAGAGGAGAGGTGGGAAGACGAAAGAAAGATAGGCCAGAGAAGTCCCAGTCCCACCATAGAGCTCCCTCTGTCCCCAGAAGAGCAGGCCAGAAGGTTCCAGATCTTCCAGCCATCAGCTCTTCACCTCCGTCTTCCACCTGCTGGAAGCCACTCTGGCCTTAAAACTGTGTGGAGCTCTTTGTGTCTCCTGCTAGCAACAGTCATCCTACACACATGTGTGGTGGCATGAGTGTGATCCCCAGTGGGAACAGGTTTTCACGGTCTCTCTGCGCTCTATTCTTCCAGCTCCCGGGGCGCCCAGTTTCTTGACATTCTCAGAAGTAACCTCCACCACACTCAACGTGTCATGGGGGGAGCCAGTAGCAGCTAATGGCATCCTCCAGGGCTACCGGGTGGTGTATGAGCCCTTGGCACCCGTGCAAGGTAAGCCCCCAGGGAACTGCAGTGGGCTCCATTCCAGGGTCCCCTGAGCTAGGGACATCTATCTTCCCTTCCAGAAGAAGAACCTTCTAGATGCTCACAAGGGACTGGAGGGATAGCTCCATCAGGAAAGTATTGTGTCTGTGCCAACATGAGGACCTGAGTTCAAATCCCTTTAAAAAAAAAAAAAAAGGCAGGTATGAAGTGCCGCTTATAACCCTAACTCTGATCGGTGCAGACAGAAGGACCCTGGGGCCAAGTTGGTGAGCTCCACGTAAAAAGGGAAGACTCTGCCTCAGAAATGGTGTCTAGAGGAATGAATGACAACTGAGGTTGACTTCTAGCCCCCACAGGCATGTGCACATACTCACTGAAGAGAGAGAGAGTAAAAAGAAAGTGGAAGGGCCAGCATGATGATTCGGTGGGTAAAAGCACTTGTTACACAGGTCTGCCAACCTGAGTTCCATGCCCAGAACGCATATAAAAATGGAAGGAAAGAACCAAATCCACGGAGTTGTTCTCTGAATTCCACATAAACACACACAAGCAGAGATCCCCCAACCCCATGTACATATCATACACGTGCCTGCATGTGTAGACACGCTAGTCATGAAATTTAATTTTTTCAGTTAAAAATAAACAGGCGGAAGACTAGAGAGATGGCTCACTGGTCACAGTCTTTCACACACTCAAGTGCCCTGTTATACTCACCCCCACACGTACAGCAGAAAGGGGAGAGGCTTCCCTGAGAGGTACATTATGAGTCCACCGGGATCCTGGCCCCTGGGACCACATCCAATACATCCCTTGACTTGGCTCCCACACCCAAGAGGCTCCTCTTTATGAGCCTTTATTCTCAGGGTCACAGGCGGAAGCCACACCACGTTAGCTGTGCGCTGCAGTTCCTCGTCCGTTGCTGTGATGCAACACTCTGATCCAAGCAGCTTCGGGGAGAAAAGGTTTATTAGTTTGGCTTCTGGTTCCTGAGGGGATGGAACTCATCGTGGCGGAGAATGCAAGTGGCAAACATGGCAGCCAAAACAGAAGAATGGACCGCGTTGCAGCAGACATTGGGGGGACGAGGGGAGAGCAAAGAGAGAGGATGAAGTGGAAGGAGGTTCAAACCTCGAGCCCCTCTCCACCATGTACTTCTTCCAGCACGGGTCCACTCCTGAAGCTTCCGTAACCTTCCCAAACAGGCCCACCGCTGGGGCCCCGGCGTTCAAGCACATGAGCCCATCAGAGACAATCCACATTCAAACTACAACATTAGGTTTACACTGCAGAGACAAGACACCTCACCCCACAGGCTGGGAAACAAATGCTCAAAACAGGAACTGTGGGGGTCCTTCAGACAAAGCCATGACACCACCCAAGATCCCTCTGTGACCCTGGTCAGTAGGCAAGACCAGCAGCCTGGAGAGATGCCAGCAGCCCAGGTCCTTAATGCTTATCACTTTCTGTCACTCATACGTATTAAGCACTTGCTATATGCTAAACAGTATCTGGAATCTGTAGACCTAAGAGAGCCAGTGACATGTATCTCAGCGCTTGCTCTCCTCCCCTCAATACAGCGAGTTTACACTCCAGAGGGAGCGACAACATGCAAACAATTACATCAAGCAATGGTTGGGAGCATGGCTTAGCTTAGGGTGCCAATCTAGAATCTCCAGTGAGGGGCTGGGGGCGTGGCTCAGGGGTGGAGCACTTGTCTAGAATCCCTCAATGAGGGCTGGGGGCGTGGCTCAGTGGTAGAGCACCTGCCTGGAGTCCCCCAATGAGGGCTGGTGGTGTGGCTCAGGGGTGGAGCACCTGCCTAGAACACCCAGTGAGGAGCACCTCCCTGGCATGCATGTCGAGTGCATTTGATTCAGTCTTCAATACTCAAAGAAAAAAGGGGGGGGTACTATGAAGAAAGGGACTATGCTGATGTAAGGGCACAAGGCACAGAAGAGAACTTTGCGCCAGGAAGGATCTGGAGGCACAAACACAAAAGAAACAACCACCCATCCACTTCTCCGTAACAGAAAAGGCTTGGGGAGATGGGCTTAATATAATCCTATAGCCATTGCTTGAGGTCTAGAAGAGCAGGGAGCTGAGAGCTGCTGGGATGGCCTGGCGTTTTCTAGAGAAAGAAACAGGATAGAGAGGACACCACATGCCCAAGACTTGGAGTTCCCAGGCTAACATCACAATCTAAATACCACAGGTTGAAAAGAAGGTTATCTATCACCCTAGAACTTTCTAGATCAATCAGAAACAGAGGGGAGTGGAAATGAAACAAAGGCACTTGAGAGGAGAGATGCCGGGGTCTTAGAGATGGACACTAGATGATGAGGCGATGGCATGCAGATGGTTTGGGGAGAGTGGATGCGGGGACCCCAGGGCAGCCCAGGAGATGGCTTGGGATTCTGCCCAGGAGGAGACCCCATGGTGGGGAGGCCAGAAGTGGCCAGTAGACGTGTAGCTTGCAGTCAGAGTGCATGGACCTTGCAGGCAAAGACCAGAAAAGTTGCCCAGGAAGGGGCAGGGTGGCTCTTGTTCTGTCAGCAGATGCTTGTAGTATCAGTACTTATAGATACCTGTGTATCAGTGCTACTTGGAGGGACTTACTTTATTTCTTCCTATGATCAAGTCTGTCATCTACCCATATCTCCTATGTCCACTGACAGCCCTGTAGCCTTTTCTGCTTACCCCACTGGGCCCAGACACACAAGTTGTTGTGAGAATCTCTCCCGTGGGGAGAGGTGAACAAATCTCTATCCCTCCTTATAGGGTCCCACCAAAGTCCAGCTTAGGGAACCAGTGAGTTTATTGGGCTTGCAGGGCATGAGGAAGGGGTCACTTGCAGGATCATGGGGGTTCCCCAAAGCAGCCTCACTGGAAAATCTCACAACATCCTGAATGACGGCTCGCCCGAAGCTGCATAGTCAGTGAACCCTCCCAGGTTTATGTGCTAAGCCCTTTGGGAGATCTTGAAGCCACATGCAATTAGGACAGAATCTCACAGCTGGGAGGTGCACGGCCAGAATCCCAGGTGAGGATCCGGTGATCCTCCCACCTTCTCTGTCTCTGAGGGGATGTCAGCAGTCAGCAGGTCTGATCCTGATGGTCTCTTGAAAGGAGTCACAGCTGCTCAGACAAAGATGGCTGCTGTTCTGCTCAGAGAACAGCATAGTGCAACACAAGTTCAGCTGTCTTGCCCGTTGGCCCAGAGCAAATCCCCTTTGCCCCATGATACACAGACAGATCGTGGAGCTTAGAGCTTACTTAATGTCTAGGAAAGAAATAATCTAAGCCATTCACTAAATGGTATTGACTCTCCATTTAGAGCAGTGATGAAAATTTGCTTTAACAACAAACACTTCCAGATGAGCCGGGGAGTTGGTTTACAGGGAAACACTTAAATCCTGGATTTTATGTCGTCATGTCTGAGGTATCATTGCTAGAAGATTTGTTGTGAGTTTATGAGTCAGAAAGAAAAGAAATTCTCCTAGACATCCTCGCTATCTATTGAGCTGCATCCCAAATCAGAGATGCAAAATGGGAGAGAGACAGAGAGAGAGATACAGGGAGAGAGAGAGAGAAAGAGAGACAGAGAGAGAGAGAGACCTTTATGCTTTATGAGTCAGTCATTGAACTCCCATGTGTGTGGATTTTGCTTTTCAGAAACTTGGGGCACTGGGTGTCAGGTGTAGGGAAGAAACATTGATTGGTGTGGCCCTGCTCAGTCATGGTGTTTCCAGAGCAACCACCTGTCTGAGAACAGGTGCCCCTGCTAGAACTGCCTTGGAGGTCCTGGGAGGAGCTGCTGCAGAGGCACCACCAGTCTGTGTATTCCATGGAGAGAAGCAGCAGAGAACTCACAGAGATATGCTCAGCAGGGTTCTCTTTCACACCTGCATGCACACATGAACTCACATAAACATGCATGTACATGTGCACGTGTACAAACATGCATGCACACATACACATATAAACTTGTGCACAGTGCTCTCACAAACACGCATGTGCACATATGTGTTTGGGTGAACATACACACATGCACACGTGTGTGCAAACATGCTTACACAGACAAAAGTATGTATGCACAAAAATGAACACATACATATGTGTGTAAAAACATGTTTATACAAACACAAGTACATATGCACAAACACATGAACACATACACATGCACACACCTATATAAACACACATTTATATGCTCATGCAAACCCATGTACATATGTGCATGCACATACATGTACACAGACAAATATGGACATTGGTGCACATACATGCACATGCATTCACTGCACACATGCCCACACAAACATATGCATACATAAACACATGCACACAGACACATGCATATTCACGTAACACAAGTCCATGTCACAAGCACCTTTTCAAGGATGTTACACCACACACTCATTCAATAAGAGGGAACTGTCAAGAATCATGGCTCTGATTAAACTTGCATCCTTCGTAACCAAAACCAGCCTGAGTAGTGCCACATGTACTAGAATAAGCCAGCTCTGTCCCGTGCAAATGGGCTCGTAGATTCTCTGGCACCCTGTGTGGTGAGCGCCCTGCATCACACACCCCAAGCATACTGTTTTCAATCTCACCTGCCAGTAATCACCCTGCAAAGACTTCCAGGGGACAGTCTTCAGTGGGCTCTGCACCATGGGGAACCTCCCTCCTCACCCTTCTCCTCCAGATGGCTTTTCCTTACAGGGGCCCCTGTACCCCATTCTCCCATCAAGCTGGTCTCACACACCTGGCTCCCCTGTGTTCCCAGGGCTGAAGTTCTTCTTTATTTCCATAGCAACTCCTCCCTAGGGAGGTCAGAGCATTTGGAAGATGTCCCATTAGACAATGCTTTCATTGGTACATCCATGAATGTCTGTGTACCCCTATAGGCGACCCCAGCAGAGGTTGGCTCAGTGATGGCGAGAGCTTCCTGAGCACTTACTGCAGACTCTGCGTGGCACTCTACACCTCCAGCTGTCAGCCCTACATCCTGGAGCTCACCACAGTCCTGCCTTGACATGAGTTCTGTAGATAAAGAAATGGGCCTTAGAGGTCTAAGCAAATGGGTTGAGGAGTAAAGCACTTGCCTTACAAGCATCAGGAACTGAGTTCAACTTCAAAGACCTATGTGAAAACTCAGGTGCAGTGGCATGCGAGTGTATTCTCAGCACTGGGTAGGTAGAAACAGGGAATTCCTAGGGCTCACTGGCAGCAAGTCTAGCCTACTTGGTGAGCTGCAGGTTCACTGAGATATGAGAAACTGGGGGTGTGGCTCAGTGGTAGAGCACCTGCCTAGAATCCCCCAGTGAGGGGCTGGGGGCGTGGCTCAGTGGTAGAGCACCTGCCTAGAATCCCCCAGTGAGGGGCTGGGGGCGTGGCTCAGTGGTAGAGCACCTGCCTAGAATCCCCCAGTGAGGGGCTGGGGGCGTGGCTCAGTGGTAGAGCACCTGCCTAGAATCCCCCAGTGAGGGGCTGGGGGGCGTGGCTCAGTGGTAGAGCCCCTGCCTAGAATCCCCCAGTGAGGGGCTGGGGGCGTGGCTCAGTGGTAGAGCACCTGCCTAGAATCCCCCAGTGAGGGGCTGGGGGCGTGGCTCAGTGGGAGAGCACCTGCCTAGAATCCCCCAGTGAGGGGCTGGGGGCGTGGCTCAGTGGGAGAGCACCTGCCTAGAATCCCCCAGTGAGGATCTTGCTCAAAAAACCAAGTTGAAGGTTTCTGAGAAACAATATTTAAACTCGTTTGCTGACTTCCACGTGCCTGTTCACCCATGCGCATGCACTCACATCCGCCACAGAGAAATAAACTGCACTCACAGTACTTCATCCATTTGCCCCATGCCCGCATCCAAGAACAGTGGAGAGGTGATTTGAACCCAGGTGGTCCAGTGCAGCAGAAAAGAACTGAACCACTTAGATGTGGGGAGAAAATTGTCCAGAGCTCTTGTGTTTCTGAAAGCCAGCTTGGAAGGCAGCATCAAATACAGTCCATGAGGGCTACTTATTAAAGCATTCATGGTTCAGACAGATCGCTGGCTGTATAGCCGGATGCGGGCACGTCATTCCCTCGAGTGACAACGGGTGGAATCACTCCATTTGCGCCCCTTGTCAGGAGTCGTGAAAGAGTCTGCCAGTGGCATCGACTCTTTGTCTGTTGCGAGGGCTGGTGGCTCCTTCAGCTTCGATGTTTCTGCCGTCTGGTGTCGGTGTTGTGCTGGGAGCTGGAGGGAATGGGGAGACAGATTCTTTTTCCCATGGCTTCTTATTCACTACCTTGGCGCTAACAACTCCCAAAAAACAAGTCGTCCAGATCCCCCAGCATCTTCATTTTTGTTTTATAGAAATAGGCCTTCATTAGTTAGTCCACAATGACCTGGGACGCACTCCATAGACCCAGATACTGAGTCATTTGCAGACACAGCAATCCCACCTCTTGCTTCCTATGCTGCTCTGATAGCTGATCCGAGTGCTGGAGCCCAGGGCACTGCAGAGAAGCCAGTGAGCAGCAACTCCAGCTTACTAGCCACAGACCCCTCTGGGATCGGCCCCTGCAGTGCAGTGTCCATTCCGCCCTGTCAACTTAGCAAGAGCCTGTTCTGAAATAGAAAGTTAAAAAAGGTGAGGTTCTATATCAATCACCTGGAATCAGGGCTGCCTAATCTCTCCCCATCTCTGAAGCTCAGGGAAATTTGCGGAAGAGGGGGCGGTAAGATTGTAAGAGCACAAGGATGGGAGGAGCAATGATATGCAAGATACTCCACACAAGTTAGGGTGGAAGCAATCATATTTGGACTTTACATGCCCTGTGCAATGTCCAACACACTATTGACCTCACAAAGTCTAGCATCTGCTAAAGGCACTAGGATCCTTGGAGGCAAGGGATTGACAGCCACAATACTGTTCCTATGCTTAAGGGGAACACAGGAAAGGGTTCAGGGAAAGGCCACTGGGTCCTTGCACCTCATCGGAGAGGAGGACCCAGAGGAGAGTCAGGCATGCACATTAAAGGATGCTCCGGGGATGGAAGGGGGAGGCACTGGGGGATGGGAGGGAAAGGGGAGGGGAGGGGGAGCAGGGGGATAGGGGATTGGAGGAGGGGGGGACTGGTGTACTTGTTAAGTTTATATGAGTAGAAATAAAAAAAAAGGTGAGGTTATGGCTCAGTGGTAGAGCACCTGCCTAGAATCCCCAGTGAGAGACTGGGGGCATGGCTCAGTGGTAGGGCACCTGCTAGAATTCCCCCAGTGAAAAGTTGGGGAGCACTGAACTACTGGGAGCATTGAAGCACCCAAAGAACTGAGCTGCCTGGAGCACGGAGCCATCTGAGCACTGAGCCATCTTCCTGGGAAATCAGATTTTATGGCAGAGCTATTTTTGTGTTTTTGAAAACGTTTTTAAACGGTAGTGTTTTATGGGACGGCACCCTGAGGCTTCGCTGTGCAGGGCATAGCTTAAAAATTGACTAAATAAATAGAATTCTGACACATTGGAGGTGGAGAGGAGGCTGGGCTTTACCTCCTGGTGGATCAAATTTACAAAAACCCATGCATGCATTTGTTTTTGCTCCAGGGAGATTGCAGGCATTTTTTTTAATGGACAGAAAAAAGGAGTTCCTAACAAAATAACTTCACATCCGCCAGGACTTAGCTCGTTTGTGGGTGATGGTCACCTCACCATGAACTATGTCATCCTGTAATTTTTTTGACATGGGCACACACACACACACACACACACACACACACACACACACACACACACGTGTGTGCGCGCGCGTGCATGGGCACTTGTGGAATCCCAAGAGTAAAATCAGGAATCATTCTACATTGCTCTTCCTCCTTATTACTTTGCTCTGGAGTTTCCCAGGCTCTACCTTCCAAGACAGAAGTGCAGGCCACTGCCATTTCTGCCTGGCATTTCTAGATGGGATTTGATCCAAGCTCAATCCAGTTTGCTTGTGGGGCAATCTTAACCCCTGGACCATCTCCCTAGCCCTCACCCTGTGATTTTATTCTTGAGCAGTGTATAGAAGAGTAGGGCCCAGCTCCTTGGATAGAAATGGTCACGTTGCACGACAAAAAAAAAAAAAAAATCCCCAATGAAAAAGGTCAACCCAATGCTGCAATAATTTGGAAGGAAATAATTTAGCCAAAATAATTTTTTACTAAATGCCAAGTACAGCTGCAATGAACCATCTAGATGACATTTTTAGTGACCTCGATGGCGATAGTAATTGGCCTTCAATGGCTGCAAGCAATGGATCCATTTTGTAACATGAAGAAGTTTTGGTTCTTTCAAAACAAGGTCCTGTCTTGTTACAGGGGTGAGATAGGTGCTCCCTGTGGGGTGGTGGCCCCACTGAAGTGGTATTTCAGCATTGCAATGCTCCCTGGGAAGAAAGGATTCTAGCGGTATCATGATCCAGTTGTGTCGTGGTCCCAGTGCACAAGGGCAGGCTAGGGACGGCACCACTGGACAGGAGATGTCAACCGCCGGGTACAGCCCTTCTCAACATTCCACAAACTCAGGACTGCTGAGCAGGAGTTGCTGCAGAGCCGTTTTCTCATATCTTCTTGGAGGCATCTGACGGAGACCCACAGAGACCTCTGAAAAGTCCTGTAGTCAGGACTTTGTGTGTGTGATGCATGTTTATGTGTGTATGGGTTTTACAAGTGTGTGTGTGTGTGTGTGTGTGTGTGTGTGTGTGTGTGTGTGTGTGTGTGTGTGGCGGGCACACATGGGCACACAAGAGGCCTCTTGAGTGTGAATCATCCTGGATTGCTCTATCTTCTTACTACTTTGCTCAGGGATTTTCCTGGCTCCACCTTCCATCACTGGAATTGCAGACGGCTGCCTTATTTATCCACATGGCATTTTTATGTGTGATCTAGGGATTTGAACTCATGTCCTTTTGCTTGTGAAGCAAAGGTTTTTAATCCCTGAGTCATCTTCTCAGCACACCCTCTCCCCATCCCCCCCCCCGCCACTTTTAATGGCATCATTTTCAAAGTTACGTAAGCAAAGAATCCCTTGTTCCTTCCAGGGAAATATGCATTTATGTAATATTTGATATGTGTTCTTTCTGCCAAACCAAAATTTCAGTTCTCTAATTATACATAAATGTTCCTTCTGCTTCATTTCACTCTGTAATCTTGGTTACCTTGAATCAACCCCTGCCCAAAATGATTAAATTCAAGAAGTGAACAGCTCATAATCTTTCAACTGTGCGTTGTTCTGAGTAGTGTGGTGAAATCTCCATCCACCTAGCCAGGATGGGAATCATCTCTTCATCCGCTGTGTCCATGCTATATATACATACTACCCTCTTGCGAGTATCTCAGTAGCCATCTGAAGTATCTGGTAAATTTCTGTCCAGAATAACCACAGTGCATATGCTACCTTCTTGTTAGTTACTTGGATGGAACTTTCCTGGCAGAATCACCACACAAGCGTCTATCCACCCTACATGGGCTGTAACAAGAAACCAGAGTAACAGTGACACCAAAGTCTAGCTTGGCAAGCCTATGAGTTTATTGCGGTTACTTACAGGAGCGTGGATGTTTATGTATCGTTATCCCCCACTTTCACCCTCACTAGAGGATTCTAGGAGGGTGCTCTACCACTGAGCATGGGTGACCCCAAAAGCAATCGCCCTGAAACATCCCATCCCAAACACAGATGACGACTTCTCCATGGCTGCATAGGTGGAGCCCCCTATCTGTTAACCTGCCTCAGCCTGTGAACTCTATAGACCCTTGTCAGACCTCAGGGTCATGCAACTAGGACAAACTTACATGCAGATGGCTGAGAGAAGCACACGGGAGCAGCTAGAATCCCATCGAGGAGCCAGTGGCTGTCTCTGAGGGAACATCAGCAGTCGGCAGGTCTGACCCTGATGGTCTCTCACAAGCAATCACAGCTCATCAAAGATGGCGGCTGTTCTGTTCAGAGGAAAACGCCATCCAGCATCCCCTGTAGACACCTCAGTGATCAGAGTCATTGCTGTTCGGTGGGTCCGCAGCGTGTTCACTACCCTCCTCGTCCGTCCTTAGGAGCTTTGGCAATGATAACACGGGCTGTCACTCTCTATCAAAGTGCTGTGTTCAAGTCACTGCCATTTTGCTTAATGAAGATCCCATCAGAGGATCCATCACCCAAAGCCAGCAGCAGGGGGGAAATGGAAGGACAAAGTGATTCTAGTTCGATGGTTCAAGTGACAACGTTGCTTGGCACCTAGAGAAAAGTCACATGTGTGTGCATGCATGTGCATGTGTGATATTATTTTCTGAATACATTAAGCCTTCTTAAAACATATTAGTGAATTTCTACTAGACCTCCATCATAGCTGCCTATCAGCATTTCACCCAGAGGAGGGAGCATCTCAGGAGATAATTACACCAACCTTTGTGACTATTTGAGACCCATGCCAGACAGGAGACGGGCAGCTTCTTCACTAGATGGTTTGCCCACTGTGGCTGTCTGTGCCTCAGTGAGTGTTGGCATCCTGGATGGAATCCAGCCAATCACACATGCAGAAGGTGTGGAGCAGGAGGGAGACTGGCCAGAAAAGAGAATACGAAGGGTGGGATGGGAGAGGGTGGGAGTAGGTAGGGACAAAGATATAAATTCATTAAAGAATAAAAAGTAAAAATAAACTTATCAATGACTAAAGTGGATTCTTGGGGCTCTGTATAGCCAGCAAAATACTTTTACATAATGCATGTATTAATATTTATGTGTGTTGGGGGCTGGGAGATGGCTCAGGGGCTCAAGCAGAAGGTCCTGACTTCAGATCCCAGGTCCCACATAAAAATGCCAGGTGGAAACAGGGGCTTGCACTTCTGGCCCCAATGGGCAGAGCCTGGGAAATCCCAGATCTGAGCAAAAAGGAGGTAGAAGCAATCCAGGATGATTCCCCAAGTCACCCTTGGTCCTCCACAGGGGCACACAGTGCCCTCTGATACACACACACACACACACACACACACACACACACACAATAGATAGATAGATAGATAGATAGATAGATAGATAGATAGATAGATAGATAGATGAGCTTAAATATAAATAAATAAGTTTAAAATATGTATTTATGTATGTTAACTCTTATCTTGGTGTTGTCTTGGTTTTCTGAATTGAGGATCAATATCTACAGCCACAAATACATTTCCATCCTCTTTGCCGCAAAACTCCCAAGTGGTGTTCCCAGAAAACATTCAAGGCTGCAAGACCCTCGTAGGGGCATCCTTCCTTTGAACCAAATCCGGCCATTTCCCCACCCTGCCCTCCCTGGGACCAATGGGAAGGCTCATGGTTACCTATATTAGTGACTCAGGACTTCATACAGCTCAGAGTCAAAGAGGGAATTGACCCTATTCAGAGACACAGCTGGGAATCTGTCACAGTTACTCTGCATGGTTACCAATAAATTCTTGACCAAATGGCTTTAGGGAACAAAGGGTCTTATTTTGGCTTAAAATTGTTCCACCTTGTCAGGAGAGTCCACATTAAAATCAGGGGCCGAGGGAACTGGCCACACCATATCCACAGGACTGCTTATAGAGGGACAGTCCTCATTTGCCAGACCAGCATGTCTGGTGAAGTATACCAAAGGATGCCGACTTCCTCAACCAGCTCCCTCCATTTTACCCACCTGCCCAGGGCCTAGCTCCACCCACCATGGACCGTGTCCTCCCCATCAATCAGACAATCTCCTGCAGATTTGCTCAGGGCTTAACTATTCATTTCTCACAACTGTGCCCAGAGCTCAGAGCACCTCAGTTGCCAAGGTGACACCATCATCTAACTAAGACAGAGTCCAGAATCCATCTTGGATGTCCGCTTCCACCCTCGACAGCCTCCTACCCTCAGTGAGGTTGTGTCACGAGCTTTGTATCTACTGTCAGAATCATTTATCAACCCTAAACTCTCACTACACTTATCTGAGCCGGAAATTGCCCATGATTGCCATTTAAAGGCTTTGTAATTGTGAGAAACGTTTCCTTTGCAATTTTGCTGAGATCGTCCCTATCACGACAGAGCAGGCGTGCTTGATGACTTCTCAGAGCTCAGCCTTGTGTTTCTGACCATTTCAGGTGTGAGCAAGGTGGTGACTGTGGACGTGAAAGGGAACTGGCAGCGCTGGCTGAAGGTACGGGATCTCACCAAGGGAGTGACCTACTTCTTCCGTGTCCAGGCGCGGACCATCGCCTACGGGCCTGAGCTCCAAGCCAATGTCACAGCCGGGCCAGCCGACGGTAAGCTGGTGACGCCAGCCAGGCATTAGGGGTAGCTCCGTTTGCATCCTCCCTCATCTGGGTGGGGATTCACATAGTGCTCAAGCAGGCTGTTTTTGGTGGAGCACCTAGAACATTCGTAGAAGCATTTGGTAAGCCACGCACAATAGCACACTCGTGGAATTCTTCCTTGTGTCACAGTTTGTCTTCATGTTGCCAATAAATTCACGGCCAAACAGTTGAAGGGAACAGGGGATTTATTCTGACTTATCCAGTGTCAGTGTTAGTCCAGCTTGGCAAGAGAGTTGGTACAACATCAGGGGCCAAAGGGAACTGGCCACACTGTATCCACAGAGACAGTTGAGAGAGAGAGAGAATTGTCACTTGCCAGACCATCCTGCCTGGCCAAGTATACCGAAGGATGCCAACTCCCTTCATTGTACAAACCTGCCTTGGAGGATAATCAAACCACTGTGTGTGTCCCCCCTCCAACCCTAATTAGACAATCTCATGCAGACGTACTAAGAACTTAACTACTAATTCTTCACAATTGTGCCCAGAGCTCAAACCTTCAATTGTCAAGTAGACACCTATATCTAACCGTTACAACTTAAAAAGAAGGTGGAGCCAGGAGGACCAGAAGTTCAAAGTCATCCTCAGTTACAATTTCAAGTGAGTTCAGGACTAATCTGTGCTACATGAAACCCTGTCCCCCCCAAAAAAAAAATTTGTACACATTGTGGACCCAGTTGGTTTATTACATATAGATAGGAACAGTCCTTAAGCAGTTAAATATATATGTTTTTGGCTTCTTTTCCAAAAACAAAAAATAGATGGCTCAATTAGCAAAGTGTTTGCTATATAAGCATGAGGACCTACATTTGAGCCCCAAAACCCACATGGAAACAAACCGGCCATGGTGGCACATACCTGTGATCCCAACACTGGGGAGACAGGAGGGGATCGGTCAGCTAGTCAAGCCAAATCATCAAACTGCAGGTTAGTGAGGGACCAGGTCTCAACAAACAGGGTGGAAGGCGTCCTAAGGAATGTCCGACCCTCGCCTCTGACCTCCTGTAACAGTCAGCCTGCATGATTGCTGATAAATGACCATCAAACGGCTTAAGGGAGCATGGGGTTTATTCTCTCTTATGATTTTCCAGTTACGGTTCTCAGTCTAGCGTGATGGGAGACCTCACGCCAACACCAGGGCTGAGGGAACTGGCCACACCATCACCACATAACGGCTGAAAGAGGGACAGTCCTTACTTGCCAGACCAGCATGTCTGGCCAAGTGAACAGAAGGATGCCAACTTCCTCAACCAGCTCTCAGTATTTTATTCACTCGTTCAGGGCCTAGTCCCACCCACTATAGGCTGAGCCTTCCCCATCAGCTAGACAATCTCTGGGCTTAACCCAAGCACTAATTCTCCACAAATGTGCCCAGAGCTTAAACCCTCAACTGTCAAGTTGACACTTGTGCCTAACTGTGACACCTCTGTACACACATGTCCAGATGTCCACACGCATGTGTACACACACACACATTTGCACAAGTGCTTACACATGCACACTCAAATACACATAGTCGCACACACTCGCATGCACGCATGTACACACAAACTCACCTTAACAGTTCTACTCCTCACCTTAGGACCACCAATTCCCCAATCCCCTCAAAGCCAATACTTATCCTCTTTCCTTTGTTTACCCCTGCAGGGTCCCCAGGCCCCCCTAGGAATGTTCTGGTCACCAAATCAGCCACTGAGCTGACCCTGCAGTGGATGGAGGGAAACCCTGGGAACACACCTACCACCGGCTACATCATAGAAGCCCGGCCCTCAGGTAGGCGGAACCTTGCACGTCAAATGGCTTCCAGAACGAGCCACAGCTCACACAGGGGGGGTCTTAATCACTGTGCTCGTGGTCCAGGGGTCTGGGAGTCAGTTCCCCATCCCTGCCTCTTCTCCCTGGGTTTCTCCAGTAGGGGCCACAGCAGGGTTGTGCATGACATGTGGGAATCCTTTGGGCTTCCTAACCACCGCTGTGCTAATAATCTCTCAGGCTTCCCACATCTAATGCGCTCACTACAGGACATCTTGAGAGGATAATCGGCCCTCTCAGAAGCAGGTAGATAAGAAGCAAAGGACGCTTGAGGACGTCTCAGCTCAGCGGGAAAGATCCCAACACATTCTGTCTCCGGTCTCATCTAGGGAATCTCAAGCTAGCAGCCCACATAAAGGGTCAGGCGTGCTTCTGAAGATATTGCACAAATGTCCTTGTTTGTTGGCTAAAGGACCCCTTGGTATACTTTGTAGACTTCAGAAAAGGAGATCTCAGATCCGTGCCTGGCAGGGGAGATGGCTCTGGGCAGGAGTTCTTGCTGCATAAGTTGAAGGGCCTGGGTTCAAATCTCTGGCATCCACGCAAAAACCAGGTCATGACTTTATACATGTCTGTAATCCCATCACGTGGGGAGTGGGGCAGAGACAGGAGGATTGCTGGAGCTCGCTGGCTACCAGCCTAGCTTCAGGGTCATTGAGAGATCTTGTCTCAAAGAATAAGGTCTAGAACTACAAGCATTCGCACGCACTCGCAAACGCAGAAACACACTTATACACACAGAAACATAGACGCACACACACAAACTCACAAACATAAGCACACGCACACAAATACAGTCACACAGAGGCAAATGCACACAAATGGAAATGCAGGCACAGAAACCAGTTCACAAAAATACAGTCACACCAACACACCAACACACACACACACACACAGCTGACCTTGAGAAGTGACACAGCTTGTCAAGGGCATCATGGTGTGACCACAAATGTCATGTCAAGTGTGTCTTCCTGGGAAGGAACTGTCTTGCCCTCAAGCAGATGGAGTAAGGTGCACACAGCCATTTTTGTCTAGTACTTAAAGAGTCTGTTAGATCTGGAGGGAAGATCCCTGAAGTCACGTCCCTCACCGGTGACAAATATTTCTCTCCTCCCCATCCAAATTGCTCCTGGAAGTATATCAGCCTTCTGGAAGCATCTAAGAAGAACCATCAGGGAAGACTAAAAGAGTAGGCTGTGGGAGATGGCAAAAAAGTGCTTACCACACAAGCATGAGGATCCGAGTTCAAATCCCTGGAACTCGTTAAAGCCAGGCTTCTGGAAGCACACATCTGTATTCCCAGCATTCCTGTGGGGAGATGGGAGACAGAGAAAGGAGAATCCCAGATCCACACAGGTCAGCTGGCCTGGGGTATGAACTAGCAAAGATACTGGTTTGGGTGAGGACCGACACCCAAAGTTGACCTCTGATCTCCACATGTGCACTGTGACACACACATCTGCACTCACATGAATGTGTGCATGACATGCCTATGAGTACGCACGCACGCGCGCGCACACACACACACACGATTTAAAAAAAAAAAAAAGACTAAAGAAGGCACCATACAAATTTCTTTAGTTCAGCCACTCACAGATGCAGGCTTGCTGAATAGGAAGCCCCAGGTGCTCTCTCAATAGTCAAATCAGAAACTGTTCTAGAACCTTCTGTGATCATTGGGTCCCTCTGTGACCCCTGGAATAGCCAGCCGACTCTCTCTAAGAACACTTGATTCAGAAATACTTTCAGACTTGATAAGAGCTGAGGCATAGGTCCTAGAGAGGGAGGGGAGATTTGGGTTCACAACAGAGGGTTTGTGGGTGAAGCCAATTGTAAGGTGGGGGTGGCGGGGAGGAATGGAGAGAAACTGTGCAGTAATGTATGAGGGTGACATGGAAGTTCATTAATAAAGAGAAGCCAACACCGTAGAAAGAGTCTTGAGGGCCTGGTAGCCAAGGAAACCATAGTTTAGCCTTAAAGCGGGAGAGCATTAGAGCAGAAGAGAGAACTGAAAGTCAGAGAGGAGAGGTGGAGGGAGCCACCTTGGGCAGCATGGTGGTGGAGGGAATCTGCAGAGAACCCCAGGACAAAAGAGGGCGCGTATCTTTTGTGGCTAAAGAGAGGGTAGGAGTCTTAGGAAGATAAGTTGGAAGCAGCTATTCTGATGAGTTCCTGGAATTGCCTTGTTCTGGCCAGTATAGGAGAGTTTTACGGAATAACTGTGAATCATGTTAACAATGGTGGAAGCTGCACTGATTTAAGAGACTACCCCCAGGTCTAGGGGGGAATGTTTACCATAAATGTGATTTAATGCTACCTGTTCTGTGACTTTTCTTGTTTGGGGGTGGAGGGATAGGAACAGATACATACTTATCACAGATGGCACCTCTGACCAACCAAAGAAATGACTAGTGAACCAGTTGAGTTTATTGGGGATTCTTATAGGAATACAAAAGAGCAATTCTCTACATGGGTGACTTAAAGGCTCACGTAAAGAATTGCTCTCCTGTAGGAATACAGGGGAGGAGCCCAACCCAGCCTGGGTGGCCATTCTCAGAAACTCTACCCCTCAGGTTCCCTGCAGGACTAACAATCAACAGACGCGAGAATTCCTTCCCTGGCCATTGCTAGAGCTGATAGGAGCCCTGAAGTTTCAGGAGCTTCCTGAGACTTGTGCTTATGATCTGTAAGTCTGGTTTGCTTCTAAGACTCAAGGAACCTTCCTTTGGGAAACAATGCTTCAGTTCAGAGGAAGGAAAGACACTAACTTTCCTTGGCCCACCCAGGGGTCTTCAAGGGTTGGGTGTAATCTGAATGTGTCTGCCAGCTGGTGGGTTAGAACCTTGGTCTGGCATGTGGTAATGTTGGGAAGTGGTAGATTCTTTAGGAGGCGGAGCTTAGTGGAGGTGACTCGCTCCTCAGGAGGGCTTCCCTGGGCAGGAATCGGTGAGTTAGTTCTCAGGACACTGAGTGGTTCTGAAAGAGCAAGACTGGCCCTCCCACCTGTCTGGTGTGCTGTGTAGCCGTGGATTTCTTCCTCTCACTCATGCTCCTCCCATATGCCATCTGCCATATTGTGACGCAGCTGGGGATCCCCACCAGAGCCTGGCGGTGCCAGCACCGTGCTCTCAAATCTTCGCAAGTGTGTACAAAAGAACTTCTTATTCTTCATAAAATTCCCAGCTTCGAGTATTTTACTATAGCATCAGAAAACAAACCAATAGACAGAACTCAGGAAATCCACAAACATGGCTGAGGGAGCAAGTAAATCTGTATTTTTATGAACCTCTAACTGAAATTTAGCATTTCTTTTGTTTAGGAATTAGGTGTGTTGGTTTGTTAGTATTGTAATAAAGTACCATGAACTAAGCAGACGTCAACACAGAAACATTTTTATGGGACCAGAGACTGGAAGTCCCAAATCATGGTGTGGACAAGTTTGGTTCCTCTGAGGGCTATGGAGAAGAATCCACCCTCTGCTTTCTTTCCAGCTTCTGGTGGTCACATGCAATCCTTGGTGATAATTATGGCAGCCCACCTATAATTATAGCCTCAGAAGGTGGAGACTAAGAATCCCCAGAGCAAGCTGGCTTCAGAGAATGAGCTCTGTGTTTGATTAGAGATCCTGCCTCAAAAACATAAAGTGAAAGTGTGATTGAAGATAAATCTCTGTCAAGGCTTACACACACACACACACACACACACACACACACACACACACACACGCACACACGCTCTGCCCCCACATCCCCTCACTCATATGCAAATGTTCATCATACACATATATATACTCCTAGCCCCATACACAGAAAATGTAAAAAAATAAAACAGTGGATAGTTTCTATTGCACTTGCCTTTTCTTTTCCCCCATCAAGGATATATTCAGACTTGAGCAATTTGGGGGAGAAAGGGAGATTTATTTGGCTTATGGTTCCAGACTGGTTCAGGTCGCCGAAGCCATCAGGAGGCAGAGAGAGCAAGAGCAAACTGAGAGGAAGCAGAGCAGGACAATGGAACCTCAAGTCCCCTGTGTGTGACATGCCTTCCTCCAAAAGACTCCACTTGTTAAAGTTGCCACACCCTTCCCAGCTGTTAGCAGCAGTTCATGGATGCCAGCACATGACCCTGTGAGGAGCAAGTCACGTGCAAACCATGACAGCTTCGGAGAAACAACCCCTGAGGTTGTCCACTGATCTCCACAGCACATGCGAAGTCACACACCTATACATAGGCATACACACAAGAGTGCACTGTAATAATGTGACATCCACCTCGCACAACTCCTGGTACCGGAAACCTAGTTCTTTTGATTACAGCATATCTGGAACCTTCCATGCCATAGTGCCATCTCGACTCTGAGACTTGCCTGGGCACTGGTTTAATCTCCCCTCTGGGTCCTACAAACTCCCCATCATCCTCATGAATGAAAGAGGATGTCTGTGGCGATCTTGCTCTCGGCTTCCGATCACCAGCCACTACCACTAAGGGAATAAAAACCAGTCTGTCTGTGAGCCAGGCTCCATGCTGGGTGTGACGCCTTGTGTCGTGGAGCCAGCTGGAGATTGGGACTCAGTGGGTTGGAGCCAGAACAGAGAAGGTAACCCACAAGGAATCCAAGACATAAAGCAAAACTGAGCCCGACAGCTGCTGTTTTTCTCGATGGCGCTAAGAACAGTCATGCCGTCACCTGGCATCGGAAAGCAGTTACCAACAACTTCCCCCTACGGATCGTTAACTGGTGAGCGGGCTGCCGGACCCAGGACTTTCCCTGGGGAAAAGATAGATATATTACAGAAAGATGCCTCGTCCCTTCTGCAACTCAGGCCTGTGGAAACTCACAGTGGAACGTGAGCTTTTATGGATTGTCAATATTTAAACACCTTGCCAGGCCCTGGGGGTCTCGGGCCTCAGCTGCCATCTATCTTAGACCTCGTTACACAACCCATTAAACACTGTATCTTCTCATTCTCTCCACCGAAGCTCTCAGGCAAGACGTTCTCCAGGCAGCCTCATGGCTTGGACCAGATCGCTGCAGAGCCTGCCAGAACGGCTTCTTCCAGGGGTGAGAATAGAGGTGCTTTGTGTTGAGGGTCCCACAGCCCAGCCGATCTGTCTGTTCAGCCCGGGGGCCTCCTGGTCCAGCCCCATTCCTGCCTGGGCCCTCTCCCCAGAGAACAAGAAGCTCATCAACATCCTGTCCCCCATCTGGCCACATCCTCACTTTCACCCCTGCAAATTAACTAAAGAGCCCCTGTGGCGGCCATGTCCCGGGGACTCAGAACAGAATTAAAGCTAATGATGATAGACTCAGTTCAGGACATGGGGTCTCTTAGTCCAGAGGGGGCAGTCTCCGAGTGTGACCCAAGGACACAGACATTATGTTCCACTAAGACATTCATTCACTAGCTGGTTTCATTTCTCCAAGTTGGGTGCAGGTCCCCCCCAACACACACACACACACACACACACACACACACACACACACCAAAATCAAGTTTTGAAGCTTCCCGCAAGGCAGCTCTGTGGTGGGCAGATGTGATAATTTATTTATTACGCGAATTATTGCAAAGCATTTTGCTGTGCTGTTCATGAAGCTTAATTTACATATTTACACAATAGACTGCAATGGTACTAAAGGAACTATAAATACACTCTCCTCTCCAGAGCAGCCATGAAATATACATTGAGGTCGCACTCCAGGCAAGGCAGACATTGGATCCCTGTTTTCTTTCTTTTCTTTTTGCATGTGATGAGTGTGTGTGTGTGTGTGTGTGTGTGTGTGTGTGTGTGTCTGTGTCTGTGTCTGTGTAGAAGAGGGCTTCCACTGTGCCTGTGGAAGCCCAAAGGTGTCATTGGGAATCATCCTGGATTGTTCTACCTCCTTATTGCTTTGTTGCCTTCCAGGGCTAAAATTACAGGATGCCGCCATTTCAACCCAGAATTTTTTTCCATGGAATCTGGGGATTTGAATTCAGGTCCTTTTGCTTGGGAGACAAAGATTTTAACTTTTGAGCCACCTCTTCAGCCCTTTATCCCTGTTTGTGTAGGTGACACCGTGAGCTTAGAAGTGAGGGATTGGGGATGTCTGCTGTCAATCTTCTTAGGCAGGCCCAAACCTCTCCTCGTTGGCTATATTGACAAGCTTAAGGTGGAGAGAGTGGAGGTTTTCAATTGAACTAGAAAAACAGTCAGTAGCCTTTGAAGTGGACATGGTGGCCCAGGTCTGTCACCCCAACACTCCAGAGGACTGAGGCAGGAAGATCCAGCCTGGGCTTTATAGCAAGATTCTGTCTCAAAAGTAAACTAGTATTGAGCTTAGGAGAAGCACTATACAGTGAAGTGTTTGCCACATAAACATGAGGACCTGAGTTCAATTCCCAGTCCCAAGTTAAGGAAAAAAAAAAGATGGATGTGGTGATATGTGTTTGTGATACCAGCACCGAGGAAGCAGATCCCTGGGTCAGCCAGACTAACTGACTCAGCAAGTCCCAGGTCAAGGAGAGACACTGTCTCAAAAAGCAAGAGGCTGGAGATATGATACAGTGACAAAAGCAATTGCCACATAAGCAAAAGGTCCATGTTTGGATCTCCAGACCCCATGTAAAACTGAGCATGGTGCCTCCTCTCTGTAGTTCTAGCCTTGGAAGACAGAGACTGGGAATCCCCAGAGCAGGCTGGCTAGCCAAACTAGCCTTATCAACAAGCTCAGGGTTTGGTGAGAGACCCTGTCTCAAAAGAGTAAGGTTGAAGAGCAACTGAGAACCAGTCCTGCTATGGACCTCAGACTTCCATATACATGCACACACACACGTGTCCACACACCTGCAAACACACATGCACACCATCACATGCATCACATAAACACTCAAGAAAATGGGGGAAATGGCTGGGGAGATGGTTTAGGGGTTAAACCCTTTGCCTCACAAACAAAAGGGCATAAGTTCAGACCCCATATCACACATAAAAATGCCAAGCATGAGCCTGCACCTCTCACCCTGAAAGGAAGAGCCTGGGAAACCCCAGAACAAAGAAGTACAGAGGTAGAAAATCAGAATGATTCCCAATGTCACTATTGAGCCTCCACAGGCACACACACTAAAATATGTACTTGTACACAAAAGAAAGGGAGGAAGGAAAGAAGGAGGGAGGAAGGGAGAGAGAGGAAGGGAGGGAGGGAGAAAGGGAGGAAGGAAGGAAGGAAGGAAGGAAGGAAGGAAGGAAGGAAGGAAGGAAGGAAAGAAGGAAGGAAGGAAGGAAGGAAGGAAGGAAGGAAGGAAGGAAGGAAGGAAGGAAGGAAGGAAGGAAAAATGTGGATAACACCCGAGGAATTAATACCTAAGGCTATTTTCTGGTCTCCACATGCACACGTGCATGTGTGCTTATACCTGTGCATGCACACTTGTTTATCATATGATAACTGAACCCAAGGAATGAACAAATGAGTGGGTAGATGGATGGATGGGTGGATGTTGAGCAGATGGACAAGAATATGATGTGTGGATGGATGAATGGGTAGATAGATACATGGGTGGATGGGTGGGTGGATGGGTGGATAGGTGGATGGATAAATGGGTAGATGGATATATGGGTGGATGGATGAATGGATGGGTGAATGGATGGATGGATGGATGGATGGATGGATGGATGGATGGATGGATGGATGGGCAGATGGATGGCTGAATGGGTAGATGGATATATGGGTGTGTGCGTGGGTAGGTGGATGGATGGATGGATGGATGGATGTGTGAATGGATGGATGGATGGATGGATGGTTCTGTGGGTGGATGGTTCTGTGGATGCATGGGTGGGTGGGTGGATGAATGGATGGATGGGTAGATGGCTGAATGGGTAGATGGATATATGGGTGGATAGATGAATGGATGGATGGATGGATGGATGGATGGATGGATGGATGGATGGATGGATGGATGGATGGATGGATGGATGGATGGATGGTTCTATGGATGGATGGGTGAGTGGGTGGATGGATGAAGCAGCATTTTTCCAAAGGCTTGACATCCATGGAAGGTCCGAATTCAGCAGTTCAGCGGTTAGACTTCAACGGCAGCTCTGTCTAGTGCCAAATGTCCTTTGCTCACTCCTGGTCTCTTTCACAGCACAGAACTCTTTCATAGTCCACTCTTTTCCAGGATCAGTCTCTGTCCCTTGCCACCTCTGTCCCTCACACACCCATGGCGCGCTGTCTCCCACCTTCAATGCGGGGCAGATGAAAGGCATTTTATTATCAGCCACATTTAGCCTAGTGTTTAAACCCCACCTGTTTCAGTTAAATGACTGGCCTAGCTTTGCCCTTTACAAGAAGAGAAACGGCGGCGTTGAAGGAACAAGCATCTGGCAAGCTCCCATTTGCTCAGCGCCGCAGGCTGACAGGTCATTGGCCGGGTGAGTTAGTGGAACCCGAAATCTCAGGTGGTGAGTGACACTTGCATTCAACATGGAGACCACGTTTAATTGCCCATGAAATCAAACTCTTATGTTGGCACAGCATCTACCCTGCTATCTACGGCTCACACTCAGGCCTGGGCATCAGAGGCATGCATCCGACAATGTACTCAGTCCAGAAAGGAGATGCCCGTGGCTCAGGTGTTGTCTGGGAGCAGGTGGTCCCTGGCAGGGCTTTTACTGAGAAATGAAAGCCGACTCACTCTGTCCCCTAGAAACAAGTGCAGTCTCTAAATGCAAATGGTGTTTGTGCTGGAAAAGACTTCTATCTTGGGAATCTTCAACATTATCCACCTCCCCATTTTCAGTAAATAGCACAATAAAGAAGGCAGAAGCAAGGAGTTCACGTCCAAAGGAGACCCACCGGATTAAAGAGCCAAACACATGTGCATAGGTGTACATTCATCTTAGGTGCTCACTAAGAACGTTTGCTTGTCTTTCTTAGTGGTCTCCTGTTTCTTTTTTTTTTTTTTATTCAACTGTGCATGTGCGTGTGTATGTGCGTGCGCGTGTGTGTGTCTGTGTGTGCGTGTATGTGTGTGTAGAACCACGGACGAATTCGGGAACCACCATGGACGTTCCACCTCCTCCTTGTTTACTCTGCCCCGGGATTCACAGGCTCCGCCCTACCAGGACCAGAAGCACAGGCCGCCCCCACTTCCTCCTGGTGTCTATACGTGGGATCTAGGATCCGAACTCAGGACCTTCGGCCTGCAAGGCGGAGGCTTAACCCCTGAGCCACCTCTCCAGCCCCCGATCTCCTGTTTCTTAAAACCTTGAGGTAGATTTCTCTGCAGTCTCTCATGTGATAAGAGATCAGGAAGGGCCTGTGCCCAGGGAGGGTGCGGTCAACAGACAGGCACCACTGAACCTTCCTCCACCGCGTCGGTGCCCAGCTTCCCCAAGTTCCCGGGTCTTCCCACGTATCAACAGGCAGGTATAACCTCAAGGGAGACCTCACCTAAGAGAGAGAGGAAAGAAGAAAAGGAAGAAGAGGCAAAGAGAGGAGAGGGAGGGTAGAGGAAAGAAAAAAGATGAAAGGAAATAAGGGAATAGGGAGGAAGTAGAAGAGGAAGGGAAGAGAGAGGGAAGAGAAGAAAGGAAAGGAATGGGAGGGAGAAGAGAATGAAGGAGAAGGAAGAGAAAGGGGAAAGGAAGGAAGGGAAGAGAATGAGAGAGAAGGGAAGAAAAGGTTAGGGAAGGGAGGAAATGGAAGGGAGGGGAGAAGAGAAAAGGAAAGAAAAGAAGGGGAGAGGGAAGGAATCTGAAGTTGAAAAACAGACCACTTGCTGTAACGGCTGTCAAGTTTTTGTCACCTACTCGTGCTGCAAGTGTTGGAATGGATACACGGCCCAGTGAGTTATAACCCAGGGGGAGGAAAGGGAAAGTTACACCTCTGGGTTCTAGCAGAAGGCTTTGCTTCTGGATCAGTGCCCAGGAATCAGTGATTGAGGGAAACTGTCAATCATCGGGGATCCATCATTTGGAGATTGAGTCATCAATCAGGACTCAGTTTTTCAGGATTCTAACAGGGCTAAATCATCCAGGGACCAGAAGGTGGATCATCTCGGGCTCAGTCATTGGGGACTAGTAACTAGGGTGATCAGGTATGAGAGGATTCATCCAGGGGTATGTAGTACAAGGACCAATCATTTGGTAAAGTCACCTGAAGGGATCAGTGACCAATCACTCATGGACAAGTCAACTAGGAGGTAACCAGTCATCTGGGGGAATCAGCATCTGGAAGATCAGTCCCCTGGGGCTTATTTATCCAGTGGATCACCCAGCCTGGTGTTAATCATCCAGAGGTTATCTAAGGGACTGGTCACTTAGGAAGGAATCATCCAGGATGTATCATGCAGGGTTCCTCCTCTGGACACCTGGCTTTGGAAGGGCTTTTGGTCAGTTCCAATTGGTGGCATGATGGTGGCAAAGTACTAAGTCAAGTGAGTGGCCAGCCAGACCACTGTGGCAACAGTTTCTTGGAGCTTTATAATCAAAGAAAGCCATAAAGCAAAAAAAACCTTTTCAGATGCATTGGTGGAAACATCAGGTAGGAGGGTTCCAGCAAAGCAGGAAAATTTCTGTTACAGGCTATGTATACTACCTAAGGACATTCTTAGCCTTTTGACTGGTGGCATTCCAAAGAATGTGCCTAGTAGTCACCAGGTTGTTAGGGCACATACAGAGAAGGGCAATTAATGGATTAGTGGGGGTTTAAAAATGGGCCCAAGATAATCTGACTCTGGTGACTCTCGACTGGCAACATTCCAGATCTTTCCACTTCATTGAAGAGCTAATCAAGTCAACCAGTCTTGCAGGTGCAGCAGCTTCTTTCCAGGAACTTAAGTTCACGTCTGCACAATCTAGAGCCATCTGTGCTGTGGCCAGAATGTTCTTGTGGAAAACAAGAAAAGTCTCTCCAGGATTGATTGACACAGAGCTCCAGATACTGGGGATCTCCACATGCATGGAAAGTCAGCGGCACAAATCCCATTATTGCTAATAGTTCTGGAATGTTATTTTCCCTACTATTTTGGGAAATAGTGTTCTCCATCATTGATTTATTGAGATATTTAACTTCATACTCCAAATGAGGAAAAATAATCTGCAGGTGAGAAACAGAAGGAATATTCTAACAGCCACCAGATTTTTTTTCTTGTGATCTCCTACCTGTGGTCACCCTGCAAATATTGGTATAGATACGTAGCCCCTGCATTTTGACTGCAGTATGGTATGCTAATTGTGGGAAGGCAGAATTAAGCAGAATAAAAATATGAATATTCTATTAATTCAGAAAGAAAGAATCTGGGTGTGACACACCATCCCCCAACCGTGGAATGTGAATGAATGGCTGAGTAAGTCGTTCAGTGTGGAGATTCTATATCAATATTTTAAAATGTTTTTATGAAAAATGCACACAGTTCCTGGAGCTATGACAAACCTCTTAAAATAAAATGTGGGCTTCGGTGATGGTAAAAAGAAGGGAGAATCATTTTTGTCCCCAGTAGCAGAAAGCATTAGAGAGACATGAGTGCAAAAGAGCACACCCCACAGAGGTATTCAGACCTCAGCTGCAGACGAAATCTTTCTGGCTCAGAGCACTGTAAAACTTCCGTAGGTTTGAGCAACATGCCTTCCAAGCATGTATTTTTGTCTTTAGATTTCACAGCATAAAGTTATCATTGAAGTGGAAGACCGCTCCACAATCCATTGTGTGTTTAAAGCCCTTGGGAAAATGACTTGTTCCATTCACAGTAAACACTAAGTAAAAGAGGAGTTGTCATTGCTTATGGAAAGCCTATTGGTATGAGAATTTGAGAGAGGCCAAGGAAGGCAAAGATGAGTGGGCAGTTGGGTGGTTGGATGGATGGATGGAAGGGTGAATGGGCAGATAGGTGAGAGAGTAGAGGTATGGATGGATGAAAGGGTGGAGGGGTAGATGGATGAATGCATGTAAAGATGAATGCATAGATGGGTGGGAGAGTGAGTGGATAGAAGGATGGATGGATGGATGGATGGATGGATGGATGGATGGATGGATGGATGGGAAGGTAGGTAGATGGGTGGGTGGTAGATGATGAATGAATGAATGGATGAATAGGTGAATGTATGTGGATGTATGTATGATGGGGTGGATAGGTAGATGAGTAAATGGGTGTATGGATAGATGTGTGGGTAGATGGGTAGATGGGAAAATGGATGGATGAATGCATGAATGGATGGATGGGTAAGTGGATGGATGGATGGATGGATGGATGGATGGATGGATGGATGGATGGATGGATGGAGGATTGGTGGGTGGTGGGTGGTAGGTGGGTGGGAGGGTGGATGGATGTGTGAATGGGATGTTGGACAAATAGATGGGTGGGTAAGTAGGTAAATGGGTTGGTGGATTACTATGAAGATGTGTAGGTGGATGGATGAATAGGTGGATAAATGGATGAGTGAATGGGTCAGTCCATGAAAGGATGAGTTGGGTGATATGTAAACAACCAATATTTGTTAAACTCTTGAAAACTCCAGAGCCCCATGGTATAGACAAGCAAGTAGATGCTCTGAAAACTGTGGGAAGACCTAATTGTTCCTTCCCTGAGTATGGGGGAGGGGTCCAAGGTAGCAGAACCTCCTTCTTTCACCACCTCTTGGGCGTAAGCATAGCTTATGAGGACCAGAACAGGGCCCAGTCACAGAGTGGATCTTGGGTTATCTGTGGGTATATGCAGGGGGCAGGGGCAGAGGGAGGGTGTCCAGATTGAATATACCAGTACTCCCTGACTTTCTGCAAAACCACAAAAGTCTACATCACAGCAGCAGTCATTCTGAGTATAAACCTGGATATTCTAAGTGGTTTTTTTTTATTTCCACTCATACAAACTTAACAGGTACACCGGTCCCCTCCCTCCCTCCAACCTCCCACCGCCCTGTGCCCCCCTCCCCTCCCCCCTCCCTCTCCATCCCCCAGTGCCTCCCCCTCCCATCCCCGGAGCATCCTTTAATGTGCATACCAAACCCTCCTCTGGGTCCTCCTCTCCAATGAGGTGCAAGGACCCAGTGGCATTTCCCAGAACCCTTTCCTGTGTTCCCCTTAAGCATAGGAACACTACTGTAGCTGTCAATCCCTTGCCTCCAAGGATCTTAGTGCTTTTAGCAAATGCTAGACTTTGTGAGGTCAACAGTGTGTTGGACATTGCGCAGGGCATGCAAAGTCCAGTTATGATTGCTTCGACCCTAACTTGTGTGGAGTGTCTTTGCATATCATTGCTTCTCCCATCCTTGTGCTCTTAAAATCTTACCGCCCCCTCTTCTGCAAATTTCCCTGAGCTTCAGGATGGGGAGAGATTAGGCTGGCCTAGTTCCAGGTGGTTGATATAGTCTCTGAAGTTCTGGATTATGGTTTGTTGATTTTTTTTCCAGTTTTGCTGCTCCTGCAATGCCCTTCACTCCATCCTGATGGGTATTGGATGTCACCCCCTGGCCAGAGATAAAAAGCTGTTAAACTAGAGTCTTGTTATAAGAGTATATTCAAAGGTAGATGTAATATAAGTAGGAAACCACAGTGAGGGAGGGGTCAATCACCTATTTGCAAAATGGTTACTTATTATCTGCCAGACTATATGCCCTCCCCTTCTGGTGAGATCATACCCCATCAGTTGTAAATGATCAGGAAGGAAAGTCTGTGAACTTAACCAGATGTCTCATTACTTACTTGCAGTCCTTGATGGTGGCCTATTTTCTCTGCTGTAACATGGTCCCCTCTCTCCTTGTTTCTGGTGTGGTCCTCCTACCCCCTCCCTCCTGTTCATAATCCTTGCAATCTAAGTGGGTTTGAGGGGGAAAAAAACCTCTTAAACCACACAGTTTGCCATTTAGACATTGTCACTGGTGATAGGTGTCTGCATGAAAAAATGAAGACTTAGAAGTAAATCGCATCTCTCTCCCTCCCTCCCTGCCTGCCATCCCTTCCTTCATTAGCCTGTGACTATCAGGACCTCGCCAGGGCAAAGTCTGCACCCTCTGCAAACAGAGGCTTCGCACAGTGGCAATTTTCTCCTGTTTGCTGTGGGGCTAATCCATCCAAAGCGCGGCTCGTGTGGAGGTGTGTGGAGTGCTGTTTTCCCATCACCCTTTGGGACCCATAAAGCTGTCAGTGCGTGCCCATGAATATTCAGTGGACCACTCCTCCTCCAAACTGCTTCTCTGAAGCCCCTCACACCTGTGCCCATGAGAGAAAGCCAGACTTGTGAAGAATTGATACTTCTTAGGAACATTTTGAGCTTGGAGCCCACCTTTTAGTCACCCAGCCTCCTCAGGGAGTACATTGTGTTTTATTTTGCAAATGAATCCGGTGTTCTAAGCACCCTATAAATAAAAACATGCTTCACCCTCAAGGTGGACTTATACTTAACATATCTTTTTAAATGCCATGCCAAAGACGAAGCACAGTGATGTTGGCAACTCCGTCTAAGGCCACGTAACTCATGGCAAGCCTGGTTTTGCACACCGGATATGGAGTTTAACTCTGTCTTTTCAACCTCAATATTGTGTAGTCTTTTTTTTTTCTGTGTGTGTAGGTGTGTGTGTACATGTGGGAAGGTGTGGAGGTATAGAAAAGAGCATTGTGTGTGCTTGTGGAGGGCCAAGGGTGATTTCCCAGGCTCTGCTCTTCAGGGCCAGAAGTGCAGGTCACATTTTCTGCCTGGCAATTTTACATTGGATCTGAACTCTAAACTTGGGACCTTTAGCTTGCAAGGCAAAGGCTTAACTCCTGAGCCACCTCTCCAGCGCGCCTTTTTTTTTTTTTATTAATTTACATTTATCGTGTGTGTGTGTGTGTGTGTGTGTGTGTGTGTGTGTGTGTGTGTGTGCATGTGTACATGTGGAAGTCAGAGAACAACTTACAGGAGTTTTCAACATTGTGGACTCCAGGGATCTAAGTTATCAGGCTTGACAGAAGGCACCTTTATCCGCTGAGTCATCTCACAAGTTCTCTCTTCTCTCTTTCTCTCCCTCCCTCGCTCGCTTTCTCTCTTCTTATTGCTTGCTATTATTGGTGATTTCACTGGGTCCTCCAATGCTTCGAAATCAATGCCACTTGCCTCTTCTTTTCTGCTTGAGATTTTTTTTTCTAGCTTTAATTGTATTCATGTTTTCCAAGATGTGAGGATTTGCATAAATTTGTCTACTGTGGAAAATATGCATAAAAAAATTTACTACTTGAACCACCTTGGCATGTATATGCATGTGTCCATGCTTATGTGTGCAGAAGTCAGAGGACGACTTTGGGAGGGGGGCCGTTCCTCAAGCACTATTCGTTGTGTTTCTTGAAATAGGGTCTCTCACTGGCCTGAGGTTCACAGGAGTCTCCAGGTCTGCCTGTCTTCATCCCCCTTAGCTGAGATTGCAAGCATTCACTTCCACAGAGGTGCAGGTCAACATGCTTGTATGGCAAGAACTTACCCCACTGAACATATTTCCCCAGCCCATTTTATTTCCTAATGTTTTATTTATTTATTTATTTGTAAGAGAAAGGGGGGAGAGAGAGAGAGAGAGAGATGGGCACGTGCCATGGTGTGCAGGCGGAGTTCAGAGGACAACTTTGAAAAATCACCTCTCCCCTTCCATCATGCGGGCTTCCAGGAATCAAACTCAGGTTTGCCAGGTTTGCAAACAGGCACTTTGCCCACTGAGTTATCTTGCTAATCCCTTGAATACTGACTTCAAACTTGGTTTTCTGTTTTATTAGACTCTTTAATTACTTGTGTTTGAGAGAGAGGTTACACGGTAACAGTTCTCTCCCTACACCTACTGAGTTATCTCACTGCCCCCTCAGCACACAGTAGCCCTGTCTCAGCCCACGGGGTCCTTGGCTGTGAGCTTTTGCACGCTGATGTGCAGTCACCACCACTATCCACAGCTTCACAGTAATCCCTTCATCTTGCAAAACTAAACTCTGTCCCCATAAAACACTAACTCTTGACCCTCAGCCTCTTTCCACTCCCAGCACGCCAGCAACCAGGGACCATCTCTAAACCCAGCCATGTCTTGGTCACTGGTCCATGTCACCAAGCCGTCTGTCCTCCAGGCTCATCTGGGTTGCAAGCACGTGCCAGAATTCCCTTCCACTGGAAAGTCAAATCATATTCCATTGTGTACATATTCCACATGTGACTGGCTGTCTGTCTATAAAACTTGGACAGTTCCTACCTTTCTGCTATGGTGAATAATACTGACAGGATCATAGGTTTGCAAGTGCCTTTTGAAAATTCAGTATTTTTAAAAAATTAATGTAATTGTTAGACTGGGACATTGCTCAGTGGTAGAGCACCTGCCTAGAATCCCCCAGTAAGGAACTGAAGGCATGACTTAGGGGTACAGCATCTGCCTAGAATTCCCAGGAAGAGGTTAGGCGTGTGGCTCAGTGGTAGAGCCCCTGCCTAGCATTTCCCAGTGAGGGGCTTGGTGACATAGCTAAGAACACAGAAGCCCAAACCCCTACGTTTCATCCCCAGACCCAAACCAAAATAACTGTGCTATGTCTGGGCAATTTTCATACCAAAGGGACTCCATAGCAATCTCAGCTGTAACAAAGGGCTTTGCTTGGTTTTTGGAAGTGGAACTCGAGGCAGGGACAAAGGTCTAATTGCCAGAGAAGAACATGGAGCCTAGCAAGGTTGTCTCTGCCCATGTGCAAATCCCATAATCCTCTACAACAACCGACATCCAGCACCTGAGAAGAAACAACATAAATGGGTTAGAGCTGCCCTAGGAACGTCATCTTCCCTCTGTCTGGGTTGCAGGGGGAAATCAACCGCATTTGAAAGGGAGGCTCAGTGGATAAAGGTATCTGTGAGCAAACTTGGCCAACTGAGGTCAATCCCTGAGATCCCACATGGTGGAAAGAGAGAGCCAACTTCAGAAAGTTGTCCTCCGACCTCCGCGAGTGCACTGCAGCCTGAGATATGCTTCTCGCTTTCTCTTACATAATTTTTAAGAATTAAAAAAAAACTGTTAGTGAGGGGTGCACTCCATAGGCAAGGAAAGCATCCAGTCAGAATGGAGGCCCTTCAGGTGACATCACAGGGGAAAAGTTGATAGAAAGCGAAAGATTTATATCATCTGAAGAGAAACCACAGCACTTGAGATTAACAAAAATGTGATGGGTAACGAAGAGAGGCAAGAGACTACCTCTGCTAGCTTGTGACTCTGGGGCATCTGCGGACAGAGAGACACCCCTTCTCTTTCCACCTTGTGACCCTCTCTGGCACGGTGATATCAGATGTCCTGCCATGGATCAGGTAGCTGTGAACTGTGCACACAGAGGCCTGGGGCTCCTCTCTAGAACAGCTGCTGACCTATGCTCGGCCTCCCTCGTGCCTCTTGCAGATGAAGGCTTGTGGGACATGTTCAAGAAGGACATTCCCCGGAGCACCACATCCTACTCCGTGGGCCTGGACAAGCTGCGGCAAGGAGTGACCTACGAGTTCCGGGTGGTGGCCGTGAACCAGGCAGGCTTCGGGGAACCCAGTCGCCCCTCCGTGGCTGTGTCAGGTAGGGTCCCCTAAGACACACATAAAAAAAAAAAATCAAGGTGGCATATGCTTGTCATCCCAGCACTGGGAAGAGACAGGAGCCAGGTGTGGCTCAGGAGTAGAGCACCTGCCAAAATCCTCCCTGGGACTCTCTAGTCAGACAGCCTCAGCTACATGGCGAGTCCAAGCCAAATAAGAGATTTTGTGTCTAGAAAACAAGGGAGCAAGTTCCTGAGGAATAACACCCAAAGTTGTCCTCTGGCCTCAACATACATCATACATGCATACACACACATACATGAATGTATCCCACATGCATACAGAGAGAGAGAAAGAGAGAAATGTATACACACCCACAGATTAAAATACAAATAAAAAGAGCTGCCACATTTTGTCCACTGCACAAAAAAAAAAATCTGATACCAAACAACTCCAGACCCATGTGACCTTCAGACCCCACACAGGAGGTGACAGGAAGAACTCAGCCCCCTCACCTCCTTTAAGCGGGCATGGTGCCCAAACATTCATCCACCATCCCAGGAGACACAAATGCCAGTCGTGACTACAACTAGTCCACACTCAGTTCTTGACGTCCTTCCAAGACGCCAACCACTTTCACCTGCCAGCCCCACATCAGGACCCCAACCCTGGGGTGAGAGCCCCACAGACAGCCTCGGTGACCTGCCCAGGATGGAGATGAAGCCCACACTGGGCCCCCCTGGGTCACTGGTCTCCTCCGTATTGAATGAGTCTGAAAACCCACTTGCATCTTTCCGATTCAAAACACTGTCATTGCCTGAGAAACCCTGCGGTATGCCATGATCCAACTCAGTTTCTTCTTTGTTCCCAGCATGCATGCATTCTCCATCTATCCAGTGAGACAGTTAATACAAGGTAGATGTGTTTTCTCACAGGGGGTTGGCAGCTAGAGGCGGGGCCCTCGTTCTGCCTGGAAGAGGTTCGCATTCGAGGGCTCTCCTTACTGCGGAAGCAGCTCCCCTGCAGGGATAACCCCTTGAAAGGAAAGGAATGGGTCCCCAGGGCCGGGCACCTGCCAGGAAACTATTTTCCATTTTCTTCTCGGTGAAGGGAGATGTGGCCCCCTCCGCCAAGGAAGCTTTCACCTGAAAAGCCTTTTTGAATTAATTTCTCCAAAGGAAATCTGAACGCGGAGCCCCGTCGTTCAGCTCAGTTCAGGTGGAAGCACAAAATAAATAAAGCATGGCCCCAGACCGTAGGGGCTCCTGGTCCAGCAGCGAGGTCTCCCAGACAATCCACCCTTAGACTCCTAGGATCTAGGGACCTGGGGGGCTCAGCTTTAATCCTGCCACTGGAGCCATTAGAGGGGCAGGGAAGGGACAGAGTATTTCAACTGCTGCCGAGCCAGGTCACCCGGCGAGAGAAAGAGGCAAAGCACACAGGACAGTTGCGGCAAGGCCCGGCCTGCTCTGAGCAGGTCTCCCTCCACGAGATGTTTCTAAGCAGAGAAGACTAGGAAGAGAGGCATGAGCGTTCCTGTGACGATCAAGGGCAGGACAAGGTCAAAGATGGGGGCATCTTGAGTTACCAAAAGCCCTATAGGACCCTGTACAAAAGATGGAAGAGTACTGTGGAGATGAGTTGGGATTAAAACCTTTGCCTCACAAGCAAAAGGACCTGAGTTTGGATCCTTGGATCCCACGTCAAAATGCCAGGCAGGTATGGCAACAGCCTGTAATTCCAGCCCTGGAAGGTGGAGCGTGGGAATCCCCAGAGCAAAGCAATGAGGAGGCAGAGCACCCCAGGGTGATTTCTTATATCAACCTCAGGCCTCCACAGGCATGCATTCTCAATTGGCCTCCTGTATACACACGCAGTCACAAGGAAGGAAAGGAGGAAGAGGGGAGGGAGGCAGGGAGGGGGGGAGGGAGGGAGGAGTTAATTCCCAAATGGGCTTTGGAACAGCATGGGGGAGGGGCTGTGACACACCAGACTGGATGTTGGTGCCTCTTCTCCATGACATGATCATCCCCCAGGCTGTCCCCACTGCCACATTCTGGCCGTGTAGAGCTCCTGCCCAGCCCCACCTGTAACATCTCTTTGCAGCGCAAGCGGAGGCCCCGTTCTATGAGGAGTGGTGGTTTCTGCTGGTGATGGGGCTCTCCAGCCTCCTGCTGCTGCTGCTGGTGGTGTTCGCCTTGGTGCTGCATGGGCAGAGCAAGAAGTACAAGAACTGCGGCACGGGTACAGTGTCAGGCTCCCCCACCCCAAGCGCTATCCCCCATCCCTGAGGAAGTCGGACTTGGGTTTCCTCCTGGATCTGCTTTTGCAGTGCTTGTGCCTACATGGGGTGGGGTGGGGGGGACACAGATGCAACAGGTCCCATCCCTCCCTCCTCACCCCAGAGCCCAAGTGAGAGACTTGTCTTAAAAAAAAATAGGCAACTCTTGAGGAATGATGAATTGGCCTTTAGCCTCTGCATACACTAGCATACATAAACACACACACACACACACACACACACACACACACACTCTCTATTCCTCTGATAACAAGCTAGCCGAACCTCCACGCCTATATCTGTCCTTTCTAGAAAGGTCTCATCCGATAGGGGCAGTTAATGAAGAGACTATCTACCCTAACTGAAATGGGAACCAGTACCCCACAAATCCCTTCCAGTCATCAGTAACATAGATCCTTGTCCCTAAGGAGTTAATAGATTCCCCCCCCAAAAAATCTCCTGGCTATTTGCTTTGGTAATTCATCCCTGAAAAAGAAAGGATTTATTTTTTCTTTTTCCTGTATAAATTCACTTCTCTCAAGTATTTGTAAATCGGGTTTGATTCCTTTGTGATTCACAGTATATGCATGGCATGTCCTTTCAGCAAGTTAATGCTATTATAGGAGGCTGTGTGTGCACGGATAAAGTCTCATAGAGACCATCTCCTTTCCACCCGTGAAACAGACTTAAAAAGACCCATCAGACCTGCAGCTCCCAGTATGAAGCATCATTACAGCTGAAGCTCAGGGAAGGGCTCTTGTCACCTTAGCATCTCTTCCCTCTGCCCAGGAGACATAGATCCCATTCAAAAGTTTCAGTCACATATGGTGGAAGCCTGCACTTCTGGCCCTGGAAGGCAGAGCCTGGGAAACTCCAGAGCAAAGCCATAAAGGAGGTAGAGCAGTCCAGTATAATTCCCGATGTCACCCTTGAAACTCCATAGGCACACACATTCAAGTGCCCTCTTGCACACACACACACACACACACCACAATTCAGTGGTTAATTGAAAGCCTTCATGTCACCAACAATCAGCCACTGAGGACATTTTCAGGATGTTGAAAGAAAACCCTCAGGCTACAGCGATGATTCAGGTGGTTAAAGGCCCGGGTTCTGATCCCCAAGAGCTGAGTCTATAAACCTAGTGTTTCAGGGGTTTGGTGTCTGGGTTCTTGTGTTTGGGAGTCAAAAACTGAGACCAGAACACAGATAGAGGATTAAGGCAGAGTATATTAGAGGAGATAAAGAACAGAATTCACAGATATGAAATCCACGAGGGGCAAGAGAACCAAAAAGAACTCGAGGGAGCCAAAAATGGCTGGCAGGCTCAGGGGTATTTATAGGGTTAGGCAGGTCCAGAAAAGTGACTTTTCCTTGTTGGTTAACTCCAGTTTCTACAAACCTGATTGGGGCTTTTGGTCTACATCTGATTGGTCTGTTCCAGTCTAGACAACATTGTAGCCCACCTGGTGGTCAGCTGTTTCTTTTGAGTGCTTAGCTTATCTGCAATGGAGAACTCACCTCCACATCCCTTTATAAACAAAGGGTTGGGGGAAGTTGGAGACCTTAGCTCTGTGGGGGATTAGAACCAGTCCCTCCAGATTGGCGGGGCATGCTCACACACACACACACACACACACACACACACACACACAAGTCACACCAATGGAAACCTTGTATCCTGTCTTTACCTATTGCATCCATATAAATTTGTTTATTGGCTTCCATTTTCTTACATGATCGTGAAAGGTTTTCTTCTTTTGTGGTAACTTATGGAACACTTGGCTTCCCAGACTTTTAATTAGATTATGCTTTCTGAGCACATTTCCACAGAATTTTGGCAAGGCACCGTGGCATCAAGCAAAATAAGCAAAAGGCTCGCATTACCATTTCCCTTGGATATTGAGTTTAATATGCAGTTCTGCACATCAGATCAACTGGGACCGACTCTCTAGCCGAGTGTCACCTCTGGCAGGGACCCAGGAGCCGCTGATGGTGACCAGCTTGCCGAGGATCAGCGGCACAGCCATGGGAACATCACTAACACCAGACTTGCTTTCCCGGCCGGTTGTAGGTAAGGGTATCCCCACAATGGAAGAGTCGGTGACATTGGACAACGGAGGATTCACCGCCCTAGAACTCAACAGCCGCCACCTAAAAAACACCTTCACCAAAAAGAATGGTACCAGGTATGGAGTTGTGTGGTTAAGCCCTGGGGGGGGGTCTGGCTGACAGTATGTCCCAGGGCCCCACCAAGTGAATTCCACTGGATAAAGGTTCCAGTACACATGTAGCCGGATCCTTGAATTGGGGTGGAGCTCAAGATGTGAAAGAGTGTTCAGGCAGGAGCCCTTGGATGTGGGGCATCCGGAAGCATCCAGGTTGGCTTCGTGCTCCTGGCTAGGCACTTTGGATCGGGGAACTCCTGGTCCATGCGGTCTATGTCGTATGACACTTCTCCCAGGGAGATGCCACATAAGCATCTAGCCATCCCAGGTAGGGCTCTGACGACAGACCAAGCTAACAATGGCACCAAAGTGCATCTTGATGAACCAGTGAGTCTATTAGGGCTTTACTTACAGGAATATATGTGAGGGTTGTTCACAGGAGTAGAAGTGACTTAAAGACAACCACATCAACAGAAGAAAGCCTACCCCAATACTGGTGAGACTCACAGAAACTGAACCTTTGGAGTTCTCTGCAATGGCTTTCAGTCAGTTCCCCTCCAGACAGCTTGGTGAACTCTGGGAGCTGCTCCCCAGTAGTTGTTTACTTCACCTTAAAGAGAGGCTCCCAAATCCTGTGAGTGTCAAGAACTTCTTGAGACTTCATGGGTCTCCCTCCAAAATAGAATGCTTCAAATCGATACACAATAGAGACAGAACCTTCGATTAGCCCAGCCCAGCCCAAGGCCTGGTTTTCCACAGTACTGTTCTGCTCTAGTGACTATGGCTGCGGGGGACAAAGTCCAAGGTGGCCTCATGTGATGACCAGAGGGAGGACACCAGAGGACAGACAGCACACTATTGTCATTGCCCCTTATTTTTTGACACCTGTGGTTGACCTCTGACCTCCACACCCACTCACAAACATGAAATGCACATACATGCATGTACACCTGCACACATGCATGTAGTTCTAGACACATACATAAACATACATGCATGCATTCACACACACATGACCATGAACATATACAAACATGTATGCAAACATGAACTTATACACATGCATGAACATGCATGGAGTTGTGCACATACATGAACATTCATGTATGTCTGTGCATGTGGACCTATACACATATGAACATGCATGCATACACACTTATTCACATATATATACATATCAACGTACATATATATCTGTGTGCATGCACATGGACTTATATACATATATGAACACACACATTGCATGCACACCTACACACATATGAGCATGTATACACACACATTGCATGCACACTTACACACATATGAGCATACAAACGCACATAGAGGCTACCAGAGGATGCCTCCCCCAAAGACTAGACTCCCCCGAGCCCTCAGTATTAGAAGCACTTGCCTTTTCTCCCAGGTTCAGTTTTGACATGGATTTGTTTTACACTGCAAAAAAACAGAAACTGCGCATCATGAGGACACAGGCAGCCCTGAGGTCTCAAAGCTTACAGTGCTGAGCGACACCCGGAGCTGTCCTAAGCTGCTTCTGTCCCTGTCCACTCAGGAGCCTCAGATTTCCTGCCGAAGTCCAGATCTGAGTGGGATAACCTCAAGTCTCTGGAGGAGGCAGGTCTCAGGAGGCTCACGCACCCACCCCAGTCCCTAGCAGGGCAGGCCACCAATAGCCGAGTCCTTTCTTTAATGCAGGGAGTGGAAATCCGTGGCTGTCTAGTCTCCAGAGAGACAAGTGTTTCCTGTTGCATCATAGAAACACAAGAAAGCAGTTTCGTGACATCAAGACCAAGAGGGACTGTCATGGGGAATTTTACAATATGACAAACTCCCTGCTACAAATCTCTCTGCTGGTTTCTGGGCAGAGCAGCCTGCAGCCTTGAGGCTCGCTGCGCAGGGATAGACAGCTGCCTAGCTCATTAAGTCAGCATGCTTCCTAGGAAAAAGAAAAGTACTTCCTGGCAAAGCGGGAAGATCCCAGCTTCCGCAGACATCTCCCCAGGGGCCCTGAAGCACGGGCAGTGCAGAACCTGTGGTTCCAGCAGAACCAGAATCCATGTGACTCTCAAGGGAGATATAGTTAAGGCTGTGTGGAAATTTCCAGGTGGGTGAGAAAGTCCTTTCCAGCTAGGTTTGTCATCCCAATTACTTGAGAGGACAAGAGGCAGGAGGTTTGCAAGTTCAAGGCCAGCCTGGACTACTTGGTCCATAGAATGGGAAGAAAAGGGAGAGGTCGGGCAAGTGCAGTCACCAGTACTGAAGAAGAGTGACATTGGAACTGCAGAGATGGCTCAACAGTAAGTGCTTGTCGTGAAAGCATGAGGCTTCTGCGAGGAGACCGGGATGGGCAGGTTGGACTTGCTGGCCAGCCAAACTAGCTCCATCAGATCCCGGACTCAAACAAAACAAAGTGAAACTAAATGTATAGCACCTGAGGATTGCTACCCAAAGCTGATCTCTGCCCTACACACATGCACACACATATATAGAGACACCTGCACACAGACATGTACCCACACACATACCTATGCACACATACCCATACACACTTGTACACAAACACACACACATGCATTCACATAAGCACACAGGCACACACAATGCACACAAGCACACATACATAAACACACATGTATATGTATAGCTGCACTGCACATACAGAATTCTGTCTGCCAGGAAGGTTGATCTCTGGCACGCGCGTGCATGCGCGCGCACACACACACACACACACACACACACACACACACACACAGGAATTCTGCTTGCCAAGAAGGACTACTTGCCTTGCAGTCTCAGTGCCACCTGACCTAACACCAAGTCACTGGGTTGTGGGTCCCAGCACAGTGGGGGCCCAGTGCATATTTCCCTGACACTCATTCATGGAGTGGGGGGGGTTATGTCTCATCTTAACAGGTCAGATTCCATCCCCATGGTCCATCCAGTCAATGCCCCTGAATCTTGCCTTCCTCTGTCCCCGGGGAATACCGTGCACCTCGGGGCTCCTGCCGGCCTAGACCTCATAGGTTCTTCCTCTTGAGTGTCTCCCCCACTCTAGTGTCTCCAGGTAGCGCACAGTCTCTTCTGAAGTCAACAGACCCCAGAGACCCCAAGAGCCAGTGCTCACAGAGTTTTGTATGGTTCACAAAGTGGGCAGCGTTCCACCAATGTCCACATGATGGCGCTCAGGGCCCACCCCACCAGCAGAGTCCCCTTAGTCTACGGTAACTTGGGTAACTTGCAGCACTGGGTCCCTCTCAGGTCCCCGCCTCGCCCGAGTCCCGGAGGGCTGCACTACTCTGACGAGGACATTTGCAACAAGTACAACGGGACCGTGCTGACCGAGAGCGTGAACCTCAAGGAGAAGTCGGTGGACGGGTCGGAATCCGAGGTCAGTGTCTTTATCCCCTGCTACAAGAACCTTCTGCTTCCTCGACTTCTCTTGTCCCCTGGGTCTCACAGTCTCCCCCGAGGTGGGCAGAGGTGACCAAGGAGGCCCCACTGTATCGGTGGGGGAAGTAAGAGAACCTAAATCACTACCTTCAAGTCAGTGAGGGAGAGGAGGGATGAAGAAGGACTTCAGGACTGACGGTAAGGGCCATGTGGACATCCATGACAAAGAGCAGCCACCGCGAGGGAGAGACTTGAAAAATGTGACCGTATGCATGCTGAGCCCGGAGGGTAAGGGAGCCATGGTCTAGCCTTAAGGTAGGAGAGCCCTGGAACAGAAGAGAGCTGGAGGTCCCACAGATAGAAGAGAGCCTCCTGGGGCAACGCGGTGGGAGGAGTCTGAAGAGGAACCCTGGGGGGGGGTGTCTGTTCATTACGCCCTTCAGACATTACTAAGTAGTTGCTACAGAAGTAGAGCAGGTCAGAGAGAGAGAGAGAAAGAAAAAGAGAAAGGAAGGAAGGAAGGAATTAGGAAGGAAAGCATTTATTCACTTCAGAGAGAAAGGGCACAGACAGAACAATGAAAGGATCCCATCTAAACTCAACTTGATGCACAAGTGAGTTGATCGGGTTCCTTACAGGTGCAGGGGCTACTCTCAAGATAGCTAGGCTGCTACAGAAACCCAGCCTTCAGCCTTCTGGGTCGGTTAGCAGGCAGAGGCAGGCTCCGGCTGTGGATGAGCTATCAGGCCCTGGGACATGGGGTTCGGCAGTGTGACACCCAGGGCCTGTCTGATGGTCCCCATCCATCTAGTTACTGAGTAGAGTGTGTCTCATGCACTACCCAAGGAAACTTCAACCAAGTGGGGAACCATGGCAGGTACCCCAACAAAAGGGACTCAGCACTCCCTGGAGTAGCCCGCTCATGTCTCTTACTAACTGGCACAAAGGGTTGTTCCCTAGGCTGCCCCCATAGGCCTCAATGGGGCAAGAACCACAAGTCATGCGCCACATGCCTAGACTGGCCACGCCTGTTCATACTGTCCCCTGAATCAATACTTCATCTCAAACCCAGTCTCCCCTTTCATCTTGACCTGATTCAGGCCTTAATGAGCCTCAAAGTTCAATACAATAGCACCTTTTCAACCTGGTTTGTATATGAACTCTGGTGAAGGACAGGGAGTTTCTGTTTTTTGCTCATCCCACTTAGAAAGAACAGCAGGTGCTGGACTGTAACCTATATGGTCTCCAGCTAGCCCCAAACAGAAAGGGTGGCGCAGCTGTCTAGAGGGGAGAATTTGTCTCAAGAGAAGGGATAGCATGAGAGGATCCCAGGGAGATATTCACCTTTTCTGAACAGAGGTTGAAATTGCTCTTTCAAAAGCAGCATACATGGGCTAGGGAGATGGCTTTTGCCTCACAAGCAAAAGGAAACTGAGTTCATATCCCCAGATTCCATTAAAAAGGTGGGGCAGATATTGGAGACGTCTGTAATCCAGGGAATGGTCCCCCTCAGCATGCACCAGGTCTCCCCACATCAGTCAGACCGTCTCCTGCAGGCTTGCTTAGACTTGCCATCACTACTAACTCCTCCCAGATGTGCCCGGAGCTCAGTCCTCCGTTGTCAGGTTGACACCTGTGTATCTGGCTAGCACACCGGGTCCCGCTGTTTACCCTGCTTGGTGAGGTTGTGGAACCTTCTGGAGGCAGAACCCCTCTGGAAGAAATGTCACTAGAGGAGCAGGTCTCAAGGTTCGACAACTTGGCCCCGCTTCCTCTTCTCTTCTCTTAGTCTCTGCTTCCTGAGCGGGCTTCGAGGTCAGCCTCTGTTGTTATTGTAAAGCCTTTCCTGCTTGCCACCATGCTCCCCCACCGTGACGGACTCGATCTGTTCAGAACAAGAACCTCTTTCCTCCCTTAAGTTGCTCCGGGCACAGTCTTTGATCCAGCAACAGAGAGGAAACTGGCACACCAAGGCCTCTGGAATGCTGCTGTATCCCAGGCCCCAGCCATGATTTTTTTTCCCATCAGACAACTCTTCTCCCTACAGAAGACACTTGTAAACACAGTCATAACTTGAAGCACAAAGCATTAGGGGTAAAGAGCAAAGTGCTTTGCCCCAGGTTCAAGTCAGCAACTGGCACAGTAGGACATGGATTCGCCATGCATGTGGCCCGTGACCTTGGCCCCCCTCTTCCCCAGAATCCCAGGGAAAGGGAGGCGGGGGGAGTGGGGTCTACCAAGTCTCTTGCAGAAGAGTTCTTCCTTTCCAGAAGCTAATATTTTCCCCCTAAGCAAACAGTAACATGATCCTTCCCCACTTTGCACGTGTGTGTGCGTGTGTGTGTGTGCGTGTGCGTGTGCGTGTGTGTGCGCACGCGCAAGAGGGCATTTGAGTGAGCATGCCTATGGAGGGCAAAGGGTGACATAGGGAATCATCCTGGATTGTTCTACCTCCTTTATTGCTTTGCTCCAGGGTTTCCCAGGCTCCACCTTCCAAGGCTGGAATTTTGGTGTCTGCCCTATCTGCCTGGCATTTTCACATGGGATCTGGGGATCTGAACTCAGGTCCTTTTGCTTGTGAGGCAAAGTCTCTAGCCTCTGAGCCATCTCCCTGGCTTCACACCCATTCTTTGGGGTATGACCCAGTGAGGAGTCTATGCCACAGACGGCATAAGTCCCCTGGCATCCTGCCACCAGCAACACAGGTCCATATATGCTTTCTGACTCTCCAGGTAGAAGAAAGAGGTCTGTCACCACCTCCTCACAAGACTGCTGCTCACAGGTTTTTAAAAATGTTTTTGAGGGTTTCCAAGGAGGTTCAATGCTTTCTTACTTGCTAAATAACATGAGGGCCTGAACGGAACCCTAGCACCCAAGTCAAAAGAGCACTTGTGAAGTGGTGACAGGAAGATCCCTGGGGTCTTGCTGGCCAGCCAGTGTAGCCATAATGGAGACCCTGTCTCAAAAGTCAAGGTGGAGGACAGTACAAAGACATCCAGCATTGACCTCTGGCCTTCACACCATGCCTGGGCATGCACCATCTGTGTGTGTATATGTGAGCGTGTGTGTGAGCATGTGTGTGCATGTGAGCATGTGCGTGTGTAAGAATGTGAGTATGCATGTGCGCGTATGTGTGTGCATGCACAAGTGGGTGTGTGGGTGTGTGTCTTGGGATTTTATTAAAAGTGCTTTCAAATCCCTGCAGCTCTAACTAGTGTTGACTGGTCCCTCATCCATAATTAGCTCTCGGACAGAGTGGGGCTTCCCATCTTCTCATCTTGCTGGTCCTTTGCTGGTGTCCTGAGAAGAGCCCTCTGCACTACTTGCCAGGCATTCATCGATCAGTCTGATGATACACACAGTCACCTCCTGTCCTTCTGCCGTTTGCTGGGAAATGGACACACTAGGACTTCACACCACATGGGAAACTTGAGAGAGAGAGAGAGAGAGATTCTGCTGAGTTTCTACTTTGTCAGTAATGCTCCCCCACTAAAATACATATCCATTAAAAAAAATAACAATGCCAAGAAAACTGCAAACAGAGCATTGGTCAGGGGAAAGGTGTTGCTGGGATCCCACTCTGTCCCCAGCAGGAAGCCCACCACAGGTCTGAGCACAGCCGGGGGCTGTCAGCTTGCCTTCATCCGTCACCTTCTTCACATCCCCATCCACCTTCCATTTCCTCGATAATTATGAGCAGAAAGCAAAACAAACATGTCCTAGTTCCTCTTCGGACTTGCTGCCTGCACTGAGGTATGGTTGCTCTGAGATTAGCTTCCATGCCCCACACTCACATGGCCCCAGCACATGCGAGGCTCTGATTGGTCAGTGCGAGTCACGTGCTCACCCATGAACCCGCCATGACTGTTGCTTTAGTTACTTGACTCGATGCTGCGACAGACACCAGACAAAACGATTTATGGAAAGAAGTGCTGATTTTGGCTCATATTCCAGGGGACACAGTCACCAGATATGGAACTTCATTGGTAAAAGGGCTTGCCTACCATGGGACCCTGGGTTCCACCCTCAGCACATCAGCTGGACCTAGTAACCCACATCTGTCGCCCTAGCTGTAGGGAAGAGCAGGCAAGAGATCAGAAGTTCTTGCCACATAGCAAGTTGGAGGCCAGCTTGAACTATAGGAGACTTTGTCTCAAACACAAACAAAAGAAAAATGCAGAAAAATACGGTCCATTATGGCAGGGAAGGCACAGAACAGAAGTATGAGGCAGCAGTCACGTGTTATTTATAGTCAGGAAGTAGGAAACATGCATGGCGCTCAACTTCCTTCCTCCTTTTGATTCAATCCAGGACCCAGTCCGGGGATGGTGCCACCTGAATCCAGGGAGGGTCTTCCCTCAGTGAACCCAGTCCAGAAACATCCCTTCTACACACACACACACACACACACACACAGAGACACATTAAAGTACTTTCTCACTGCAATGGAAGAGATAATAGATGCAACTTACAGGAAGACAGGTTTCTTTTGTCTCATGTTCTCAAAGGTACATTCAATCATGTAGGGGAAAGCATGGGGGTGGAATTCTATTCTCCATAGACAGGAAGCAGAGATCTCCAGCAGGAAGTAGAGCCTGTCTATAACCCTCAAGCCCCGCCCAATGGCATCCCCACCTGTCAGCTAGACCCACAAGTCAAAGATTCCACAACCTCCCACAACAACGCCACTTGCTGGAAACCAAGTATACAAAGATAGGAGGAGCCTGTCGGTAACATTTCCTATTCAGACAAACCATAACAGAAGCTTACAGGCACTTCATGAATGAATGGCATCTTATTAACCATACAGGCATGTATACAGGCATGGTTCATTCACACATTCATCCTCTAGATTGTGCCGAACACACCTAAAATGCAAACTCCTTGGGCTCAGTGGATAAAGGAGGGTATGAATACATGATATATAAAACCTGAGGGAGCCATGGCTGAATCTTGCATTTGACCTTCAGATGACAATACCTTGAGTCCTGGTCTGTGAAACCAGAAATAAAATTGCCTTCCCCCCAGTCCTTGGGGATCTTTGAGTTTCCCAAGGGGAAAACATCTTCCAAGCATTGCAGCATTCTTCCTTTCTTTCTGTTTTGAGACGGAGAGAATCCAAGCCATTGTCTGCAGGCGTGGCTGACTCAGCCCAGGGCTGGCATTGATGGAGTGCCCCTTGGTGATTCTCCCTGCTCTGGACAGTTTACACACAGCTTTGCCTCTAAGCCATCTCCAGGCCTCAAGAAAACACCTGGAGGGTAGATTGTAAACATGGCTACAAAGCCAGGTCTCTGTGGGATGGGAGCTTTGCTCAGTGCTGGAGCTCCTGCCTAGAATCCCCCAGTGAGGGGCTGGGGGTGTGGCTCAGAGGTAAAGCACCTGCCTAGAATCCCCAGGAAGAAGCTGGAGGGTGTGGAATGATAGAGCACCTATCTACAATCCTGTGGGGGGAGACATGGGTCAGCAGAGTATGTGGCCCAAGGTAGGTCTTAACCCCTTCTCTGAGATACTGCCTGAGACCCCAAGATGTATTCACAGTGAATACACCCCGCTTCCCTGACTCCCTGTGATCCAGACTTGACTTTATCCATTTGGATCCTGCCAGGTGCTCCTCAGGGACCACCACCTTCTAAACCCACCCAGCTCCCTACATAAGAGGATCATAAAGACATAGAGAGGGAGGAGACCCTTCACTGAGAGACCCATAGATAGTTCGGGTGTGTTTTATTTCTCCCCCCTCCCATGTCCATTTCTCGTTAACCCTGTGCTTAAGGGTTATGTTCACAAATGTCCCTTGGACTCTTACTTGGAGCTTCACAGAGGGCTCAGAGGGTATGAGTATTGCAGTGAAAGTTGAAAGGCCTGAGTTCAAATCCCCAGCACTCCACCCTTGAGGTGTCTGTAAGCCAAGCCTTAGGGAACAGACAGGTGGATCCTGGGAGCTCCCTGACCAACTAGCCCTAACTAAAAGGTCAAATGAAGTTTCATTAGGAGAATCCTATCTGGGAAAAATAAGATGGAGATAGATGGACAAGGAAGACAGCCGACATCTTCCTTCAGCCTCCACTTGTGTGTGCGTGGACACGGGAACGCATACACCACACACACAACACACATACACACGCTAAATGTAAATAAATAAAATTAATATGTATGTACCCATACACTAGCCACACACTAAATAGATACAAAGCTAACACACATGTGCCCATACAGCACACACAATAAATGAGTTGAAATAAATAAAACGAATACATGATATATAAAACGAGCATGCAATAAATAAAAATTAATGAATTAAACTCCAGCTCTGCTTGTTACTGGCTCTTCCTGAAACTCTTCTGTGTGTCAAAGTCAAGGGTGGAGCTCCCTGAAAGACAAAGCAATCGCCTTAGGTTGCTCTGGAGACACTCCGTGGCTTCGTCCCTTCCACCAGCGATGTTATGCATGGGGTCCTGAATACCAGGTACATCTCTTCTAGTAGGATGCAGAGTGGGCCTCCCCCAGGTTGCTGCCAGTAGGGACAGAAGGCAGAAAACAGGTGACACACTGGGCACCCCCCACTTTGGACAACTTGCTGCTTCGGGTCACCAGCCTACCCTCTCCTTTTCCCAGTGTGGCTCACACCTTCCTCTCTCCCGCAGGCCTCCGACTCTGACTACGAGGACACCCTGCCCAAGCATTCCTTCGTCAACCACTACATGAGCGACCCCACCTACTATAACTCCTGGAAGCGGCGACCCCCCGCCGCAGCCGCACCGCCGACGCACAGGTACGAGGCGATGGCCGGGGCCGAGTCAAGCCCTCATCTCCATCCAGTGATCACCACTCAGAGCTCGGGGGGCGTCTACACACCAGCTGGCCCCGGAGCCCGGGCCCCCCTCACTGGTTTCTCCTCCTTCGTGTGATGTCACGCCTCCATCAGAACCGACTGGTGCAGAACTTCCGGAATCTATTTTTGTTAAGACAATCAATTGCAGTAACTGAGCTGAAGTTCTTTTGTTTAAAAAAAAAAAAATGAAATAATAACTCTAATAAGCGATGATTTTACCTACTGGTGAAAAAAAACCCACTAGATTCGCTTGGGAAGGTTTTTTTAAATGGCTTTTTGTAACATTGCTGCAGGAAGTAAGTAGTTTCCGTTCCTTTCTTTTCTTTTTAAGAGAAGGTTATCTCCCTGGTGCAATAGCTTGCACCGCTGGCAGGGGGCGCTCTGGGCAAATACCCCAGCTCTGGACTTCTCAGGTCTCCATGGCAGGAGGGTGGACATGCCCTGCTCCCCCACCCCACCCCCCATCCCCCCTTTGAGGGTTTGAAGAACTCACCTCTCATCTTTACTCCGAGTTGTTCATTCTTAACCCCAGGGTGTAGGTGAGGTTCAGCTTGTATGCTGCAAGGCCCAGGATGACCACTGACCACCAGGGTCCAATCCTAGAGACATTCCTTTCCTCCTCTTCCTCTTTTAAGCTTACAGCTACCAGAACAGGAAGTACCTCCCACACTAGCTCAGAAAACCACCTCCACCATGGCCCACCCAGGTCTTTTTGGTGAACACACACACACACACACACACACACACACACTAACTGAGAGAGCGTAGATATGTGGGCTTGTTTTCCTTTTTTTTTTTTTTTTTTCCAGAATTGCTTGGTTCTGTAGCAGGTGTGCGTTGTTAAACCCAGAGTATTTTTTAAGCCTTTTTATCTTTTTTTAAAATTCACATGAAATGAATGCGTCTTTGCTGTCTTGAGGTGCCTTTTTAATCAATCCGTTCAGCTTTGTACGTGGGAAAGACGGGAAGCAGCTGCGTCTCCAAATAAAGTGATCAGCTCTGAGAAAACAGCCCGGGTCCCCCAGGGAGTCCCCGGGGCACCATCTCTGCACCCTCACACGGGAATGGCCCTTCCCTTCCTCCTTATGACCCTGCTTTTGACCTTCAGCACATCTCCTCTTCTTCCACCATCCCAGCCTTTTTTTTTTTTTTTTAGCTTTAACATTTTCTTTTCTTTTGTTGTTTTAATATCTTAGGCCAAATGTAAATAGAATTCTAGACCTTCTTCGAAAAACATGACTTAGCCCTGCGTCTGTCTGGCCACACCCACTTTGTGAGTGAGAGACACACATGGCTAAGATGTAGTAAGTCAACCCCCAACTTCAGGTCTAGGTTTAGATGTGAGGAGCTGGTGCTGACCACTCTGGGGTGCTGAGGGCCCCACAGCCCATTCCACAGTCCTGTCCACAGCTCTGTTCATAGCTATCGGTATGTCTGTCCTCACAGGGGGCGAGTACCCTGGGGCGGGGCTGGCCGCACTGCTGGCCGCACGTCGTAGGCGGGAGAGGGAAGTTCTTCTCTCTGTTGGCAGACGGGGGGACATTGCTCTGACTCTCCGTTTTCCAAGTGGCCAGTGGTGTGGCTGGGGATTCAGGAGGGTTTGTTTAAGGGGGAAAGTTCACTTTCAGTTTCTCCTTCCCATACCCTTCCTCTCTGCTGCCCCTCCCTCTTGCCTTCTGTCTCGCCTTCTCTTTCCTTCCCTTCTACCTCCATCTTTCCTTCCTTTCCTTTCCTTTCTTTTTCTTCCTTCCTTTGGTTTCTTCTTCCTTTCTTTTCTTTAATTCCTTCTCTTCCTTTCTTCCTTTTCCATCTCTTCCTTTCTTTCCTTCTCCTCTTCCTCCATCTTTCCTTCCCTCTTCCCTTCTCTTCCCTCCTCCCTCTTTCCTTCTTTTCCCAAATGGAAGGGGAAATAAAAGCCAAAAATCCTTGTGAGAATCACCAGTCTCCGCCTTCAGTTGGTGAGAAGGGTCACCTCTATGGCCAGTGCTGCCCTTTCCTCCCCCAAAGGGGCGTGGTGGACAGGAGACCTCTTTCCACCACTGAACGTCTCCAAAGATGCTGTACCAGCAAAGGACCCAGGCCCAGCGGTTGCCTGTGTGCTCAGCTGTCCAGAGCTTGGATCAAGAAAGGCACCAGGCGCGACTGGGGCCGAGGTGGCACTATGCCCTTGGGTTTCCGGGACAACAACTGCAAAGTGATCTGGTGAGCTTGTTTTCCACAGACTGTTCTTTCTAGGGTGTCCAAGCTCTGCGGCTGTCACAGAGAGACCCTGTCTCATGGGAGCTACCGGTTAAAGTCCACGCTTGGCACATTGCAGGGGACACACGAATGTCCCTTCCTGACCGCTCACTGCAAGGGGGGATGGGCACGTCACAAAGCAACAAATCGGGTATGGGGGTTAAGCCAGGGTTCTGAGGCCCACGTGGAGGCTGGACCGGGCCAGAGGCGGTCCTTCTCTGCTCCAATCCACCCGCCACCCAGACCCCCAAGGCTGTCCCTGTACAGAGCCTGCTCCCCCCTCTTCCACAGCATCTCTGGGTCCCAGAGTGTTGAGCTGAACCGCTACAGTGACTTGTCCCACAGTACCTGTCGCCATGATCACAGGACACAGACATTCAAAATAGTAGGAAGCGGCACCCGGCCTGACATCTCCCCCAATCTCCTTCCCTCTTCAGAATAAGCCAGATCAGACTGGTCCTCCTGCCCACCTCTATCCACCCAATCACCTCCTTCCCTACTGTTAGGGGCTTTGCTTTTAGTTTCCAGCAGAAAATGTGTGGTGGGCTATGTGTCTTCCCAGACACCACCGTGTGAAGTGCAGCCACCAGGGTGCCTGCCGCACATTCTGGAATGTTCTTTGGACATGGTGCTTGTACCAGTCATGATAGTTTGAGTGTGTGAGCATGGTGGTTCTTAGCATGGGTTTCCAGTGTTCCAGGGCTCTTGACTCGCTCCCCCTCCCCTCGCTCACTGCCCTGCAGCCAGGGTCCAGTGTGAGAGGCCAGAGCAGATCCCACAGAGGGTCCTGTTCACAACAGAACTCTCTACAGCTCTAGCCCCCCACACACACCTCCTCACGCCTGGCTTAAGGAGTGTGTAGGGGAGCCTCAAGCTCTCAAATCACTCCGAAGAGCGAGCTCATTTGAAAAAGAAGAGAAAGAAAACACTGACTCCCAATGACTTGTAGAAAGCTAGAAAGGGGCTATGGGAACAATTTTTTAATAAAAATATTATTTTGTTCCTTACATGCCTTGTGATTTTTGTGTGTATTTCTCTGTGTGTGCATGTGTGTATATGCATACATTCAAATGAATGTGTGTGCATGTGTGATTGGTGTGTCTGTGAATGAATGCATGTGTATATATAGGGTATATATATGTGCATGTATGTATGTGTTCATTTGAATGTGTATATGCGTGCATATGTGCATGTCTGTGAATGTGTGTGTAGGTGTGTGTGTATGTGGTATGAGTGCATGCATGCATGCTTGTACGTATACATGTACACATGTGCACGTGTATGTATGAGTGTACAGGTTGCATATTGTGTATGGGATTTGAGTGCATGTGGGGGCCAAAGGTCAACCTCTGTTCCTCAGAAGAGATCCACCTTGTATTTGAATCAGAGTCTCCCACTGATCGTGAGCTCACCAATGAAGCAGGGCTGTGTGATGAGCACGCCTCCGGGACCCACCTGCCTCCATCTTCCGAGAGCTGGGATTTTAGGCGTGCGCCAACTGCTTTGTATGCAAGCTTGCAGGTCAAACTCACGTCCTTGTGCTCGCATGGCAGGCGCTTGAGCTGACCAAATCATCTTCCGAGCCTTGTTTTCTTCAGGGATTGGTGAAATGATCTTGGAGTCCTTGGGAGTTGTCATGAATTCCAAGGCTGTGAATATGAATCGCGGAAAGTTTACTAGACTCTCTCTCTCTCTCTTTCCCTCCCCCCTACATACATTCCTTCTGAACTACATCTGTGTTCTGGTTGCGAGAATTCTTCCTCCACTAGAAGACAAAGAGAGAAACTTTCCCAAGAGGAGACTCCACCCATGGCAGGCAACTGAAGCCTGCATTCCAAATGCATCCTGAACGGACCGCCAACCATTTCTGGCACCCCTGCCTGTGCCCACTCCCTAGCAAAAGACCTCGAAAGTGACTTAAAGCAGAAGAACTGTCCCTGAGCAAACCTGGTCTTGCTTGGAATGCACAGAATGCTTGAACAAGGCAAACTGACATATCACACACACACAGATACGCATTGCACATACCATACACAGGCACTGCATACACATTTATACATACATGCACACATATACACAGAGACATGCACATACACAAACATGCATACATACACTTGCATGTGTACATTAACATGCATACAAGCACACGTGCATATACATACATACAAACACACAGACACGTGCACACCACACAAGTGTATACATATGCCACACACACCACTTGGGACATCTAGCCTTCCCAAGACACTTAATAGGCACAGGGCAAGGAAATGACAACTGCCAACCCAGGACCCGGGCTTGTGGGAGCCACTGTGAGGAACACCCAAGCTGACCCTGCTGGTCACTGGTCGGTCCCAGCTTAGGACACAGTCATCAGCTCTGGTATTGTTTAAAATCACCAGGGACCACTCAGCATTCCCAATCCTGGCCCAGTGAGATGGCTTGGCAGGCAAAGTGACCACATGCAAAGCTGGAGACCAGAGTTCAGTTCCCAGAGCCCACATGGTGGGAGAGAACTGACTTCTGAAAGCTGTCCTTTGACCTCCCCCTGTGCGCCATGGCAGGCATGCGTGTGCCCTCCTTCTGTCTCTGTTGTGCTCTCTCTCTGTCTCTCTCGGTTTTCTCTCTCCCTTTTTTTCCTTCCCTTCTGTCTTCTCTTTCTCTCTTCTCTCTCCCTCTTTTTTATCAAATAAAAAAATACAAAACTGTTGTGATCACAGAGAAAATAAATCTCCACTGTATTGTTGGATAGCAAGTAAATAAGCCTTCGGGAGGAAGAGATGACCACAAAGCCTTCTCATGAGTGAGAGGATGGAGCTTCAAGTGTCTTAACAGCCTTGATCCCACACATCAACCCTCTAAATCCCCAAACTGTTGGGGCCCAGAACATAGCATGGGCAGGGGAAACCTACACTGCCAAGCACACGGCAGAGTGAGAGACAGTTCCTCTTGGGCGAGCAAGTCTTAAGCTGCTCCCCAAGTAGTAGGTGGTCACGGTTTCCATTGACATCAAAGCTTTGGCTTCAGAGGCTTGGTTCTGCAGAGTGGGTTATCTGCACATGTCTTGATGTGAGGGCTGCAAGGATTCCCCCCAGCCCCCACAGGTCTCCTGCTGAAATAGCCTATTTTCTAAAATCCCCAGCTCGCCAGAGGCTGCTTTCAAAACGACTGCAGCACGTCCGTGCCTCTGTTTGCATGACAGCGGAGCCTGCCGAAAAAATTTCTCTCCCTTTAATAGCTGAAGTCAATCAACAGCCAGCACGGTGGAAATTTCAAGCTGTTAATTCTGGGCTCTGTGGTCATAAAAATGTCCTGCTTCTCGTCAGATAAGACAATATTCTGCAGTCATTAAGCAAATCACTACATTATGGGTTTGACTCAGGTCCAGACTCCAATATTTTAGGAAAAAAAATATCATATCTAGGTCCAAGGAGATGACTTAGTCAGAAAAGAGCTTATTGCACAAGCCTGGAGACCTGAGTTCAATCCCCGGCACCTAGGTGAAAAGCTGGGCATGGTGGTGCAGGCTTGCAATTCCAGGAGCCTCCCTGGTCCGCCTGCCCAGGTAGACTGACAAACTCCAGTTCAACGAGAGACCCTGTCTCAAAAAATAAGGTGGAGAGTGATTGAGGAAGATATCCGATGTTGACCACAGCATGAAAATGCATGTGTATATGCACCCACATAGGCAAACATGTATATATAATATATATTTAACACACAGACACACAAATTATGTCACATATGTATGCACATACATGCATACACAAATGTCCATTCAAACATGCATGCATACCACATATGTACACATACGCATGCACACATACACACATATCTGCAGAAACATGTACCACACACATAAACATGTACATATACCGTGCTTATACATTTGCATACACACATATGTAAATGGACATATCCACACAAACATGTACATATACCACACATACATATGCATACACATACTTTTGCACATATGTCTACACACATTTGCATATATAAACACACAAACAGGTATATACATCATGTGCATACACATGCATACACACTGACATACACATACTACACACACATGAGTATACACACAACACACACACACACATACAATCATATTTCTGAGGTTATTCTAAAAGTGATTCTGTCCCCACAGAATTCACCAACCTTTTGGGTCAGGTGACAAACAGAAATGATGGGTCTCTGGGGAGAGGCTAAGAATGTCCCAAAGGGCATTCAGGACACTGACCTCCACTCTGCCAAACTTAGGAAACATTTCAGTTTGGGCACGGGCTGGAGAACTAGAGAACCGGGCTCACTGCCAAAGGTGGAGGGCAGGAAGTTTGCTCCAGGAGGGTTGAGCACCAGACCCTGCAAATAAGTCACAAACAGGAGCAGGAAGCAGTGGCCCCACACCTGAGTCATAAAGATAGCTAGTGGGGGGGCAACAAAACAGATGTAGAGAGTTTGGGATGGTCCCTCCAGATGGAACATAAGAGGAAAGTCAGATACCAGAACTATAGCCAGTATTTAGGAATTCCTTTTTCTGCCAGACCCAGTGGTCCCAGTTACTTAAGAGGCTGAGACAGGGAATGGTCAGTTATGACTCACCTCAACAGCAGAATGAGTTCAAAGCCATCATAGGCTCTACAGTAAGACTTATCTCAAGGGAAAAAGTAAAAGCTGGCTGGGGGTGTGACTCAGTGGTAGAGCACCTGCCTTGAATCCCCCAGTGAGGGGCTGGGGGCGTGACTCAGTGGTGGAGCACCTACCTGCCTGTCCTATGCAAGGCCCTGGTTTTCGTCCCCCACAGTAGGATGCAGCCGTAAACAGGAAGGGTAGCTGTAGCCTTCGGGAAGGATAAGGAGGCTAGCGCCGTGACACTTCTGGGAATCACCCAAGCAAGAGGCACAAGGGCCATGCGTCCTGCAGCTCAGGAGCAAATTCTCGGGATTTTCATGAATATTCAGAACTCTCCCCTTTTTATGGGCAGTATGAAATGAGCCATATCCCATTTGCTGTAACCCAGTCCCGTCTGTTCTTAGCATGGACTAAAAGGCCCAGAGCACAAATGAATTTAGAATAGGTATTAAAAAAATAGGAAAATTTTACTAGAGCCTGGAATTATGAACGGAGGTCTCACCTCATCCCACCATGCTGCAGGCACCTGCAGCTCAGGCTGAGAAGCTGGAGGAGACAGGAGCTGGTTGTATAAATGCCATCTCTTGGGGGGGGGGATCCTCAGGGCTTCAAGTCTCCAAGGAAATGTCTCCATTAAATTGAAGACCCCTTTTGTGACCTGTCAGCTGCTCCGTAGCCATGCATGGCATTTGAGTGTGAATAAGCAAGCAATGTTCTGTGTGTGTGTGTGTGTGTGTGTGTGTGTGTGTGTGTGTGTGTGTGCAAGAGGGCACTCGAGTGTGTGTGGCTTTAGAGGCCCAAGAATAACACTGGGAATTACCCCGAATTGCTCTGCCTCCTTAGTGCTTCGCTCTGGGGTTTCCCAGGCTCTGCCTTCTAGGGCTGGAATTGAGACGACCACCATTTCCACCCAGCATTGTTACATGGGATATGGAGATCTGAAACCAGGTCCTTTCATTTGTGGGGCAAAGGCTTTGGCCACTGAGCCATCTCTCCAGTCCACCAAGCACTATTAGTTCTTACCAGTTGCTGGGGGGGAGGGAGGGGATGAAAGGAAGGAGTCATTGTGGATCCACAGGGCAGGCCAAGCCCGAGTTATTTACAGAAGGTACAGGGTGGATTGGGAAGAGGCTCAGTTGCTAAAGCATCTACCTTGTGTTTTAATATCTCTCATGATAAAATATTCTGAAATGGTTTGTTATTTTGACTTCCAATTAATAAGAGTACATTCTGGCAGGAACAGCAACCTGGTGATTCACACTCAACACACACGCAGAATGCAGGGTGCGAACAGGAAGTGGCCCCAGCTATAAAACCTCAACACCCATCTCTCCAGTGACATACTTCCTCCAGGGGGCTCCACCTCTAAAAGGTTCCATCACTCTCCCAAACAGCACCACCTGCTGGAACAAGTGTTAAAACACATGAGCCTGTGGGAACCATTTCATGTACAAAGCACATCACCTTACAAGCATGAGATCATGAGCTTGATCCCCAGAACTCATGGATTAAAAAAAAACTCGGTGTGATTTACAATCCCAGCCCCGAAGAGGTAGAGACAAGTGGATCCCTGGGCTTCGCTGGCCAACCTGTCAAACCTAGTTCGCAAGTTTTGGCCAACAAGAGGCTTCGTTTCAAAAAGAGAAAGAAAAAGATGGACAGTGTCCTGAGACATGATACCCGAGGTTGTCTTCTGACCACCCCATACATGTGCCCATGGAAGCATGCGCCCACTAGAGTGTGTGTCTGCAGGTGCATGTGTCTGCAGATGCATGTGTATAGAGGTGCATGTGTTCACAGGAGCGTATGCACACAGGTGTATGCATGTAGATGCACGTGCATACAGGTGTGTGCACCCACAGGTGTATGTGTATGCAGGTTCCTGTACCCAGAGTTGCATGTGTACATAGGTGCAGGTGCACATAGGTGCTTGTACACATAGATGCACATGCATGCAGTGTATGTACCCAAATATATGTGCATAGACGGTCATATACACAACAAATAAATAAGTAATTAAGTAATCACAAAAGACCTGGAGAGAGTGACAGACATTCTCCTACTCGGGCCTCTCTCCCCAGCTCCCCTCTCTCTCTCTCTCTCTCTCTCTCTCTCTCTCTCTCTCTCTCGCTTGCTCTCTCGCTCTCGCTATCTATCTGGCAGAGAAGAGTGGAGGGCTCAGACACCATCCAGTTCATTTCCTTCTGTTCAGTCAACCTTGCTCCTTGCTGAGCAAGTCCCACAAGCCTAAACCTCAGACTTGATGTCATGCCCATGCCTGCTCCAACAGACAAGGGTTTCCTCTCTACTGTGTAAAATGTGGGCATCAGGAAAGGAACCTGCCCTGGCCACCCCGCAGACTCAGTGGGGAGCCATCGGCAGCCACATCCTCACCCCACATCTAACCCTGCAGAAGCCAGAGAACCTACACATCTGTCCTTCAGTTCCCTGATATTAACCCGCTCTGTGTCCCCAGAAGGCTCACTAGAAGGTCCTCAAGCAGAGGGCGCTGTTTTTAGAAAGAAAATAAACTTCTAGACATCCAGTCTCCCAAAAGCACCTTATTCAATGAAGCTGCAAACGAAGGGTGGCTTTGCTCTGCCATGCTCATGCACGGGACAGCCCTTGGCTGCAGCTCAGGGCAGACAACACTCTTGCAGCCCTTAGCAATGGGGAGACAGATGGGGAGCAATTGCTCCTGCAAATGTGCTTGAGAAGACGTCTGTGAGAGCCTCGGCAGAGAAGACCGTTTTCCCCAAACAAATAAAAGATGTGGCTGGAGTGAATGGAGATGCTGCAGTTTAGATCCAACTCTACAGGACCTTGTGTTGGGGGCTTGGCTACTTGGAGATGATGGAACTTTTAGTAGCTCTCCCATAGAACACTGACTTCACCACGATATCAAAGGACAAGGCCAACACCCACGGACTCCTTAGACACTGTGGAGAAAGCGAGAGAGAATATGAATGCCAGGCTCACTGTTGGAGGTCAGAAGACGACAGAGAGAAAATGGTTCACCCGTGGTCAACTTTTTGGGCACATGTATGTGTGTATATATTTCTGTTTTGTATTGCATGGGCAGGTGGATATGCATGTAAGTGTGCATACATATAAAGGCCCAACAGCAGTGCTGTGCCATCTTCAATCACTCTTCGCTTTGTATTAGTAAGGCAGGGTCTCTTAGTCGAACTCAGATCTCACCCATCTCTGTCCCCCAAGTACTAGGAAGACAGGGAGCCATCATGCCTGCTTGGTTTTTAGGTGGGTAATGGGGACTCAGTATCCTCTGGTGGCCACAGTGCTGCTGCACCCAAAAACTCACTGCATCCATGTCCACACCCATGAGGAAGCTCTCAAGAGACACCGCACCTCCCTGAAGACTACTGGAGGCTCATGCAGACAGGAGAAGGGAGCTTCTTCACGCAGCCATCTGCCCACTGATAAGCCATCCATGCCCAGCAAATACTCAGGCACCCGCCAGTGTGCCACACATGCAAAAAGATGTGAAAGTAGAAGGGAGACTGACTTAATAGGAGGAAGTATGAAGCAGGATTGGGTAGTAAGGAGGGAAAAATACATAGATCCATTGTATATCCATGTGAACGTGTCAAAGAATAAAAATAAATAAAAGAAAGCTGTCCTCTGACCCCCACACACGCACCATGTATGTGTACACACCTGTGTGTACATATGCACAAAATTTCACACCACTAGAATTACTTATCTGTGTATTGCTCCATGATTTTGAAATGGTTGCTTCAAACAGAGCAATCCCATAAAGTACGAGCTTAGGGTAATTCAAGTCCCCAAGATCTGTGGGTGGTACCCACACGGGAGTGACCGTTTTTCAAGAGAGCATCCCAAATATATATGTATTTATTTATTTATGAAGCCTCCAATGTGAGACTATGTGAATATATTAGGGACATAATAAAACATACTCCGAAAATAAGGATTGTTTTTCCTACTGGAGAAAATAAAATAAAATAAAAGGAGTTTTTTTTTTTTTTTTTTAAAAAAAAAAGCTTTTTCTGTCCCACGGCAGACTGTGCCACATGTTCCCAGATGGTGTGTGCTGGTGTGTTTATCAGACCTTCTTTAGTGAATAATGAACTTCTTAGAAAAGGCGTTTAGTCAATAGCTTTCTGCCTTTTTACTATTTACTCATCTTTCTGAGTGTGTGTGTGTGTGTGTGTGTGTGTGTGTGTGTGTGTGTGTGTATTTGAATGTGTGCCCCTGTGATGACTGAAGGGTGACATTCCAGAATCATCCTGGATTGCCCTACCTCTTTATTGCTTTGCTCTAGGGTTTCCCAGGTTCCACCTTCCAGGGCCAGAATTTCAGGCCACCATCATATCCACCTGAAATTTTTATGTGAAATTTGGGGATCTGAACTCAGGTCCTATTGTTTACCAGGCAAAGACTGTAACCTCTAAGCCATTTCCCCAATCCTTTTCTGGGCCTTTTTAATCCCTAGATTCATGTATACCTCACCCAGCTGTCAGATCATTCCTGTCTCTCATGACTTAGGCATGATGCTTAAAAGCACTGCATACAAAAGCCCAGGAGATGACTCAGGGGCCAAAGTGCCTTCTCTCTCCAGTGTGAGGACCTGACTTTGAATCCCCAGAGCCAATGGAAAAAGCTGGGTGTGGATACATGCACACATGTAATGCCAGAACTTTGCAGGGAGCAGAGATGGGCAGATCCCTGGGGCTTGCTGACTTCCGGACTAGCTGAAGGTTCAAGGAGAGACCCTGTCTCCAGAGAATAAGATGAGGAGGGATAGAGTGGGATCTTGATGTTCTCCTCTGGCCTCCGCTCATGCGATCACAAACACATACACATGTGTATAACACACACACACACACACACACACACACACGCACACACGCACACATGCACACAGAGGGTTTGTTGTGGACTCTCCCTGGGCTGTTCTGGACTTGAGACTTGGCTGCATCTCGGGGTCACAGCATGATCCTGGGGACATCTCTCCTCTCTGTTCCCTTGTCTATAATTGGAGTCAGTGGCAGAAACTCCCTGAAGCCACAAGTGAGCATAGGAAGGGCTTCTACCTAGGAAAATTTTCTTTATTATATGGGAGCATGTGGAGCCTTGTCACCACTCCATACCGCTCCATCGTGCTCCTGTCCAGCCAGGTTCTCTGTTCCCTCGAGGGAACGACAGCTCCAGACATTGTGACAGAGAGTCACGTGGCTAACTGTTGACTACAGTGGAATCTTCGAGTGTCTCAGGAGTTACTTTGGAATCATTTCTCAGAAACCAGTTAGGGTGGAAGAGAGGAATTTAATTCACCAGCTGTCTGAAGCCGAGGTCACTCTCCAAGACTCCAGCCATGACCTCAGCTGGCACTTTTATTTTATACTAAGCAGGAAGGAGGTGAGCAAGCGAAGCAAGACTTTCCAAAGGCAGGTGCAAAGGTTAGGAAGTGTCAGCGGGGCGGGATGACTGCAGACAGCCCACAACCTTGGCGTTATCAGTATCAGAGGTGGGGTGAGGGGATGGGAGAGTGCTTCTGAAATGTCCTTACTTGACTGCCTTTGGGAGTTTACTAATTTTCCATCTCAAGTTATGCTAACAGTAACTCAACAGTTTACATTTTTCTACCTCACTATATGGATATAGGGTACATGCTGCCTTGCATTTCAGGAGCCCAGTGGATGGATATGTCACAGTATGCCTGCCCGTTCTCCTGGTGACAGACACCTGGGTTGTCTTCAGTCTGGAGATGAAATTGATAACACCACAATGCTCATTCTCATGCAGATCTTTCAAGGGCCCACATCTTCACCTCCCTGAGGTAGTTAGCTAAGTATAGAAGACTCGTAGGTCCTTTCTGTAAGAGGGTTTCCCTTATAAGTGTGACCTCCCAGGCAATCCCAGAGAACCTTCATCCATTCTTCACTGATAACTTTTGTTAAATGACAATCCGAATATTTGCACGGACATCGATTGCGAGCATCCAAACCCTCACTCCCGGGCCAAGGATTTTTATCTCCACCTCCATTCACACCCTGTGCTCCGAATTTAATTAACTGTATTGAAGAACGTGGCACAAAGACCAGCTTCAAGCAGCTGTAACATTGCGGGGTTTATGGCCAGATATTAAAACCAATGCCAGAGGGGGGCTGGCTGGGAGCCAGGCAAGCCAGTGGCAAGGAGGGTAAAGATGTATTGGAAATAAAATTTCATTTTCCAGCTGCAGAGATGAGGAAGCCACAGCCTGGATTTGCCATGGGGTCGCAGCCTAAGGACTGAGCTGGATCACCCAGTCACAAGAGAAACTGCAGAGGGCTTTAACATTGTGTCTTTTTGTTGCTGTTGCTGCTTTGTTGTGGTGTAGTTGCTGATAGTCACAATCAAGGAAATCAAGTCTCCTGGGGCACCCCTAGGAAGGAATGTTACAACACAGCCACGCCCAGCCTTGGAGGCACATTGCCGGTCCCTGATGAATTGATCACCACTCCAGGGCCCAAGGAGGCCAGCTCCAGCCTGGTTCTTGTGTGAACACTTTTTCTGAGAAGAAGCCACGCAGCCATCTATCCACCCCAGACAGGACGTTGACGGCAGACCAAAGTAGCGAGGAAGCCAAGGTCCAACGTGATGAACCATAGTGTTTATTGGAGTTATTTACGGGGTAAAGAGTGAGGGTTACTGACAGGAGCATGGACCATTCAAAAGGCAGCTACATCACCAGACTCCAGGAAGCTGTACCTTGGGAGCTCTCTGCTGCACGACCTGCTCCTAGGAGAGTCTCCTCCTGACTGCAGGACTAGCCACTGGCTTTTTCTGGACTGCTTGGCTAATCAGCAGTCTTTTCTACATGCAAATGCTCCAAGGTCTCCTTCAGATTGACTGGAACTGTTCCACAGTCCCCTTTTATCTGCTTAGCTGTCCAGAGTCTTCTCCTCCAACTGCTTTTCTACATCCTGGAGGGAGCCCCTCCCCTCAGCTTGTTAGTTTCAGGAACTTCCTGAGCCTAAGGCAGGGCTTGTTTGCTGAGCCTTCCTCCAGGGTGGGTTCAGTTCGTTACACTCCTTAGCTCAGACTGAGGCAGTCTAGACGGCATGGAGCTGTGCCCAGAGGAAAATGCCAAACAATACTTGTCCCAACTAGATTATCTTCTCAGACACGCCCACATCACAGAGTGGGACACCCTGTCCTGACCAGAAGCTACTGTCTGGTAGCACCCCATTCCACTCCCAGACTGCCCCCACTTCTGAGAGGTTTGCTGAGCAATTTTTTTTAAAGATAGGGGTTTCCTTGAGCCCAGGGTGGTCCTCTTGCCTCAGCTCTCTGAGCGCTGAGATGGCAGCCGTGCACCACCAAGCCCACCTCCCAATAGCTGTTAAGTGAACACACACAGATTTACACCCAGAGAGATTTGTAGCACACAGCCAGAGGGAAGCCCTTAAGTATGTACAGATAAGCAGACAGTTAAACAGACTGTGATAAATTTATACGATGAATTACATGTATTAATTAACAAGCCACCAACCAGCCTGAGAGAATGCAAGGAATAAAACATGAGGGCACAAAATCGAATCCCAGCAGCTCCAACTCGGCGGTAAATAAATACACAGAGGAACGCCAGGAATATATGCAAAGGAATAGTCAGCGGCCTATAGTAGGCATTCAATTAATAATCTGAAGTATTTAAAAATGTGAACAAGAAGGCTGGGAAGATGGCTCAGGGGTTAAAGCTTTTGCGTCACCAGCAAAAGGACATGAGTTCAGATCCCCAGATCCCACTTAAAAGTGCAGGTGGATATGGCAATGGGAGGCAGAGCCTGGGAAACCCCAGAGCAAAGAATAAGGAGGTAGAACAATCCAGGGTGATTCCTGATGTCACCTTGGGCCTTCACAGGCACATATCCAAGTGCCCTCTTGTACACATACCCACACACATGTGTACACACACATGTGCATATATACATGGATACATGTACCACACACACACACACACACACACACACACACATACATGAAAAGAAAACAACGAGAGTGTTGGGAGACACAGACCAAAACATCAACACTTCCCTGGGGGAGGAGGGATTTGGGCGGAGGCATGCTTTTTTATGACTTTGCACGTTTCTTCTGGTCTTTCTAATATCAACACAGACTATTCTTATGGTCAGAAAGCATGATGTGGAGGAGTGACTCAAAGACTCCTCCAAGCCAAGGAGCTGGTGGCAATTGGTGGCTACTGAAGACAGTAGAGTAATTTTTCTTTGGTGGATGTTGCAGTTCACCTGCATGGTTGCTAATAAATGGACATCAAATGGCTTAAGGGAACAGGGGTTTATTTTCTCTTACGATTACTGGTTACAGTTCTTAGTCCAGCTTGATAGGAGAGCTCACACCAACACCTAGGCCAAGGGAACTGGCCACACCATCACTACATAATGGCTGAAATGGACGATCCTTACTTGCCAGACCAGCATGTCTGGCCAAGTGTACACAAGGATGCCGACTTTCTCAACCAGCTCTCTGTATTTTATTCCAGGGCCTAGCCCCACCCACCATGGGCTGGGCCTTCCCTATCAACTAGACAATCTCCTTCAGATTCACTATGAGCTTAACTCAATTACTAATTCTCCACAAATGTGCCCAGAGCTCAAACCCTCAACTGTCAAGTTGACACCTGTGCCTAATTATGGCAGTGGGTGTGACCACTGGTGGATGACCTAGGCTCCAGTAGATGACCACATATCCACCGGAGAAGGCGATGTGGGTGGGAGTCTGGAGAAATGGGAGGAGGTTAGGGGGTAACTATGTTCAAAAGATACTGCATACATGTATGAACTTGTCCACATAGAAATGACACACTGAATTCTAAAATGCTGTAGTCAAGTCACAGAAAGGTCAGCATGGTATGGACTGGGGCAGATGCTTGCCCAGCACTATGAAGCCCTGAGTTCCATTCCCAGCACTCCATCACCTGCACACGGGCTCATGGCTACCACCTGGGAGGCAGAGGCGGGAGGATCAGAAGTGGAAGGCCATCTTCAGCCATATAGAGGTCAACACTAGGCTGGGACACATGAGGGCCTATCTAAAAAAACAAAAGAAACACAGGAAAGAAAAGGGGAAGGAGGAATAAAGGAAGGAAAGAAAGAAGGAAGGGAGGGAGAGAGGGAAGGAGGAGATAAGAAAAAGAGAGAGGGGAAAAAGAGAAGGAAGAGAGAAAGGAAGAAAAAAGAAAAGGGAGAGGAGGAAGAGAAAGAAGGGAGAGGGAGGGAGAGAGGAAAGAAGATAGAGATGAAAAACTGTCTTAACAAGTAGACAAAAGACCAGAATCACACACAAATCCACACTAAATCTGCGTGGGCCAAACAGGTTCGCCCCGAAGATTTGTAAGAGAGGCACGGCCTTCATTTCCAGCTCCCACGGCAGGGCAAGATGAAATGGATCCCGTGACCCACCACAGACACGTGGGCTCGGGCCCCTCCTTCCACCCCAGCAGGTCACCGCTATTGGCTAGAAACAGGTGTGATGTTGGAGATGTTGGTTAAAAATCGAGACAGCTGTCCTTCCTCACCAAGCACCTTCCAGAAGCTTCTCTTCCTCTCCATGGGGGGCTCGGCAGCAGCCTGGCTGGCTCTGCCCCCTCTGGCCACCAGGACTGTCACAGCCGCTCTATAAAAAAGCAGAGGATAGCCCATATTTCCACAGTGCAGGGGCATAGAATGGAATGTGGAGACCCTAAACCCTTTTAGCCTAGAAAGCGGCTGGGCCATCATCTGTCCATAACGGAGCTCTGAGCGCCTGGCAGGCAGCTGAGGCCGGGATCATAAAAAAGATTTGGAGAGCGCAGCTCCGCAGCCAAGCAAAATAACACGATTTGTGTTAACCAGATGCATCTGAGCCCAGAGTCGTTCCATCTGGTTTGTCCCCAAACCAGCTTCCTCAGATCCAACACATACACACATTCTAATTTACAGTTCTCGTCCTCCAACTCTAGCCTCAAATTGTAGGTGTTGGAAGAAACGCAAACTAGAATGGTAACCAATACAATTCTTGTAAGGGGCACGTAAAAATCAGTCACAGGATAGTAGTGCCCAGGGGTTGAGGAGATGGCTCAGGGGTAAGAGAAAGCTTTGCCTGGCAAGCAAAAGGACCTGAGTTCAGATTCCCATGTCCCATATAAAAATGCCAGGCAGAAATTAAGGCAGCCTGTAATTCTGGTCCTGGGAGGCAGAGCCTGGGAAACCCCAGAGCAAAGCAATAAGGAGGTAGAGCGATCCAGGATGATTTTCATTGCCACTCTTGGGCCTCCACAGGCTCATATACTCAAGTGCGCTCTTACACACACATATGCACACCAAAAACTACAATGAAAATAAAAATGAGGGTGCTGAGGAGGGGGCTCCTAATTCACCTTATACATCTCCCCAAGAGGACCCTGGAGTGGCAGCTGTGCTGAGAGTGGTTCTTCTTATTCTCATTATTTCTTGTTTTCTTATTTTAGTTGTGCGTGAGAACGTGTAGGTGTGTGTGTTTCTGTGTGTACGTATGCGACTGTGGCTGCAAAATGGCATGCACACATGCACACAACCCTGGACACGTGGCCATGAAAATGGAAAAAGAAGAAACAGTACTGCATTTTGAAGTCCTCTCTGTGACAAGGACATTGAGCCAAAGTTAGCATGACATGCGCCAAAACAGGAGTTGACTCTTGAGACTGCAAGCCAGAAGTGCATGATCTGTACACACTCGGCTGTGGTAGCTGCTGTGAGCTTACTTTTCAGTGTTGAGAGCCCACTGACCATGCCGGTTGCTGTGGAAACACAAAGAGGTGCAGCAACACAAAGAGGTGCAGCTAACACCATGTACAGACTATTGTGTGTCTATGGAGGTGTGGAGGTACTTATGCATGTGGGTGCATGCATGCCTGTGTGAGTGATGCATGCCTGCCTGTGTATGTATGCCTGGTAGGTGTATGCATGCCTGCGTGGGTGCATGCCTGCCTGCGTGGGTGCATGAATGTCTGTGTGGGTGCATGCTTGCCTGCATGAGTGTGTGCATGTGTAACCCAGTGACCAATCTAGGGTGTTGCTCATCAGAAGAGACAGGATCTCTGGTTGAACCTGAAGCTCACACATTCGGCTAGGTTGGCAGGCCAATGAACCCCAAGGATCTGCCTGTCTCCCCCTCCCCAGCATTTGGATGATGAGCTTGGATGCACCACCACATTTGGCTTTTTACAGAGGAACTGTTGATCGAACTTAGGTCCTCATGGTACCAATCTGACCATCTCCCCAGCCTCCATGTGCTGACTTTCTAACCGTTTTATTAAGTTATAATTAACACACCATCCAGTTTCCCCTTTTAAAGTGTACGGTAAATGATTTTGAGTGTATTCCCATATCTTTACAGCCAACGACAATTATAATTCTACAACAGCGTTTTAGTTTCTTTGCCTATTGCTGTGACTTAAAAAACAAAAACAAACAAAAACAGATGAAAGGAACAAAGAGTTTATTTTGCTCTCACTTGCAGAGCATACTGCGACAAGGAAGGCCTGGAGGCATTAGCAAGAGCCAGGCTGGTCACATGGTATCTGCAAGGAGGAAACAGAGCCAGGACAGGAAGTGGGGCGGGGCTGGCAACCCTCAAGGCCCACCTCCCGTGACCAGCTTTTTCCAGCAAGGCAAAGCTTCCCAAAAGGTTCCCCAACGGTGTCCACAACAGCGCAGCCTGCTGGAAACCCAGTGTTCAAACACCTCAACATACAGAGACATTTCACATGCAAAGCAAGACAATTTTCATGCGCTCATCTCAGCCCCAAGATGCCGCTGTTTTACTGTGGAACTTGTCTGTCTCTGGGGATTTTTTGCTCCTGAGCTGATGAACTGAAACAAGCATATGATTATAGGATTTGGGGGACTCCCTTGTTTTTGAGGTTCATCCGGACCACGCAGCAGGTTCAAATCATTCGTTCCGTTTTATTGCCTTAGCCCCTCATTGGGTGATTCCAGGCAGGTGCTCTACCACTGAGCCACGCCCCCAGTCCTCTCTGTGGAATTTGAAGTCTATCCCCAGCCCTCTTCTTTTTGTTTTGAGACAGGGCCTCCTAGGTTTCTGTGTATTTTGGATCCTCCTGCTTCAAATGTTTAAGCACCAAGATGACAGGCCTGAGCTATCCAGTCTAGCTGGGCCGGCCCCACACTCTAAAGCTGTTTCATGCCTTGACTACCCCAGGGCTCTTCTGATTTGAATATGAATTCAAGATCATTGGTTCCTCTTCACTAGATGCACATGTGAGCTACACCCTGCTGATTCCTTAAGAGCTGATCTTGGGCTATAGAAAGAAGTCTCAACAGAATACCACAGCTCTGGTCTTCTTCAAATGAGTTTTTTTATGGTGGGTAGACACCGGCTTCTCTATTTTCAGAATCCTTTTGTCTCCTGAAATTCATATATGTATGGGGGTATGAGAAGATGGCTCAGGAGTTAAAACCTTTGCCTCTCAAGAAAAAAAGACCTGAGTTTGGATTCCCAGATCCCACATAAAATTGCCAGGCAAATACGGTAGCAGCCTGCAATTCCAGCCCTGGAAGGCAGAGCCTGGGAAACCCCAGAGCAAAGCAATAAGGAAGTAGACTAATCCAGGATGATTCGATTTTCATGTCACCCTTGAGCCTCCACAGGCATACACACTCAAGTGCCCTCTTGTGCACATGCCTGTACACATGTACACACACACACACACACACACACACACACACACACACAAGCACGCACAGCTGGTAAGTTCTAGATATGAAGGTCTCATGGGGACAGCTCATAGTCATCTGTCCTCACCCATCTGCGATCCACACCTGGAATTCCAAAACACCATCACAATTTCTAAGGGAAGAGAGAATAACATCAATGAGGAGGAGGAGGAGGGGAAGGAAGAAAGGGAAGAGAGAGAAGAAGAGGAGAGAAGGAAGAGGAGGAAGAAGAGGAGGAAAGAAAGGAGAAAGAGGAAAAAGAGGAGGATGGGAAGAAGGGGGAAGATGAGGAGGAGGAAGATGACAAGGAAGAGAATAGGGAGGAGGCTGAAGAGGAAGAGGAGGAGGAGGAGGAGGAGGAAGAGGCAGGAAAGAAAAGAGAAAAAAGCCTGAGGTCATATTCTACAAAATGAACCTGATTTGTGACATTAAGGACATGGGACGTTCTGGCATGCTTTCGTTATATAGAGAGATTCTGGACTCCCCAGATGTGCATGCACAATTATAAATAATAAGCATAGCCACAGTCATGTGTGTGTGTGTGTGTGTGTGTGTGTGTGGAGTGTGAGTGTGTGTGTGAAAGGACATTGTATGTCCCTGTGGAGGACCAAGGGTGACTTTGGGAATGATCCTGAGTTGCTTCTACCTTCTTTTTGCTTCATTCTGGGATTTCCCAGGCTCTGCTGACCAGGAAATGTGGCCACAGCCGTTTCTGCCTGGTGGGTTTTTTTTTTCAATGTGGGACCTGGGATCCGAACTCTGGACCTTCTGCTTGCGAGGCAGAGTCTTACCCCTAAGCCATCTCTCCAGCCCATAGCCATAGTCTTTGTGTAAAAAGAAAAGGATTTTCCCCAAAGGCATGAGCTGGCTCCATCAGGTGTCTGAGGTTTTATTTCCCAGAGACTTCTTGGCGGCATGTCACCACCCAGAACAAGTAGCATCTGGCCCAAGTAGCCAAAGATCCTCATTTACCCTGGAGAGAGCATTTTTCACCCGTGGGAGGAGGGATGAACAGTGCATGCAGTTAAGCTAATGACCTCATTTTTTAAGGTGCTGAGCATTGCTTACGCCTGAAGGAGCCATCCCTCAGCCCCAGGGCAGAGCCACATTGCGGGAAGTGGGTTTCCCTGTGTGTGTGGGGGGGGGGGGTCCTTTGACAGGTCCATCTCTCCTCCCTGGAGGTCAGGCCAGCTCTGATGGGGTTTCTGCTGAGTCAGTCTGAGGTGACTGTGTGTCCCTTGGTCCCTGAGGCACAGAATGGACGCCCATCTGAAACGCAGGCTTCATCGAGGTAGTGAAAGAGCGTGTTCTCCTCGTGCGTGGATCTTCACCTGAGCTTGCATGTCTGTGGACAACAGTGATGGCCTTTCTTCTGGAAGGAAAGGAGAGGCAAGAGGACTCTTCCAATTTATTTTTCTTTCCTGAGTCCTGCCTTCCCTCTCCTTTCTCTTCCCTTCTCTTCACTCTTCCCTTTCTTTCCCTTCTTCCCTCCTCTTCCTTTTCCTGCCCTTCCTTCTGTTCCCTCCCCTTCTTTCCCTTTTCCCTTTCTTTCCCTTCCATACATTTCCCTTCTTCTTTTACCCTTCCCTATTTCCTTTTGCTGATTGAGAAAGCTCTCAGACATGACCAGATTAAGGAAGAGAGGGAGAGTTATTTGATTTATGGATCCAGAGGGGACAGAGTCCACTGTGGCGGGAATCACACAGCCACAGGCGTGGCTGGAGGCAGAAGCAGGAGGCTGGTGCAGGTCCCTGCAGCCATTAGGAGCAGAGAGAGCCAGAGCAAACTGAGAGGAAGGAGGGCGGGGCTACCAGTCCTCAAGGCCCGCCCCCTGTCTTGCCGTCCTCCAGCAAGACTCCACCTCTTAAAGGTACCACGACCTTCTCAAACACTAACACTAGCTAAGGAGTCAGACGCATGAGCCGGAGCCGGTGGGGAGCAACTCACATTCACACCATGACACTGTTCTTGCCTTTCTTTTCCTTCCCTTCCTATGCCAAGACAAGTAATCATTTTTAAAGAGAGATTTTCTCAACTTCTGGGGAGATGGCTCAGTCGGTGAAATGCTTGTCTAGCATGCACCAGGACCTGAAGACCCCACACCCACACCCACATTAAAAATAAAAAAGCTGATCATTCAGGTCCATATCATCAAAGACACTAGGTGAAACATAGCCGCACAAGCTAAAAGATATGAAAGGAGGAGGGAGTCTGGCAGGGAAGATGAAGGGGTGTAAGAGGAAAAGGAGAGGGATGGGACTTGGGACTAAAGGTTAAGAATATTATAAATTCATGATATTTAACATGGTGGTACATACTTTTCATTTCAGTACCAGGAAGGTAGAGACAGGAAGGACCCCTAGGGCTCACTAGCCAGACAGCCTCACCCACTAGGTGAGATACAGGCCAAAGAGTGACCTTTCCTCAAAATATAAGGTGGGTGAAGGTGAGGAGTACCCTAAGGCTGCTCTCTGGTCTCTGCACATGTGTACATGAACACACACACACGCACACACGCACACACACACGCACACACACACACTGCAATTTTTCTCAAAGAGAAACTTGCTCATGAGAATGTGAGTAGATTCTAGATCATTCCACCTTCTCTGATCTCAGGTGTTTATTCCATGCACCTAAGGCATGGTTGTACAACCCACAGGGACCTAGCCACAGAGACACTCATTCCAGCCTCTAGCCCGGGGCATGCTGGATTCTCAGTAACCATTGATTATATCCAACAAAAGCCATTAGTCAGGACAAGAATTCATATGCCTGCTCTAACACCATCAAGGAGAGAGTCATTGCTCAGTTGTTCCTGGAGGAGATGATGGACTCTGTGCAGGGACCCTGACGCTGCTCCCCTCCCACAGGTGACGAGGACGCGTCCCTTTATCTGGCTGTGTGTCCATAGGTGTGCATGCGTCTTGTGTTGTCTGTCTACTTAGAGGCGGGTCTTGATATGCTGCCCAAGTGAGCTCATGAGCCTCTGGCCCGCCTCTGTGTTAGGATGGCAGGTATGCCTCACTACATCCGACCCCTTATTGCTTGTCATCGTACTTCCTTCTCCCCTTCTCCTCTTCCTCTTCCTCTCTTCCATTTCTTCCTTCTCTCCTCTTCTTTCTCCTTCTTTTCAAAACAGGGTCTCACATAGCCAAGGTTGTTTTGAAACTCACTGTATAGCTGAGCTTGAGCCCCTAATCCTGCCTCCACTCCGTTGTGCTAGGACAACAGGAGTACTTACTCCACCACACCCAGCGCAAGGAGTTCTGGGGACAGAACTCAGTCTCACACATGCCGGCAAGCGCTCTACCCACCTAGCCACATCTTGGCTCCCGTCTTCTGAGCCTCTGCTTGCAGGACACTGTAAAGCAGGAGCCATCCTTAGGAGCCCCAAACTTTCACTGCCATAGTAGCTGGTGCCTCCCCATAGCTTCAGGGATCAATTCTCATTATTTCTGATAATCACATCTGTAAAGTCCTGCAAGCATGGAGTTACTGACTCCCCAGTCATTGCATCTGGGAAACCACAGGGTTCCGGCCCCCGTGACAGCATCTACATCAGCCTGATCAATACTCACCTGCTTCTATATGTGTTTCTGTCGAGTGCACTTTATTTAACACACGCAGAGGATTCATTACTGAAGTCACCCAGCATATGGGTTTGTTTGTTTTTCTTTTTCTGTGAAGCATGTCACATACTGTCATGCTTGGGAATGCTTGGGACCATGGGCAGTGCGCTTAGGTCTGTTTAGTGTGTGTGTGTGTGTGTGTGTGTGTGCGCGCGCACGCGCGCGCGCGCGCATGCACATCTCATCTTTGGGTACAATTTGGAGATCTGAAATCAGGTTCCTTTGCCTCTTGGGCCTCTTTAAATGGGACAATTGCCTATAGACTGAAGGGGAATCTCGTTCACAGGTGAGCCAGAATGAAAAGCATAGGGTCTGCCCATTCTTGGTGGGCAACATCACACACATAAAGTGCCTGGAGTTTCTCACCCTCTGGCTCTGGCCCCAGATTTCCCTTCAGAATTTCTTTAAAGAATACAGACACCAGGGGATGGAGACATGGCTCTGTCAGTAAAGCATTTACCAAGCAGCACAAGGACCTCCCATGTAAAACACCAGACATGGTGGTACGCTCTCACTCCTAGTGCTTGGGGGTGCAGAGGGAGAGGATCCCCAGGGCTTGCTGGCCGGCCAGCTTCACTTCAGCAAGCTCGAGGCCAGTGAGATGAGAAACAATGGAGATCAATTAAAGAAACACAGCTGAGGCTGACCTCTGCCTCCACACATATGTGTACACGCTCATATGTGCAACAATACACAAGCATGCACACACCACATGTGCATGATCAGCAGCATAACACATGCACTCATACATGTGCAGGCCTCATATATGTGTATAAACATGCATTCATACCAGTACATAAATGAATGCACACGTTTGTGCACGCATATACACAAGCACACACAAGGATACACAGTTGCACCAGGAAACATATGTATATTTGTACACACACACACCTGCACCATCACACATGTGCATTCATACAAGCATAGATATGAATACACACAAGCATGCCCAGCAACACGCACATGCATATACGAGTACATACACATGCATGCATTCACCAGCACACATGCATACACACATTTGCACATGTACAAGCAAATACATGTGATCACACATGTGTACACAAACACATGTGCACAGCAAATACACACACTTGCACACATAAACCAAAATACAAAGACCTCTCCCATAGCAATCTTCCCTGTTTCCTGGCCAGAAATAGATGCTGTGACTCTCCTTAGTGGCAATAAAGGCTGGGACATTGGAAAATAATTCGTGTCATTTTCTTGGACAATCAAAGTTGTCATCGAAGGCTTGGTACATTGGTACATGGAAGGGTGACAGGATGTGCATCTCAGTTGGCACTCTCTGCTCTGACCACTTGACTGGCCTAAAGACTCGGGTACTTTGAGCTGGTGGCTAACCCTGTGGGCAGGGACATCTTCCCTCATTGTCCCAGGCAAGAATTTCACAGATTAAGACCTTTCTTTCTCTGCAGTTAACCTGGTGGTCACATGATAGAGACATACCCATGTGACTCGGAGTCTAGTGATAAGCCCACAGCCTGCTTGCACAGGAGATGAGAGCTGTCCAGATGGCTCAGCGTTCAAAGGGGTCTGTGTACAACACCTGGTGACCTGAGTTCAATCACCGACGTCCATGTGGTGGAAGGAGAGAACCAACTTGTCCTCTAACCTCCACACACTTTGTCTCTTCTTACTCTCTCTCCCTTTTAGATACATCAAGACAACATTAAAAGAGAGAGATTGGGCTGGAGAGATGGATCAGGGGTTAAGCGAAGGTCCTGAGTTCAGATCCCAGGTCCCAGCTAGCAGAAACCATGGCTGCCTGCACTTCCAGCCCTGATGGGTGAGAGACATTAGGGCTGGAGAGATGGCTCAGGGGTTAAGCCTCTGTCTCTCAAGCAGAAGGTTCTGAGTGCAGATCCCCAATTCCATGTAAAAATGCCAGGCGGAAGAAATGGCAGCCACCTGCATTTCCAAACCTAGAAGGCAGAGCCTGGAAAACTCCAGAGCAAAGCAGAATTAGAGCAATCCAGGGTGATTCCTGAAGTCATCCTCGGGCCTCCACAGGCGCACACGGTGCCCTATCTCTCTCTCTCTCTCTTTCTCTCTCTCTCTCTCTCTCTCTCTCTCTCTCTCTCTCTCTCTCTCTCTCTTTCTCTCTCTCTCTCATACACACACACACACACACACAGAGAGAGAGAGAGAGAAAATAAACAAACAAATAAATAAAAGAGAGAAATTGTGTAGTGTAGAAAAGTCATGTTACAAGTCCAAATCACATGAAGAAACTCAAGTATAAGGCAGTTGCTACATCTATTTGGGGCTGGAGTCAAGTTTAGGGTCCCCCCAGCTCTGGATTCCCCTTTTGTTGATCACCAGTGGTTTCATGACACTGCCCCAGAGACTCTGCATACCCCACTTCATGTCTCTTTCTCATCAGTCCCCTTGACACCTTATTTCCTGTGCTGGGATCCTTACTGCCTAGAGATGCATCTGAGGAAGTTTCATCAACAGAGAACAGCCTTGGCAGGGAGGTGAAAACAGGAAACCACACGTGCCTTCCTCCTTCTTCTGATCTTCCTCCTCATTCTGTTCTTCCTTTCCCTCTTCCACCTTCTATTCCTCCTCCTCTATTGCCTCCTCTTCTTCCTCCTTCTTCCTCCTCCTTCCTTTTTTTGTCTCCCTCTCCTTCTCCCTTTCTCAATCCTTTTCTTCCCCCTCCTCTCTCCTCTCCTCAGTCTCCTCCTCTTCCTAGTCCTCTGACCTTGCCGTCCTCTATCAAACTGGTTCAAACTGAATCATGGAACAAACTGTCTTCCCTAAGATGGGCCCCTTTTACCTCTGCATCCTGGGAGGTCAAGGCCTCGGCTCCTTCTAAGCAAAAGAAAATGGTTCAGTAAACCATCCGTTAGCTTCCAAAGCTACGCAGAGACAGCTGCCTTTGTCTCCTGCTAGAATCTGTACATAAGGACTGGGAGGAACTGTAGAAGCCCATGGCCTCCATTTCAGACCAGCAGGACACGCAGTACCCAGACCCCACAGAACACGTGCGGACTGGATGCAGAACTGTGGCCACCATGAAAGCCCAGCCTGGGAAGATGGACTGGGTCTGAGACTGGTCCCAGAACTACATACAGCCTGATGTTCTGAAGGCGTTGGGGTGAAGCCATGACATGGTCACGGCTTGGTATGAGAGATACAGTTATTTTGTAATCCCCCCCAATCTCCCAGCTTCATGCTGTGCAGGTGGCTAATTAGATAATTCTCTACTCATTTCTTATGGATGTGGCTAAAGGTTCAACCCTCGATTGTCAAGGGGACCCAACTATATCTAACCTGTACAGCCACCATATGAGGTCCACTCGGGACTAAGAATAGAACAGGACTTCGCACCTGCGATACAAGCATTCTGCCAACTCATCCACAACCCCAACCCTGAAGCCACGCGAATATTAAGTTCAATTGCTTTCAAGCTCATGTTAAGGAGTTAAGGTGTCCCAGAGACACTGAGACTAAAAGGCTCATTATACACACCACACTAATGACAGAGCTGGGGTTCATAGCCTGAGCCTCCACTCAGAGTTTGGGGTTCCTCTCCCAGTTCAGACACAGCCACCTGGACTCCTGCTGAACCGTGGACAATGCTACATCACTGCGAAGGCCCCTACCATGCACCTGCTTGGGAGGCTGGTGTCCTGCACTGCAATCTAAAGTGAGGGGTCTTGAAATAGGACCAGAGAAGCTAAGGAAACTGACCTGCTACCAAGAGGGGCAGCAGAGAAGCTGTGTATCTCCCCACCCCCCCCACTCCCTTCCCCCTTCCTCTCCCCCTTCCCTTCCTCCCATCCCCCTCCTTCCATCCGCATACCCAGCAGAGGTGATGGCAGCTCCCAGCATGGGGATTACAGGCAAACAGGTCCCCCGGAAGCATCTTCCATCCAGTATGATTTGTGGAGCTCCTCCAGGGTCAAGTGACTCCAAATCTGGCTCTGGGATCTCAGGCAAAGCTCAGACAGCCCTGCAACCTCTCGAAGCGAATGTCTCTCCTCTTCTCCTTCACCATGAATCCGTGTCGGGTGACTATAGCTAAACCTCTAGCCAACGACACACTGGACTGAGTGAGTATACACGACCCTGACATCAAGCCCCTGGAAGCCAGCAGCCCAGGTTAGAAGAACAACAGATGGACAGGTGAAATTTATGACTAAAAACACCAAAGCTGTGATAGAGCGCTTTCCTTTCTAAATTAAATATTCATGGTGACATGGCTCAGTCACAGAGCACCTGCCTAGAATCCCCCAGTGAGGGCTGGGGGTGTGGCTCACTGGTAGGGTACCTTCCTAAAATCCCCAGTGAGGGGCTGGGGGTGTGGCTCCGTGGTAGAGCCCCTGCCTAGAATCCCCCAGTGAGGGCTGGGGGCGTGGCTCCGTGGTAGAGCCCCTGCCTAGAATCCCCCAGTGAGGGCTGGGGGCGTGGCTCCGTGGTAGAGCCCCTGCCTAGAATCCCCCAGTGAGGGCTGGGGGCGTGGCTCCGTGGTAGAGCCCCTGCCTAGAATCCCCCAGTGAGGGGGTAGATACAGAATGTCTCTGTAAAGCAATTGCCTGGCATTCCCAAGCCTCTGCATTCTATCATCATTAAGCTGAACAAGGACAAGTTATTATTCCAGAACTCTCTGCTCAAGGCTGATTCCTAAGAAGAGTGTGAAATCATTTCCTCACAAACTGTCCAAGAAAAGAGAATTGTGCCAGGGGGTAGAGGACCGACCACAGAGTTGTGGGAGTGCACGGTCATTGAACCTCAAAGGAGTAGAATCAGAGTGAGAAGAGATAAGACATGAAATAGAAATAAAGACTGAGGGAGAATCCAACACATGCACAGCTGTCCCTCAGCATTTGTGTGGGACTGGATCAAGAACCCCTGCAGATGGCAAGTCTATCTTCAGATCTTCAGATCCTTCCATTAATATCACAGAGCTGGGAGAAATGGCTCAGGGGTTAAAGTCTTTGCCTCACAAGCAAAAGGACCTGAGTTCAAATCCAGAGATTCCCATGTCAAAATGCCAGGCAGAAACGGGGACAGTCTACAATTCTGGCCCTGGAAGGCAGAGCCTAGGAACCCTAGAGCAAAACAGTAAGAAGGTAGAGCAATCCAGGATGATTCCTGATGACACACAATAAAAATTAAAAATCACCCAAGATAATTTTTTTAGCCAAATACAACCAGTGATAACATTGTTTCCAAATTTGTCTCTATCTGCAAGATGGAGGCAATGATGTGAAATCTGTCTCTGTGAGAAGCAGCAGCTTGGGAGGGTGATTTTCGCACACATGTGGAGAATGTGGCTGCATCCCCTCCAGGTGCATGGGAGCAAATTAACATTCCCATCAATATTAGTTTAAGGTGTTAATATTTAGCAACACCCTCCATGCCAGGAGGTTGGCGTCTGGCTCAGTGGAGCCTGGGTGCCTCCTGAAGCCAGATGCTAACGATGCAAAGATACATACATGACCAATACACAAAGGAAGATGAGAGAGAAAGAGGGAGAGGAAGAGAGAGAGAGACTGGGTTCTTTTCAGTTTATTGCATGAAGGAGTTACACTGGTCCAAATTACAAGCTGACCCCAATGGTTACATTACACAAAACTGTGAGGTTTTTAAATTTGTGACAAGGGACAGACGGGAAATTCTACTCAGTGCCCAGCTTGAGAACCACAAGCACTTTAGCCGGTGGTCCGTGGCCTGTCCAGTTTCTACCAGGAACCTGCGTATGTTCTTGTGCTGGTCACACTGCAGCTGAATTACCTCTCCATATTAGTCAATTATAGTACCATTGCAGGCCAATTTCTTCTTACACGACTTCACTAGCTTCTTTTTATTATGATCAACAGAGAGCTCTTGAACAGTGCTCAGGATCGCCCCACCATTTCTCTGCTGAATTCTACGGGAACGATCCTAGCAGGTCATCTCCCTTACTTGCAGTTGCAAAGGGGTGGAAAGAGAGGAGATTCTGGATAATGGACATGTGACATGATTCCTTTTCCTCCTTAGAAACTGCCTGTGGAGACTGGCTTGGGGGGGTGGTCAGGAAGTGAAGGGGCTTGAGGGTGGGGGCAGAGGAGTCCTCTTCATTGGCTCAGAAACTAGAGTCCAGGCCTGGGCTCTTTGACACTAAATAAAGTACCAGATTTGGCTCCCGGAGTGACTGGAATTGGAGAGTGGTCTCTGGCAGAAAGTAGACCAAGTCACCATCTTCAACAGGATAATTAAACAGGCAAGGCATTGTGAAGAGCAAAGGAAGATTTATTCAGTGGGGCTCACTGGAAAGAAGAACAAGGATCCAGTGACCCCCACAAGTCCATCTTCGCTGCTGACCTGAGGTCCAGGTATCAATAGAGGCCAGAGGTCTGCACAGTTCAACAGTCCTGGCTGAGGGGTGGTGCCGCCCCTCACTGACCCATGCTTGTCTTGGCTCTAGTCTCTCCTGCAGGGTAGACTGAGTCCTCACTGCTGAGTGACAGCTTTTCCTGGGGACAAGCTCCTCCTCCGGCTGGCCCCAGGCTTCGGCCTTTCCCTCCCCCAGCAGGAGATTCCCACAAAATTCCAGTTCCTCGGGAACCTTTGCTTCAATATTGGAGAGGTCTTTAGAATCACCTTCGTTCCTACCAGGATGGTACTGGTCTGTATGTGGGAGATAACAACATGAGTGAAATTATTCCGTAAACATCTGGCCCTGGGAAAGTCACCTTAACAGATGATCATTAAGTAATTAATGCACTTACTTATTTGTATGTGCTTGTATGTACAATGAGGGTGCATGCATGCACATGTGCATGTGCACAATGCATATGTATGAGTGTTAACACATGCATGCCAGGGCCAGGGAAAACCTTGCTGTTGACCCTCACCTTCCACATTGTTTTTTTTTCTCTGTGCGTGTGCGTGTGTGTGTGTGTGTGTGTGTGTGTGTGTGTGTGTGCAAGAGAGCCCTTGAGTGTGTGTGCCTGTGGAAGCCCAAGGATGACACCAGGAATCATCCTGGATTGTTCTGCCCCCTTATTGCTTTGTTCTGGGGTTTCCCAAACTCAAGACCACTGCCACATCTACCCACCATTTTTATGAGAGATCTGAACTCAGATCCTTTTGCTTGTGAAGCAAAAGCTTTAACCCCTAAGCCACATCCCAGTCCCGTCTACTTTGTTCGTGACAGGTTATTCACTGCTGCACATACACCAGGCTGCCTGACCCACGGGCTTCTGGGAATCCTCCTGTCTTTGCTAGGATTGCAGATGCACAGCCAGGCTTGGTTACATGGGTTCTGGAGGTTCAAACTGAGCCATATTGCAAGTGTTTAATGACCCCTCTATTAATGTCACTTTTGAGTTTATCCGATGCACATAGGAGCAGCTGCATTTCCCACCGCCCTTAGTCATTGTGTCTGGGACATTGTTGAAACACTTCTTGCAAAAAGTGCTTCTCTTTCCCAAAGGCCATCCTGAAAGTCATTCTGCTATTTCTTTAACTAGAATATACCGATTGTTCCCCCAAGCCCCCTGTCCCACACTCTTGTCTCCTTCCCAAACAAGTTGTCACCCCATGCTTTTGCCAACACTTCCATGGCTAGCTTCCTAAACCTAATGGAGGGAGCGATGCTTGATTCTCTTTCTCTCTCTTTCTCTCCTTCATCTGCATTTCCCTGGTTTCCAATCACATAATTGTTTTTAGATTGGACTTAAAGATGTGGTTCATGATGAGTAGCAATTTTTTCCACTTGAGAGACACAGTTTGGCTGTGACTTTGACCTTCAGCTTCAAGGGATCCTGGGAGATGCCAGAGTCTACAGGAAGTAGCAGGTTGACTGCCAAGGGACTTCATGATCCAGTCCCTGTGATGTCATCACCCACACTGCCTGGGACTTTGCCTGATGTAGGTGTTTAGGGGGCCCCCAGGTCTGTTCCTTACAGATAAGGAACCCCTCAGCCACACTTTCGAAGTTAGTCTCTTAAACTTGTTGATTCCCCAAACTGGACTTGAGGAAAATCTTTTCTGTGGTCTCTCTCTGGGGTGAGTAGACATTTGTTCAAATCTCCCTGGGAAAAGTTAATATACAACAAATAGTCATTTCCCAGCCGGTGAGAAACTCAGAGAGCAAGATGCTTGCTGGAAAACCTGACAACCTGGACTGGGAAGATGACTCAGGATTAAGACTCTGCCTCGAAAGCAGAAGGTCCTGAGTTCAGATCCCAGGTCCCATTTAAAAATGCCAGGTAGAAATGGCAGTGGCCTTCACTTCTGGCCCTGGTGGGTGGAGCCTGGGAAATCCCAGAGGAAAACAAAAAGGAGGTAGAATCAATCCAGGATGATTCCCAAAGTCACCCTTGGTCCCCACAGGGATACACAGTGCCCTCTCTCTCTCTCTCTCTCTCTCTCTCTCTCTCACACACACACATGAAAATTGGAGAAAAGAGTTTTGATTTGCATTTTCTTTGTTCTGTTACTTCATGAAGGTGCTACCATTCTGGAGTAGGGGATTTGGAGTAACGTATCCCTGGCCATGGCCACCCATATTTTTCTCCAGTATAGACTACCTCTTATCCTATGTAAACTAAGAGCTGTGTCTGGACTACAGAAATGGCTCAGGGGTTAAGCCCCTGCCTCAAACACAGAAGGATCTGAATTGGGGGTCTTGTATCCCATGTAAAAATGCTGGGCTAGAATGAACTGAGAGCTTCTGTTTGTTTTTTCCTTCAATACTGTCATCCCCCTGGTGGGTGTGATTCTTTGTGTGTAGCACCCCTAAACCCCTCCTTTACCTTTACCAGTACCTACTCTTTGTTTCAGTAGCAAGCTGTTTAGAATGTCAATTCAATTATTCAACTTTTTCTGCTGTGTAGAGGGAAAAAAAAATCTATTCCCCTCAAGTTTCCCTCAAATCATTTTAAGAGCAAGAATTAACTGTTTGGGAAATAAATATTTATGCATATTGCTCCTAACCTCTGCGTCCCCAAAAATTATGAAAAGGAAGTGCTGTTCAACAATAAATAAATAAATAAATAAATAAATAAATAAATAAATAAATAATAAGCCTTCAAAGCAAATTTCATTGCATTAAAAAAAAAGATCCCTAGGATTAACGCCAATAATCAGAGGCTGGGAAGAGTCCGTCCTTCTTGGTTGCCTTTAATAGAATTCCACAAATAATCACAAGAACAAACATTAATAAAGGAACAATAATGAGATGAAATATTGGTTCGTTTGCATGCTCTGCTAATAATTCCCATGCACGTGCCAAACCCATCTAATGGCAGTGGGCTAATAAAACGAGATGGTCTTTGAAATTTAGTGTTGTTCCAGGCTTCTGCTTGATTCAGGAGCATGCAGGAAGCATCCGGAGAGGAATCAGGGGTAGGGACGAAGGGGTGTCTTCATCCAGATGATGGAGAGCACGAGTTCACAGGAAGAAGCTGTTGCTCTGACATTCTTCCTTCCCTTTGCAACTCTAGTTTTAAAACATAAAGAAATCTCCCCGTGCCGTTTTTGATATGAGGTCTGTAATTTGCAGGTCTGGCAAAGAGCTGCTGGAGACACATTCAAAGAAGACCAACTTCTTTTTCTTTTCCTATTTAGCCCAAGCTTCAAACTCTGAGTTCTGTGGGCTTCCCACCCTTGAGCAATGGTTCATCCTGTGTCCACGCTGTGAGCCACGGCAGAGGACAGCGCACCTTCTAACCAACACAATTAAAGTCATTTCTAGGGCACAATAGACAGTTATGCCTCAGTGGCCTGAGTTATCCCATAAATGACCAAACAGAGAGAAAAAAAAAAAGATCGTCACGGCCTCCCAAACCCTATTGTCCATAGATTGGCTCATTGAATGTCTAGCAGATGGCTTTAAATAAGTCTCATTTAAAGTCATGAGACTATGTCAGTAAAGGATGGGAAGACGGCTGGGCAGAGGACACACAGCTGCTGCTCAAGTGTGAGACACGAGTTTGGATCCGACCCAAGAGAGGTAAGTGGGATTCTAGAGCATGCTGGCCAGTCAGCCAGGCCAGTCGGTGACCTCCAGGCTCAGTAAGAAATCCTGTTTCAAAAAATCCAGAGGAGGGCTGGGGAGATGGCTCAGAGGTTAAAGCCTTTGCCTCATGAGCAGAAGGACCTGAGTTCAGATCTCAGGATTCCACCGAAAAGTGCCAGGTAGAAATGACAGCAGCCTCTAAGTCTGACCTTGGGAAACTCCAGAACAAAGCAGTAAAGAGGTAGAACAAGCCAAGATGATTCCTGATGTCACCCTTCAAGCCTCCACACACACCACCCACACCCACACACTCCAGAACACTCTTATACACCTGGACACACATGTACAGCTATCCAAATGCAAAACACACATGCGTACACACACACGCACACACGCACGCACACACGCATGCACGCACACACACGCACATGTCAGCTTCTAGGAATCAAACTCAAGTTGCCACGCTTGCAAGCAGACATCCTCAACCCATTCACTATTGTGATAGTTAAGCCTGGGTGTCAACTTGACACACCCGGTGTTAACTCAGCTGGGCCGAGACCACCTCTGGAAAGGATCAACTGAGACCACTTGAAAGGATAGTACACGCCCTAGATCCTATCAGAACCTCCAAAGCTCTCATAGGATCCTCCCAGTACTGCATCATATAAAAAGGAGCCACCAAAGAGAACAGATACCTTCTTGCAGCTGTGCTAGGAATCGCTCTTCCTTCCGGCCGCCCGGTTTCTTCGACCTTCTAGCCTTCCACTAGACTAAGACTCTAGGAGTTCTCCAGCCTTCAGCCATCACCCACTTGATTACCGAACTGAGCAGCTGGCTATTGGCAGCCATCGTTGAAACTACCTCGGCTACTGGCAGCCTTCGCTGGACTATCTCAGCTACTGGCAGCCTTCGCTGGACTACCTTGGCCATATCTGTAAGCCAACCCAATAAATTTCATATATATACATATTCATTCTGTGAATTCTGTGACTCTAGAGAACCCTAACTAATACAACTATCTCACCAGCCAATAAAATAATTTAATTGTTTTAAATAAATGAAACGAATGAAATTTTTTAAATAAATGAATGAAAATATTCGGCAAGTGACGACCATACCGTGGTCTTATTGGTCAACCCCTGGAAACATCCCTGGACTTACAAAATTGTTAACCACTTCTGATTGGCTGAAGTTAACATCTATTTTTCTCTGATAGAAGCTTTTGCAGGTTAACCGTTCGACCTAGGTTTTATGGATGCACATCAGTAGATTCTTGTCAGTGGCAAATCTTCCAGGCTGCATTCACTGAAAGATGCTAATGACCTCATCCGCATGCCCCTTCTCTTTAACAACCCGAGGGTCAAGATATTTCACACAGAGAAATCAGATCATGTCAATTACAGTTAGGTTTTTTTTTTCCCCATGCAAATTTCTATGATCAAAGCCTTTGAAAATTTATCCTGTCGAAGGTGAACCAGCTAACAGAAAAGATCGTTGTGATGACCATTGAGAATTTGGGGGGGAGGGGGATTTAACGTTCAAGATAAAACAATGCTTTGGGCCATGATAACATGAAATGAATTTCAAGGTAGCACCAAGTCAAGGTAAAAAATAAGCATCATTCCTAATGAAAAGACCTATAAAATAAGACACTGTACTCAGAGCCCATTGTGAAGTGCAAATAATGGTTTTAAAATACGCAGTAGTATTCTGCCAATAAAAAAATCAAGCTGAGCTGGCCACATTGTATAGACATTTTTTATACAAAGTGTGAACTACAAAGTTATGTAAATGCTGGAGATGGCAAAAGTTTCCTAACAGACTAATCCATTCTCATTTAATTCATTATCGGCCGAGGATTTCAAAAAGGTTTGACTCTTTGTGGAGGGAGGTTGTGTGTACACACACACACACACACACACACACACACACACACACACACACACCTGTGTGCTCCCGTAGAGACCAGAGGAAGACCTCAAGTTAATGCTTTGTTACTCTCTGACTCATTCTCTTGCGACAGGGTTCTTCACTAGCCCCGTAGCTAGGTTGGCAACTAGGAAACCCCAGCTAACTCTGCCTCCACTCCCCTACAACACTGGCTTTTGACACCGTCACTGGAGATTTGAACCCAAGTGTTCATGCTTGTAATGCAAGCCCCCTTACTCACTGAGCGCCTTCCAAGACTTTGAAAAGACATTATACTTTGCCACTTCATTTCCCATCATCAAAGCATTTAATAAATGTATGAACTTGGTCAAAAACTCATGGCTGGGGAATTCACAGGCCCTACGGGGTAACCTACTATTGTTTCTTTTAATGGATATGCTGTCAAACTGCCCTATAAATATTTACTGGTGATAGTTATAAATCTAGGCTGGTCTCAGCCTTGGTCGGAGAAGCCTCTCTTTCTGTGGGCAGTAGTTAATGCGAGATTCCTAACGGATTGAACATTGCAGAAGAGGGGGCAGAAAGAATGTGAGAGCCAAAGGAAGAGGAGGGAGGCTGTGAGGCTCTGTCTTCTGAACACGACAGAGCTGTGGCATGGAGGGCAACAGTCAAGCTTAAGACCTCCATTTCTTGAAGATGGACGCCAAGGGCATTCCTCGTGGTCTCAGTTGCAGTGTGCCTCCTATGTCAGCGTAGTTAGTTGTAGGTTGACTCCTGTTGACTTTCACACAAAGGATGGGGATGGATCTTGTCTAGTCTCAAAATAGTCTCAATATTTTTTACATATTTCTTCCTATTCTCTGGAAGCCACCTAGACACTAATTAGCACATCTAAAGGATGGGCTCAGAGCTTTATCATTGTAATTGGATCACCACGTTCCTGACCGATCAGCAGCCTGTTCTTTCTCCACAAGTGGGATCATTAGGACATATTACATGTCTAAGGATGGACAGGGCTGTATTGTTGGTGGTGGTCTCACCTTTTATTGACCTTGCACAGTGTAGTCTGTCTGCCACGATTGACATCATCCTTCTGTGCAGTGTACAGATGTCACCCCGTTTCTTGGTATATAAGAGGTTAGACTCCATGATAAATTTGACTTGGTTTCAGTTTTTCCAAGATCCCTTCTTGACCCAGACTGATTCAATTCTTGATGATCCCACTCTGGTACTTAGCAGGATAGCAAAGTAAGTGTGCAGGTCACAGAACCCTGCAGTGACACTCACAAACTCGTAGCAGCTATGGTGACCTGCAGGAAATCCAACCAATCACGGTTTCTGAATGGAAACTTTCACCCCAAGCTAAGAAGCTACTGACAGTCAATAGGAGGGAGAATTGTTTGTTTGTTTGCTGGGGGAATGTGTTGCAGTTACTCTGCATGGTTGCTGATAAAACCATTATAAAATGGCTTAAGGGAACAAGGGGTTTATTTTCTCACGATTGTCCAGTTACAGTTCTTAGTCTAGCTTGACAGGAGAGTTCACATCAACACCAGGCCCAAGGGAACTAGCCATATCATCTTCACATAACTTAGACTGAGAAAAGGACAGTCCTTACTTGTCAGACCAGCATGTCTGGCCAAGTATACAGAAGGATGCCTGTTTTCTCAAACAGTTCCTTCCATTTTATTCATCTGCCTGGGGACTAGTCCCACCCACCATGGGCTGGGCCTTCCCCATTCACTAGACAATCTCCTGTAGGTTCACTCTGGGCTGAAGTCAACTACTGATTCTCTACAAATGTGCCCAGAGCTCAAACCCTCAACCATCAAGTTGACACCTGTACCTAACTATGACAGAGGGTGTGGTCACTAGTAGCCCATGTTCATATGGGGAGAACTAACTAGACTCAGTTGGCTATTAAATGAAGAAGGAATAAAGTGGGGAGGGAAGTGTGTTGGATGGGAACAGAGGTGAGGGGGAGGAGGATGTGGGATGCATATCCTCCAGATACATTGTATACATACATGAAGTTTTTGGCAATTAGCTTATGATGCCAACTTGACCACTGAAGGCTAAGCCTGTGAGAAATTAGCAATTAAGGCAAACCTGTGGGAGATGATCTCACTGATGTGGAAAGACGCAGCCCGTAGTGGAAGCATTCCTTGCACAGGTAGATAAAATGGAGAGAAAGGTGGTTGGACTTTGGCAGACCAGCAACTTAGAAAATATGCTTATCTCAGATCTTTCTGTGGGTATGATATGGCCAATTCCCTCCACTCCTGATTCTGGTATCAGCTCTCTTACCATGCTGATAAAGTGTAATCAAGAATCACACAATAGAATAAACACCTTGTTCCCCTAAGTCGCTATGGGTCCTATATTTATTCAGCAACTTAAGAGAAACTGGAAAAGACCTTTTCAGAGAATAACTAAAACAAATATGATTGAAAAAGACATGTATAGATCTTTGAATGCTTTTAAATAGGATGCTATTTGAGTTCAGCATTCTGCAAGGGTTCTGACACTTTTTTGGTGATGGGGAGGGAGTAAATTAAACCTCCAAATTTTGGATGTATTGTTTCTCTTTCCAATCAGTTATAAATTTCTAATTGAAATAATCAAGCAATTCCAAAAGATCTTCAAGCCTGGAAGATGGCAGAGACGTGCAATTATTGGAAATACAGTCTGCAATCAAAAGGTATTGAAATCGGTCCCCGTGAAAGCCTGCAGGGAAGTAAACAACTTAAAAGAGGTAAGCTCCAACCATGTGCAAGATTTAATTTTAAACTTCGAAGATCGTGATTAAAACGATCTGGAAAAACAAATACCCTTTGATTCCACTCCTGTTCGTAATGTGCAGTGTTGAAACCCAGGTCTCTGGGATTTCTGAACCTCTTTGATTAGCGGAACACTCAAAAGCAGCTTAAATACAGGAAGCTGCTTCTGCAAATTTTGGCTCATAAAAATGTTTGTCAACAGAAGGTAATCAGGAGGAGAAAAAGACAGAATCTATTTTATAAGAAGAAAGAAACTTGGAAGAAACATGCACATTTGAACCATCTGATAATGGTTGAAACTAATTACTGGCTCCCCTTCGTGAGACTTGCATGAACCCTTAGCAGATCCCGGGGAATCTGTAGAAAAGTGTTTTTTGCCGTTTGAAGATAAGGTGGACTGGGAGCAATAGGAGGTGCCCGGGTCCTCAGGTGTATTAACCGTGGACATCACTTTGATGAAGATGGGAGGAAAAGTAACAGAACATTGAAAACTTCATTGTTTTAAAAAAGTAGCAGTAACATCTATAATGTGTGTGTGTGTGTGATTATGAGAGATAGGCATCGTAGCCCAAGTCTCTCATGCCAGTTCTTTAAGAGATTGAAAGGCAGTGAGAATACAAGTTCAAGGCTAACCTGGAAACCAAGTGAGATGCTCTTTCTAGCTAAGGAAAAGACAGCTAGGCTGTAGCTCAGTGGTAGAGCACCTGCCTAGAATCCCCCAGGGAGGGGCTGGGGGTTTGGCTCAGTGGTAGAGCACCTGTTTAGTGTGTCCAGTCTCTGGATCTATCCCCAATATACAAAAGACTAAATAAATTTTAAAAACCTAGGCTAATGCTAAGTGCTTAAATTTATGCACCAATTTGTTTGGAATAGGAAGATGTATATGAGTGAGTGTATGAATGTGTGCATGCATGTGTGCATGGGGGGTGTGAGTGCACACACACACTTAAGACTGTAGATAGACAGTGAAGGTTACAGTTAAGTGTCACTCTTGTAGCTTGTTACAGAAGTTGCTGGTGACAGGCACTTTAGGTTGATAAATAAATGAAAGCTGCAAAAGTAGGTCTATTGTGCACACTTGCAATCCTAAAACTGGGCAGCAGAGACAGGGGGATCATTGCCCAGTCAGGCTAGGCAGGTCTGCATAGTGAATTTCAGCCTGCCGGGACTACAGAGCAAGCACAGTGGACATCGATGTAAGTAACAACACCTAGGGTTGACCTTGGGAACACACACACACACACACACACACACACACACACACACACACACACACATCCCAAGATAAAATGAAATTTGCTCCAAACCAATCACTTCTTGCCCCACCTTCTACTTTGATTTTTTTATTCACTTTTTCCTCCAAATGTTCCCTCTCCTAATGGCCAGATAAAATGTATTCAAGCACATGCATTTTTATTGTCTAAGAAACAATACGGTCACGGTGCCTGCCTGCCTGCTTAGTTCATGCTCGGGTTTTTATTTCATCCAAGTTGAAATGTATACATTCTTATATTGTTATCCAAAAGCCCCCAAAACAAATCGCGTTGGAGGGCAGTAAATGGGCAGTAAATGAAGTAAATGGAGCAAAGATGGGTCAGACTTTCCACTGGGCCATCCCTGTGAGGTGGCACTCTGTGCTCAGCCACCAGGACAAGTCCAGTGTACCAAGTTTCCAGGCTCAGGGAGAGGGAGAGGGCTTATTGGAAACCACTTGCTGGGCATGTATAAGGACCAGAGTTCAAATCTGCAAGATCTATGTGAAAGCAAGGGGGTGGGTGAAGGTGGCGTAGCTTAGCTTGCTGTGCAAGCAAAAGGACCTGAGTTCAGATCCCCAGATCCCACATAAAAATACTTGGCAGGTGTGGTACCCCGCCTGTCATTCTAGTTCTGAAAGATGAAGCTAGAATTCTCCAGAGCAGGTTGGCTAACCAGACTAGTCCTAATGGCGTGTTTTGGGTTTCATTAGAGACCCAGGCTCACAACCACAAGATGGAAGAGTGATGGAGATGGTTTCTGATATCATCCTTAGTCTCCACACAAACATGTATTCATGTGCACATGCGCCCACACACACAGGTGTGCACATACAGGTACCTCATGCACACATATGTATACATGGGAAAAATTGCTGGTGAGCATTCCCAGTACTTAGGAGGCAAAGACAGGGGCTTGGGCAAGCTGGCTAGTTAGTTGGTGACCTCTGGGTTCAAACGAGAGACCCTATTTCAAAGAATGGAGAGCAATTAAGGAAGATACCACTGTCAACTTTAGGCTTCTATATGCACACACACACACACACACACACACACACATGCACGCATACCACATACAGAAACCACACCCATATAACACCTGCCCCTCCCATCCTAGACAGAGAAGGCCTCTGTGCTCACTTCTTCCATGGGGTGGGTATTCCCAAGAGACCCTCAGGAGCAGTGAAGTTCAGCTCCTCCGCCACACCAGCGCCTCATCTGGAAAGTTCATCAGAGAACTCCACAGCCAAGCAGTGGAAACTTCTAGAACAGCACTGTCTAGTGCAGCAGTGTGTGTGATCCATATATCTCAGGACTTGAATATGAAACTTTCTTTCACTTCAGCTCATTTCCATTTACATGCTAATGGCTAGTGGCTAATGGCCACTATATGGGACAACGCTGACATAGTCAAATTCATAGCCAGGCCAGAGACTATGCATAAGTGTGCATATGCATGTGTGTGTGTGTGTGTGTGTGTGTGTGTGTGTGTGTGTTTGTATGAGTATAATGGTGTGTATGCATGAGTGTGAAAGTGTGTTCATGTGTGTATGTATGAGTGTACATGCATGTGTAAGTATGTGAGTGTATGAGTATATGAATATATATACATGTGTGTATGAATATAATGTGTGAGTGTGTGAATATGTGTGTATATACATGCATGTGTAAGTATGTGAGTATATGAGTATATGTGTACTGTATGTTTATGCACGTATGTTCATGCCTGTATACATGTGTGTACATTTATGCATGTATATGTGCATGCACATGCAAATGCATGTGTGTATGTGTGTATATACATATAAATGTGTGAGCACATTATTGTGTACATGTGAATACATATAGTGTATATGTACATGTGCATATACATATCTATGCATGTGCATGTTGCACGTTTGTGCATGTATATGTTTGTGTGTGCACATCTGTGTGTATTATAGATATGCATGTGTGTATGTTCATGGGCAGCTGCATGCATGGAAGAAGGTGCACGTGGATTTCAGAGGACAGCTTCGGATGTGATTTCCTCAGGTACCAACCACCTTTTGGTTGTTTCAAGACAGTCTTCACTAGCCTGGATGTGGCCATGTTACACTAGCTGGCCAGCAAGTTCTGGGGATCTGCCTGTCTCTGCCTCCCCAGTGCTGGGACTGAAGATGTACCACCACACCGGATTTTTTATGTGGGTGCTGGAATCTGATCATGCATTTCTACCAGCAACAGAAGAGAAAGCAAGGCAGCCATACAAGCAGCTCCCACCCCTCCTCCTAGAACAAGCCAAGACACCTCCCTCCTATGCACAGACCCCTGGTGCTACAACCCCACCCTGGCTCAAAGAGACCCTGGTCTGGGTGCTTTCTTACTAATTCATGTTCCTTCTCACAGACAGAGTTGTGGACACAAGACGCAGGGTCCTGAGCTGTTCACTCCCAGAGCTGGAAGCACTGCCTTTCCCACCCTAGAGCTAGAAGCTTGTGGGTTATAAGACCTAGAGCTATAAGCTCTGTAACCAGAGCTTGGAGATGCTAATTCTAAGAGACCTCACCTGTCTGTGATTTCTATCCAAACAGAACAAAGAATCCTCAGCTACTTCGTGAGAGAAGTATTAACGCCTGTGCCTAATTTATGGTTTGAAAATGCAGCGTATAGGAACTGGGGAAGCGACTCAGGTGGGTAAAATGCCTGTGTTGCATGCACATAGCCCTGGGTTCCATTCCCAACACTGCATAAGCCAGACATGGGGGTGCACACCTGCCATTCCAGCACTCTGCAGGTAGAGGCAAGATCAGAAGTTCAAGGTCATCCTTGGTTACACAGCGAGGTTAAAGCCAGTCTGGGCAACATGAGACTCTGTTTCAAAAAAAAAAAAAAATCTATGCATCTCTTATTTTACAAGTGAAAGCCTTTGCAGAGATAGGGAAAAAAAACTGCTAGACAAACATTATTTTCATTTTTATAGAGAAAAAAAGTGGTCTATTCCATCCCCCACATGCTATCTAAGCAGTCTCCCTAAGTGAAATATGTATCAGTTGAATGAAGAAATAAGATTATCAAATCACTGTTTTAAAGTAAGTAGTTTGTCCATATATATAACAAAATTGTATTACATTCACTTTTTCCTCTTCCTCTTGTTCTTTCTCCTTCTCCTTTTTCCTCTTCCTCCTCTTCCTCCTTCTTCTACTCCTTTTCCTTCTTCTTCTACTTCTCTTCTGTCTTCAAAACCCTTTTTGGAGACTTCTGACTGCAGCAAGTGCACCTGCAAATAAAAGTTACAACACACAAAGCCACCTACAAGTAGAACAAAGACAAATATGAAAATGTTTCCAAGCAAAAAATGTGGAGAGTGGAATCCCACCCCATGGGCAGATGCATGCATGCAAAACAAACCATTGTGCCTTTTTTTTTTTTTTTGGATACAGAGTATGATGCAGCCCAGCCAGGCTGGCTTCCAATGCAGTATGTAACCAAAGATGGCCATGAATTTCTGATCCTCCCTTCTCTACCTCACAAGTGTGAGAACACAAATGAGCTGCCTGTTACCTGTTTTGTTGTTGTTATTAGTGGCGGTGGTGGTGTGTATGTAAAAGAGGACATGAGTGTGTGTGGGTGTCTGTGGAAGCCCAAAGGTGACATTAAGAACTGAATCACCTTGCATTGCTTTACCTCCTTGTTGTTTTGTTCTGGGGTTTCCCAAGCTCCCCCTTCCAGACTGGAATTGTCACCGACGATTTCTAACATGGAATCTGGAAATCTGAACTTTTGCTTTCAAGGCACAAGCTTTAAGCACTGAACAACCTCCCCCGCCCCCCACAACCTGTTTTGATGGAACCCAGGGTCTTGTACATGCTAAGCAAGCACTCTACACCTTGGGCCCCATCCCTAGCCACATTGCTTTGAAATTTTATTACCTAGATATTTTCCAGCCTAAATTCTATGTGAAGTAAATGGTACATGTCCTTGCCCAAGACTAATGTCCAAACATTGTGTTTTCACAGAATGTCTTATTCAGCATATTTTGAGTTTTTTAAAAAGAAGTGATTGCAGGTGGAGAGAGAAAGAGAGAGAGAGAGAGAGAGAGAATATCAATTTTAAAAAAAATTCTATAATAGAGCTGGGGAGAGGTCTCCGTTAAATCCTTTGCCTTGCAAGAAAAAGAACGAGAGTTTGTATCCTCCAATTCTATGTAAAAGGCTAAATGGGCTTGGCAGCCTGCCTGTAAGTTCGGACTCAATAAGCAAAACCTGGGAATCCCCAGAGCAAGCTGATTAGCCAGACTAGCCTTGTAGGTGAGCTGCAGGTTTGATGAGAGACCTTGCCTTGAAACAGTAAGTGGAAGAGGGGCTGGAGAGGTGGCTCACAGGTTAAGCCTCTGCCTTGCAGGTGGAAGGTCCGAAGGATCCTAGACCCCATATATAGACGCCAGGCGGTCGCCCATGGTTCCGCATACACACATGCATACACACATGCATCACACATGCATACACACATGCATACACACATGCATACACACACACAATTGAATAAATAATATACACACACACACAATTGAATAAATAATATACACACACACAATTGAATAAATAATATACACACACACAATTGAATAAATAATATACACACACACAATTGAATAAATAATATACACACACAATTGAATAAATAATATACACACACACAACTGAATAAATAATAATAAAAGTTTACAAAAAACAGTAAGTGGAAGAAAAACAGTAAGTAGAAGAGTAACCAAAGAGAGAATCAAATCACACTCAGAGAGAATCAAATCACACTCAGGGCTCTGCACACAGGCACTTACATGCACAGGCACACACCACGTGCACACACACGCGCGCGCGCATGCACCTGCCCACACTGCCCACACTCACACATGCAAATGCATATGCACAGGCCTCATACACACAAACACAAGAAAATGGAAAACTAAATCTTACTACATGGCTGAGGAGATGGCTCTGTGGGTAAAGCAGAGGAGATGGCTCTGTGGGTAAAGCACTTGCCACACAAGTGTGGGGAGCTTAGTTCAATACCAGAACCCGTATAAAAAGCTGCTGTAGTGGTGGTGCCATGGAGGGCAGTTCAGCAAAGGTCCAATCAGTGAGAGAGATCCTGTCTCAAACTAGAAGGTGGAAGGTATCAAGGAGCAACACTTGAGTTTCTCTTCTGGCCTCTTTGTGCATACACACACACACACACACACACCACATGTGTACCTACAAACATGGGCAAGGGCACACACACATATATACATACACATACACACAAAGCAATACAATAAGACGAGAATCCCAATGAAATTAGTGTCTGCTGCAATAGTTGCCTATGTAGAGACACTAGCTATGATAGAATGAAATCTCAGGTACTGAAATAGCATGAGCCTATATAACCTCCTCCTTTCCAAGTTGTAAACCTGAAAATTCCTATTTCTGGTTCATGCACAAACCTCCAAATTTTGCTTACAATAAAAATATCTTAATCTCCTTTGTCCAACCACTGTGACCCGTGGTTTTACCCTAACGACTGTCACTCTACCCAGCAGTACCTCAGTGTCCATCCTCTGATCTCCTTTAGGTTCCTTAGCAACTCTTGGGATGTAATCCAAAGCCACCAAAACTATAAGCACAGCTATCGTCAAAATAGTTACACACTACTCTCTTGAGAAGCCCACATCTGTACTCTGTGGTGTAGACCCACCTTTTCTTACATTCCTCTCTTTTCTATTAACCCCCGATTCTAAATCTATGTGAAAATCTCTTCTTGGGATGCTGGGGTAGTTCAGTCTGTAAAGTGTTTGATTTGCAAACTTGAATTTGATTCCTGGGACCCACATTTAAAAAAAAACCAAAAACTAGGTGTGATGGTACACACTTGAAATCCAGCATTGGGGAGACACAGATGGACAGGAAGGTCCCAGGGGCTCACTAGCTAGGCAGCCATCACCTTCCTGAAAACTTAAAAGGGTAAGGATTCTCCTGTTCTCTAAACCTGAATGAGGGATGCCTATTCTAATGCTCTCCTACTTCGTGTGTGTGTGTGTGTGTGTGTGTGTGCAGAAAAGGGCACTCTGTGTGCCTGTGGATGCCCATCCTGGATTGCTCTATCTCCTTATTGCTTTGCTCTGGGGTTTCCCAGGCTCTGCCTTCCAGGGCTGGAGTTACAGGCTGCTGCTGCCATGTCCACCCAGCATTTTTAAGAGGGATCTGGGGATCCAAATCTCTAGGTCCTTTTGCTTCAAGGCAAAGGCTTTAGCCCCTGAGCCAAACTCCAAGCCCCTACTTTTATCTTTCCTAATAAGGCTCCTATTCTCTCTCTCTCTCTCTCTCTCTCTCTCTCTCTCTCTCTCTCTCTCTCTCTCTCTCACACACACACACACACACACACACACACACACACACACAAATACATAAAGACCCTATCATATAGCCTTAGACAGAGAAAGACACACATGCAAAAAAATAAAATAAAAAAGAAAGTTTAAAGACCCTCAGCAAAGGGACTCTCAGATCTTTTGTGGCATCTAGAGAGAGGAAGGAGGACCCCAAATAATCACCCAGAACGGAAGACCACAGTAAAGCCTGGGAGGGAGGATGGATGCAGCCAAGGATTCCACATTGACTCAGGGGTCAGTCGAGGAGGTCACAAGGCCTTTTTCTAAACTGTTACCTGAGGTCCTGCCTTGTGGGGTATGAGACTTTTTCCTCTTGGATACACAGCAGAAGAACCACCTTAAACAAGAGTCCTTGAACAAAAGTGAGATTTAGTGACATCGGCCTGTCCAAGGAGTTTAGGATTGTTCAAGTTCATAGAAGAACCAAAAACCTCCAGGCTTTTGATTTTGTATCTTTTCTTTTACCTTTTTTGATAATTCTATTTATATTTATATGGCAGAGAAAAAGAGAGAAAGAGAAGGAGAGAGACAAACTGACAAGTACAGTGCCTGCCATGGCACATGGGTGGAGGTCAGAGGTCAACTGTCAGAGGTCAGTTCTCTCCTTCCACCATGCCGGCTCCTGGGGATCGAACTCCAGCTGACAGGTTTGCAACAGGCTCCTTCTACAATGAGCTGTCTTCCAGACCTTTGAAGCTTTTCTTAGCAAATAAATTTTAAGCCATGTGTGTATGTGTGGTAGTATGTGTGCTGGTGCATGTGTGTACAAGAACATGTGTGTATGCGCGCCTGGAGGCCAAAGGTCAACCTTGGTGCTATTCTTCAAGGGGCAGCTACCTTGTTCTTTGAGACGGGGTCTCTCACTGAAGCCTTCAGCTCATGGATGAGACTAGATTGACTGGCCAGCAAAACCCTTCACCTCTCCAGCTCTGGGATTATAAAGCTCCCACACATGGCTTTTTTTACATGGGATCTGGGGAGCAAACCCAGGTCCTCATGGTTGCACAGCAAGCACTTTACTGGCTGAGCTCCCTGAATCCATACTAAGAAAAGAAAACAAGAAAAGAGAAAAGAAAAAACAACACGAACCAAGTTTGTTGCTAATTTTGTCCATCTGTACTAATTTCCTTTATGTTGCTATTGCATAGAAATAACATAAGGGATGACAGGGCTGTTGGTTCTCGGGATCTCTGAAGGGGGGATGTCCACCGTGGCGGGGAAGACATGGTAGACTGGCTTCTTGACCTTGGAAGTAGGGGGTGGACTCTTACTCATGCTGTGACCCGGAAACAAAGCATTAGACCAGAGCTGCAAACAGATCTAACCTTCAAAGACACACCTCTAAGTGGCCTACATTCATCTTGCCACTGTGCTCCACTTCCAAAACTTCCCGAACAGCACCTTCAGCTAGAGATCAAATATCCCAACAGACAAGCCTAGGAAAGGACATTTCACATTCAGGCTACAGCACCATCTATCGGTGAGACTAAACTCCTTGAAATCATCAAAGCCTTGGGAAACTAACGTCACATCACGTTTTCTAACTTAAGCTCCATTTCTCTAGGGTTGCATCCAAAGTCGAATTCATAGAATAGGGATATTTTTGAACACTCACACAGAGACATCAGGCATCGAGAGAATCAGCGGGTTTTCTCCAAAGGAGAAAAGCCAGGCAGGTTATGACCGACTTCTGCCACAAGCAAGTCAGAAAATGTTCTAATTGGGAAACCAGCTGTGAGGGTCTGGCCTTTCCAACATAAATCTGCCCCAGCAGCTGATTCGTCCCCCTGTATGTGTCCCAGGCTTGCAAGGGAGGAAACCAGAACGAAGGACAAACAAGTGGAAAAGGCAGAAGGCCACCAGTGGGCAACCGAGACACTTTGGGAGGAAAGATGCCTGTTCTCAGAGGAAGTGCTCCTAATCCGGGAGAGATGGACAAGGAGAGTGGACAGCCAGGAGGAGCCTGGGCTTCTAGAAGTTCTACATTGCCAGTGTGCAGACAGTTCCCAATGACATCAAAGGCCCAGATCTTCCTGTGGGTTTCTATGTCCATTGCATTTTTTTCTTTTTTTGGTACGCATGTGTGCATACGCACAGGACTATACTTGAGTGTCTGTGGAGTTCTAAGAGTGACATCATCCTGGATTCTTTACCTTCTTAATGCTTTGCTCTGGGGTTTCCCAGGCTCTGCCTTCTAGGGTCAGAATTACACACCCCTACCATTTTTGCCTGGCATTTTTAAGTGGGATCCGGGGATGCAAACTCAGAGCCTTTGGTTTTTATGTGTCATGGTTTAAAATGTAAGTTGTCCCTCATAGGCTCATGTATTTGAATCTTTAGTTGTTTGGGACAATAATAGAGCCTTTAGGAGGTGGAGTCTTGCTGGAAGAAGATAGTCCACAATGGGTGGTCCATGAAGTCGGTTAACCCCACCTGACTTCAGTTAGTTAGTTTGCTCTTGCAATTTGTACCGCTCAGCTTCCTTGATGAATGGGACCTAAGTCTCCTCCAGCTTCTACCTCTAGCCATGCCTCTTCCACCACAATAGATCGTATCTCCCTCTGGAACCACAAGCCTAATAAATCTCCCTTTCTCCCTTAAGTTGCTTGAGTCCAGTATTGTCTCACAGCCTAAGAAGAAGAGTAACCGCAGCACATGGCAAGTGCCTTACTGACTGAGCCATCTCTCCAGCCCCTATTTAGTTATAGTTTGTCTATTTTTCAGAGATTGTGATGAAAATATTCTACAAAGGACAATTGTTCCGGCTATACTTCAGGTACTGTGATAGAAGACTCTGACCTTAGTCATGTAAGAGGAAAAAGATTTATTATTTTGGCTTTCAAGGGGAGTCCATCATGGTGTGGAAGACACAGTATTGACAAAGGCATGGCTAAAGATGCAGGAAACCATCTGTTACTTTGCAGCCATATCAGAGAGACAGAGAGAGAGAGAGAGAGAGAGATCACATTATCCAACCTCCAGGCCTTCTCCCAGTGGCCAAGTATTCAAACACATGAGCCCGTGGCAGACAATTCCTAGGCAAACCATGACAACAGCCTTGTGGGAATCATAAGACAGGTGCTGGATTTAGTAATAAACTAGTCCCCTTCAAAGATCTGGCATCTGCTACAAAAGGATTTGCTAGCACGTTTGGTGAGAGTTAAATTACACCCATATATGATTTGTGGTTGAGGAGTGACATTAATTAATTGTCCCATTGTTGTGATAAAATATGGGACCACGGCAAGTCAAGAAAGGGTTTATTTAACTTGCAGTGTCAGAGAATATAGCCCATCATGGTGGGAGGAGTGGGAGGTAGATTGTCACACAGTCAGGAAGCAGGGTGGAAACAGGAGCTGGGGACTAGCTATAATTCTCAAATCCCACCCCCACACACACACCCCCTAGTGACATATTTCTTCCAGCAAGGTTCCTGTTGTAGTATGCCTGCATGTGGCCAATAAATTCATGAACAAATGGCTTATGGGAACAAAGGAGTCTATTCTGGCCTATGATTATTTGGATTCAGATACAACTTGGCAGCAGAGTGCATACTAACAAGAGCCATGTCTCACCAATGAGTTACTGAGAGAGGGACAAACCTCACTCAATAGACATGTTTGTTCAAGTATGCTGTTACACTTTGCCTACATAGTTGCTGATAAATGACCATCAAAGGGCTTAAGGGAACAAGGGGTTTATTTCCTTACAACAGTCCAGTTACAGTTCTCAGTCCAGCTTGACAGGAGAGCACGCACCAACACCAGGGCTGAGGAAACGGGCCGCACCATCACCATATAACAGCTGAGAGAGGGACAATCCTTACTTGCCAGACCAGCATGTCTGGACCAAGTATACACAAGGATGCCAACTCTCTCAACCAGCTCTTTGTGATTTATTCCAGGGCTTAGTCTTACCCACCATAGGCTGGGCCTTCCCCATCAGCTAGACAATCTCCTTCAGGTTTGCTCTGCGCTTAACTCAACTACTAATTCTCCACAAATGTGCCCAGAGCTCAAATCCTCAACTGTCAAGTTGACACTTGTGCCTAACTATGATATATACTGAAGAACAAGGAAAAGTTCTACCCACTGTGGACTGGGTCTTCCCTCATCAATTAGACAATCTCCTGCAGCCGTACTAGGGGCCTAACTTGGCTACTAATTCTTTACAAATGTGCCCAAAGCTTGAACCTTCAATTGTCAAGCTGATAGCTGCAGCTAACTATCACAGCACCTAAAGGTTCCACGACCTTTTCAAACAGGCCACCAGCTGAGGACCCAGAGTGCAAACATACCATGACCCAGTGATGTACTACATATTCCTCTTGTCCCCAAAAATTCATCAGGATCCAAGAATCCAACACAGGATCTCTTTTCTTTTATGAGTATTATTTTTGACAACTTCATACATGCATGCAATGTATAGTGAACATATTTACACCCACACCCCTTACCCATACAGGCTCTTGATAGCGTGAAAGTCACAAACTCTTCTGAGAAAATGACAAAGGATATACCCCTCTGCAAAAAAAAAAAAAAAAGTGCATAACATTCAATTTGTGCCTGCAGTCTGATGGAGGTGGGAGGATCTCAGAGACCTTCAGCATGCAGATGACTGATGTGGAAAGACCCAGCCCAGAGCGAGGAAGACCATTCCCTGGACAGGTGGATAAGATGGAAGGAACTGGTTCAGTAAGTTGGCATGCTTCAGCCTACTTTAGACAGACTAACTGTCTAGCAAATGAAGTTTTGCCCGTCTCAGAAATTTCTGTGGTATGGTATGGCCAGTGCCCGTGGCTCCTGGTGATGGTATGAGTTCTCCTGCCAAGTTAGAAATAAAACCTCTTGCTCCCATGAATTAATCGGCAGCGTGCAGGTCTACTACAACAGGAAGGCTTTGGTGGTGTATGGAAGTTTCTCTTCTACCATTAGGGGGCGCCCACACAGCCCTTACTACACTCTAGGCAAGCTCTGGCTCTTCAAGAGATTCAGACCCAACCTCACAAAGATCGCCCCAGGCTCAGGCTGCGCCAGCTGTCTTTTCAGTCTCTGATGCCGATGGCCAGCGCCTCTGCAGCCGGCCGGTGGAGGGGGGGCTTGACCATAGCCACCTCCTCTGACAAAATTCCAAAGGCAAGAAAACTTATTTTTAATTTTTTATTAACTTTTCAGTTTGTTGTGCAAATCAATGGGTTTTACTGTGACATCCTCACATACATACATATATACACATGTATGTAAATTGCATTTTCCTCATACTCCCCCTTCTGGGTTCCTCACTATTCCTCTTCCCCTTTCCCACTGGCCCCCTTCATCCTGTAGAGAGTCCCCTTCCTTCTCCCATGTTTGCCATACATTATATATATGACGTATGATAGATACTATGTATATTATATGTAACTTACTCTATACAATGTGTTATATTTCATGCTACATCGTTTGTATTATATGTAATTATATATTTTATATAGTAATGCATATTGTAGTATATAGCGTATAACATCCATATTATGTAGTATATATTTTATATTGCATTGTATGTCTTACATTTTATATTACATATCATATTATTTATATTATATTTTATTGTATATGATTAATTGCATTGCACGTTTTATATTTGTATTATATTTTATATTTATATTTGTATATTACATTTTATATAATATGCAATATGTTTAATATATCAGTATATATTTATGCATAGTATATAATATATAATGTGCATGATATTTATTATATATTTTATGATATGTTATATGTTCCTGCATATGCTTGCAAGTAATGTTATGCATAATTTACATAAGAGAGGGAATGAGATACATGATATATCACTTATATTATGTATAATTATATATTATGTATAATTATATATTATGCCTAATTATATATAATGTATAGCATATTACATTATGACATATAGTATATGTACATTATGTACTATATTATATATTATACATATAATCCTGCATAAGAGAAAATATGAGCTGTTCTTTCCCCATCACTGTTTGCTTCTCAATTCCTTCCTTCTTTATACTCTTTCTCCCCCCACATATTCTCTCTTCTGTTGTCATGTCATAGATTTGATATGAATATATATATGCATATATATATTATACAGAGAGAGATTCCACATGTAAGATAAAAACACAAACTATTCCTCTGAGTCTGGCTTATTTGCTTATCATAATCTCCAGTTCCACCCATTTTTCTGGAAGCAGCATGACTTTAGTCTTCTTTATAGCTTAATTTATAAAAATGCACACCTTCATTGCATCAGAACACATACGTGCACACATGGCACATGCATACACACACACACACACACACACACACACACACACACACACACATATACAGATGCATAGAAAAAAGTCAAAAGGAGCCACAGAGGGCTGGAGAGATGTCTGGCTCAACTTGTGTCATGCCAACATGAGGTCTTGAGTCCAGAACCCCATCACCCATGGATAAAGCTATAACTAAAAACTTTATGCTTTATTTTCTTTGTCCATTATCATGGTTACTCTGCATTGCTGCAGATAAATCCATGATAAAATGGCATAAAGCAACAAGGGGTTCCATTCTCTCTTACATTAGTTTGGTTATAGTTCCTTGTTCAGCGTTGCAGCAGTGTTCACAGCAACGCCAAGGGCTAAGGGACCTGGCCACACCATATCCACACAATGGCCAAACCAGCATGTCTGGCCAAGTTTCTTAACCAGTTCCCTCCATCTTGTTCACTGTCCAGAGCCTGGTACCACGCACTGCGGATTGGACCTTCCCCGTCAACCACACAATCTCTTGCAGGTTCACTCTTGGCTGAACTACTAATTCTCTACAAATGTGCCCAGAGCTCAAACCCTCAATTGTCAAGTTGACACTTGGATCTAACTGTGACACCCACCGTCTCTTGGGGGGCACCTATGCTGGGTCCATTTCCTGAGAATCGTGACCAGTGTCTCGGTCAACAAGGATGTGCATGCATCTTTGTGGTATGCTGACTCATAGTTCTTTCCAGCACATACCAAGGAGAAGTATAGATGGATCATATGGCGATTCTAGTTTTAGTTTTCTGAGGAGCAAAGAAGTTTGTTTCAGTATCCCATCATTTTGCCATTCTTTGGGATAGAGTCTGTTACCTTTCTCCATGCTGAATTTTATACAAAACAGAACATCAATCCCTCTCCATGGTATTTTCATACTAACCCTAATCCAGGGTGACTGTGGGCCTATGTGAGCTATTTTTGACTGAGAAATAATCGGGGACGATGTTAAGGAACGTATTCATCTGTATCACGCTCCCAGAGAAAATATTCTTCAAGAAAATACCCACTCTAAGGTAGAGATGGTCAGAGGAAGGTAATGATGGCTTCTTCAATTAAGCTTTCATTCCTGAAAGCGGTCTGGTTTCTCAAAGAAAACAGCAGTAGTCTCTTTAGAAAACCAAAAAGTAAAATATAGAAATCATAGACTAACTTCCAAAAGAGCCCGGGTTACCTATTTGAAGGAAGAGAATAGAAGTTTGCAAACCCTCACATTCTGACAAACTATAACAATTCAAAGAACATCCAGAAATGCACCCAAGGTGCATCTATGGCTAAATAGTACTCCAACAAATGAAGAAAAACTTAAGACTAGAAACTTAAAGTGCTCATTGCGTAAACAAAAGAACCATGGGGCTGGAGAGGTGGCTCAGGGGTTAAGCCTCTGCCTTGCAGGTGGAAGGTCCTGAGTTCGGATCCTAGACCCCACATATAGACACCAGGTGGAAGCGGGGGCGGCCTGCGTTTCTGGTCCTGGTAGGGCAGAGCCTGTGAATCCCAGGGCAGAATAAACAAGGAGGAGGTGGAGTGGTCCATGGTGGTTCCCAAATTTGCCCGTGGTTCTATACACACACATACATACATACACACGTACACACACACACACACAACTGAATAAAAAAATTTAAAAAAAAAAGGACCAGAGATGTGCCCCTAGATCTCACATAAAATGTGGGAGAGGTGGAGTGGCCCCCATATAATTTCAGCCTTGGAAGGAGGAGATTGGGAATCCTCAGAGCAAGCTGACTAGCTAGACTAGCCATATTGGCAAGCTTTGGGTTTGATTAGAAACTGTGTCTCAAAAATGAATGAATGAATGAATGAATGAGATGGAAGAACAGCACATGGCTGTAGCCTGTCCTGGGGAGGGAGAGACAGATGATCCCTGGGGCTTTGCTGGACAGCCAACCAAGTCAAATCTGTGTTTGGTGAAAGACCCTGTCTCAAAAATAAAGAGTGTCTGAGGAAGACACGTAATGTTGACCTCTGGCCTACTCTGGACACACATGTGCACACACGCACACACATATACACACGTATGTCTCACATGTCTCACAGCCTGAAGCCTCATGTTCCAGAAGGCAATTTAAAGACAATGTTCCAGATTCTATAAATCACATAACCACTAAGAGGTGCCACAGAAACCCCTTTGGCTTCCTTTTTCTTTCTTTCCCCCTCCCTCCTTCCTTTCTTCCCTTCCTTGCTGCCTTCCTTATCCCTTTTTCCCTCCTTCCTTTCATTCTTCTCTTCTTTCTCTCCCCATCTCCTTCCCTTCTTTTTTCCTTCCCTCTCTTCCTGACTTTCCTTCCCTCCCTTTTCTTTCTCCTCTCTCTCCCTCCCTCCCTTCCTTTCTTCCTTTTTTCCCTTGATCCCGCCTTCCTGTCTCCTCCCCTTCTTTCTCCCTTTTTTAACACAAACACTCCGCAAGCACCTGTGGGTGGCTTCCCTGGAATACAGTCTCCCTTGCCTGCACTCCTGGGGTCTTGGACTTTCCGGTCTATGCTCCTGCAGTGCACATCTTAAGTGACGGATTTGTTTCAAACCGCTTCCTCCCGTGGTTATAAGTTCCCCACACGTAAAGGTCAACCTGATCACTTTTTGCATTTTCCAAATAATTCGCTGTGGAAGATGGGGGCAATCAGGCAGCATTTGTGGGGTGATGTGTCAACACCTTGTCAGGAATTAGAGGTGCGTGATTGGAGAGCTGACGAGCCCACCTCTGGCTTTTTCCTGTGGATGAATTATTCACCTTGTTTAAATGTTGGAACGAGAAGGAAATCAAATTAATAGCCCCACACAGGCATGGCCCCAGACCTTATGGTGTATGCTTAGAGATTTAGCACCACCCATTTATAACTCCTTCATTAATTTATGAGGGGCTGGCACATTTGGTTACCTACAATCCTTTCACGAAACAAACTATAGGATTGGAGAAATAAGTAAATAATTGTGACGATAATGTCCACTGAACTTGGGGTTGGCAAGAATAAAGCATCGATCAGCTGATTGCAAATGACTTTATCATTTACAAGGCCAATAATGGAAAACAAATCCCAAAGTGTCGTAAGCAGAGTGCAGGTCTTAGAAGAGAAAGTCACAAAATTAATGTCCATGTGGACATCGACATTGTTGCCTCTACAGAGTAGCCAGAAACAGGCCAACCCACCGTTCTGTAGTGGGCAGGGGACCCCAGGAAGCCACATGACATCATCGCACTTCCATTTCTCACCGCCAAGGGATACTGTCAGTATTGCCCACCTCACAGAATGTTCTATAGTAGGAGGGGTCTGTGTGCTGATCTGACCCTCCACCCACTTCTATATGGCTTGTAAGAATGATTTTATATACACATGTATATTGTGTATTATTGAATGTGTGTGAGTTTGTGTGTGTATATGCACATGTGCATGGCTTGTGGAGGTCAAAAGATCAACATCAAGTCTCTCTCTTTCTCTCTCTCTCTCTCTCTCCCTTTTTTTCTCTCTCCCTCTCCCTTATTTTTTGATAAAGAGTCTCTCATTGAACCTGAAGCTTGCTGATTTGGCTAAACTGGCTGGCCAACAAGCCCTGGGGGTCTCCCTGTCTCTGAATCCCAAGCAAGAAAAGAAGAAAGAAAGAGAGAGAATGGAGAGAGGGAAGATGTGACTTAGAAATAACCAGCAAGTGAAAAGAAACCCAGGTCTTGGCCTGAATTCCCAGTAGTTGTAGCTGTAAGCTTCAAAGCCTTCGGCCCAGTCTAAAGGAGGTCTTAAAATCATAAAATGGGGCCAGCAAGATGGCTCAATGGGTAAGGCATCTGCTTGCAAACCTGGCAACCTGTGTGTTCAAACCCTGGAAGTCCACATGGTAGAAGGAGAGAACTGACTTCCGAAAGTTGTCCTCTGACCTCTACCTTTCACAAGTGTGCCATGACATATGTGTTCTCGCTCTCTCTTCTCTCTTTCTCATAAATAAATAATAAAGTATTTTTAGAAAACATAAAAAGTTCACAGGGAAGGAAGGCTAATAAAATTGCTTGGACTCAAGTTTGGTCTTCAGGTATTTTCCACAATGAAACTTTTTGAAATGCAAGGCATGAAAAGGGAGGGCCATTTGGAGATGGCAACAGACAAAGCAATGGAGGGTGGACTTATCTTTTTTTCTTTTGCAAAACCTTGCAAAAGTCAATCATTCGCTCATTCTTTCACCTGGATCCAAGGCTTCACATTTGGGAAATGTTGGAAGCCATGTTCAGGCCCCAAAATAGTAGGTTTCTAAGCACAGCTGGTTCTAGTAAGGTGATGGTTCATTTTGATTGACAGCTAGGCTGGACAGAGAGACACCCAGAAGATTTATAAAGCACATTCCTGGGTGTGTCTGTGAGGGAGCTACCAGGCATGAATGGATGATGAGTCAAGAATAGACTCATTCATAAGTAGACTCCAAGTCTGAAGTGATAATCTACATTGGTAGATTCAGCTGACAGAATCTAGAGTAATCATGGAAACAAATCTCGGGTCACATCTGGGAGGAACTTTCTAGATTGGATTAATTGAGTTGGCAAAGCTCAAAATATGTGAGCAACACCATACTGAAGGCAGCAGTCCTAGATTGAATAAAAAGGAAAAAGCTAGGGCTGAAGAGATGACTCAAGAGTTAAGTCTCTACCTCCAAAGCAGAAGGTATGAGCACAGAACCCAGATCCCACATTTAAAAAAAAAAAATGGGGGCTGGAGAGGTGGCTCAAGGGTTAAGCTTCTGCCTTGCAGGCGGAAGGTCCTGAGTTCGGATCCTAGACCCCACGTATAGACGCTGGGCAGAAGCGGGGGCGGCCTGCGTTTCTGGTCCTGGTAGGGCGGAGCCTTTGAATCCCGGGGCAGAGTAAACAAGGAGGAGGTGGAGGCATCCATGGTGGTTCCCGAATTCACCCGTGGTTCTACACACACACACACACACACACACACACGCGCGCACAATTGAATTTAAAAAAATGGCAAACATGTGGCCCTGGACTCTCCCCAGAGCAAAGCAATAGGAGATAGAGCAATCTAGGATGATTCCCAAAGTAATCCTTGGGCCTCCACATGCACACACAGTGCCCTCTGATGCGCACACACACACACACACACACACACACACACACACACACACGCATACAAGAGAAAGCAAGCTGAGCACCAGCATGCATCTATTTCTGCTTCTCCACCATGATGGACTGAACCTGCAACTCTAAGCTACAATAAACCCTTCCTGCCTTAAGTTGCTTTTGTCCGGAATATTGTGTAACAATGTTTAAAGTAAATGCAACATTGTGAAGTGTGAAAAGTAGGACCAGGTGGAATAAGTAAGGCTTCAAAGGTGTATCTTTCCTTGGCCTCTTCCTGTTAACGCTCTCTGCTTCCTGGCCACCATGAGGGGAGCAACTTTCCTCCATCACACCCTCCTCCCGATGTCTACCTCATCACAGATCCCCTGCAACCATGAGCAGACAATTTAAACTAACTCTCTCATATGCTTGTCATAGTAACCAAAAGCCCGGTCACACACTGGGCCACCAGTTGTCCCCATTACATCCCTAATTTTCTTCATTCAAACTGAATTAAGACACCAAGACTGACCAAAAACTGAAATGCAGACTATTTCATCTGTCTCCTCTTGTCTAAAGATGGGCTGAAAGGTCATTTCACGTAATTATCGCCCTGATAATTGAACAGATGGTAAACTCCAAATCCCACATTCCACCTGTCAGCATCTCAGTAGCTAATTCACCTTCATGCCTGGGCAATGTATTCTAACTAGATTTCATTCTGCAATAGCCACGTGCAATCTTTGCCTTTCAAGGTGTTCAAGAAACTGAATTTCTGAGGAACCTTTATCACATGATCTTCTTCCTACAAAAGCCATAAAAATACTATAAAGATTTTCCACAAATTGTCTCCATCAGTAACAATGGACATAACTGTTTCTATGTATGTCTGTGTATGGGGGACAGATGCATATGTGGGGGTGTACATCATGTGTATGTGTGTGTGTGTACCAGAGATCAACTTTAAGAGCCAGGTCTGGACAGATGGCTTAGGGATTAAGACTGCCTCCCACGTAAAGGGACCTAAGTTTGGATCCCAGGTCCCATGTAAAAATGTAGGCAGAAACAGCAGTGGCCTGCACTTCCAGCCCTGGAAGGCAGAGCCTCAGAAATCCCAAAGCAAAGCAAAAAGGAGGCAGAAGCAATCCAGGATGATTCCCAAAGCCACCCTTGGTCCTCCACAGGGATACATACACACACACACACACACACACACACACACATGCACACACACACTAAATGAATAAAGTTTGAAAAAAACAAACTTGACTTGCCAGCAATGAGCCCTAGAGATTTACCTGTCTCCACCTCCCTAGCGCTGTTATTACAAGCACACACCATCCTGCTGGCTTAGTTCCATGGCTTCTGGGATTTGAACCTAGGTCCTCATGCCTGTGCAGCATAGACAGACTGACAGACAGACTCTTTCCCCAACCCCTACAGCTGTCCCTTTTTTTTTTTTTCTATTTTTGTGTGTAGTTGTGGGGGTACTTGCATGTGTATTTGTGTGTTTACATGTGTGGGGATACATGGGTATATATGGGGTGCATGTGCATTTGTATGAATGTGCATGTGAAGGTCTGAGGTCAACACTGGGTGTTCTAATTACTCTCTAGTTGCTGTGATAGAATTCTGTGATCCAAGCAACTTAGGAGAAAAAAGGATTTATTATTTAGCTCATGGTTCTGGAGGGGGTTAGGAGAATTGATTCCATGATGGTGGAGAACACACAGCGGAAGGCCTGCCATTGTAGCCGTGAGAGAGAGAGAGAGGAACACAGAGAGGAAGACCTCAAAACCCACCCCCAGTGGCATACTTCCCTCCCCCCCAGCAAGGCTCCACCTCCTGAAGGTTCCACAACTTTCCTGATCAGCGCCACCGACAGTTCACATTCAAACCACGATGTTGGGAATCATTCTCACCCACCTTATTTGAGACTCGGTCCAATTGAACCCAGAGTAAGGGAGCCCTGCGTGCCACCTCTGTGAATGGATCATTACATTTGAGAGGGATCATAATGGTCTGTTCCCTTTGAGGAAATGAGAGGAGGCACAGAATTGTTTAATTTGAGCAGATGCAAGCCTGGGTATCAGCATCTTTGATTTAAAGGGAAAAACAGAAAACAAAGGCAGAGGCTAGAATGTTGTTCTTTCAAGTCAATGAAGCTGTTCGGTCAGTCCAAAAGAAAGTGACTTTTTTTTCTTTTCGAACAGTCACTGTGTGTGTGTGTGTGTGTGTGTGAGAGAGAGAGAGAGAGAGTGAGAGAGAGAGAGAGAGAGAGAGAGAGAGAGAGAGGTTACTGTGTTATCTGTGCAGGTCCAAGGGTGACTTTGGGAATCACCCTGGATTGTGCTATCTCCTCTTTGCTTTGCTCTGGGATTTCCCAGGCTTGGCCTTCCAGGGCCAGAATTACAGGCTGTAGCCATTTCCACCTGATTTTTTTAAACATCTCAGCCCCTTTTTATTTATCTTTTTTTATATTTTCAATTTTTTCTCCCACATTTTATTTTTTCCTAATAATACAAGCTCAATAGGTACCCCATCCTCTCCCTCCCCCTCCCCTCTCCCATCATCCCCCATTGCATTCTTCCCCCTTCCCCCTTCCTTTCGCCCCCTTCCTCCCTCCCCCTCTCCCTGTGCCTCCCCTTCCTCTCTCCTATTCCCTGAAGAACCCATGAGCACCTAACCTCCTCAGAGTCCTCCACCCTAGCGAGGAGGGTTCAGGACTCTTGGGCTCCCAGTTAGCATGGGAACTCTATTATGATTGTGATCCATGCCAGACTTTGGGGGGGTCGTTGACATGTCAGCCATTGTGCAGGTCAGAAAAAGTCCAATCCTGGCTGCTGCAGCCCTAACTTGTGTGGAGTATCTTGCATGTTGTTGGTCCTCCCCATCTTTAAGCTCTTACAATCCTGCCGCCCCTTCTTCCACAAGGTTCCCTGAGCTTTGGATGGGGAGAGATTTGGCTGGTCTGGTTCCAGGTGAATTGTGTAAGGTCTTTCCACCTGGTGATTTTACATGCTGTCTAGAATCCCAATTCAGGACTTCTGCTTGTGAGGTAGAGATTTAACTCCTAAGCCACCTCTCTAGCCCTTGACTAGGCTGATGTAAAAAGAAAGGAAAAATATTTGGTATCCATGAAAAGAAAGGGGAAAAATAATAATTTTAAAAATTGGAAATATTGACTATTTCATTGGCTTTCTAATCCCATTTTTGTCTTCTAACTATGCTTGCAGGCCAGCTAGTCTGTGACAGAAACAAGAGAGACCCAGCCTCAACAAAGTGGAAGGACAGAACCAATCTGTGAAAACTATCCTCTTGAACTGGGGAGATGGCTCAGTGGGTAAAGCTTCTTCCTCACAAGCACAGGGACCTAAGTTCAAGTCCCCAGATCCCATGTAAAAATGTTGGGTGGATGTGGCAGCAGCCTGTAATTCCAGCCCTCAAAAGTGGCCCCTGGAAAATTCCAGAACAAAGCAATAAGGAGATATACAGCAATCCAGGATGATTCCCAATGTCACCCTCGGAATCCTTGGGTGCATACACTCAAGTGCCCTCTGGTGATCTCTCTCTCTCTCTCTCTCTCTCTCTCTCTCTCTCTCTCTCTCTCTCTCATACATCAATGCATGCACACAATGATAATACTTTTTCAAAAAAGTAGAGTGATTAAAGAAGACACCTAATGTTGACATCTGCCCTCCACATTCACACACACATGCACACATAAAATCACCAACATCATCAAGATACTGTAGTTTAATCAAGCCGAGGAGGAGGGAGGAAAGACAGAGAATTCGAATTAGTCAATACAGCCATTTTGTCTTCCTTGGCTATACAGAAAGCGAGGTGAGTTTCAGATGGTCCAAGTGAAAGCAGTCGATTCATGCCTCTGATGGTGCAAACCCTTCCTGCAGACCCTCAAGGACACGCAGAGGTGTGGAGAAATAAGGCACCTGACACTTGGGTTCTTTCCAAATCCGTATTACAGCCGTCATGCTTTCTTCTGAATGCGCTGGAGAGCATGCAGCTATCACTGTGACAGCCATACTATTGTCTCAGCTATCAACTTGACACTTGGGAGGTATGCCTCTGGGCACAGCTGTGAGCAGTTATCTAGTTAAGACAGGCCTCTGGGCAAGTCTGCAGGGGACTGTCTTATTACATAATGTGGGGAGACCCGCTCATAGCTAGGAAGGTCTTTCCTTGAGAAGGTGATTAAAGACAGAGAGAGCTGTAGGAGGCAGGCAGGCAAGCCTGCAGCACTGGTCCTGGCTCTCTGCTCCTGCTGTGGATGAGATGGGACCTGTTCCCTTGGCTCCTGATGCTGTGCCTCTCCTCCCATGACGAACTGTGACCTGGAATTAAAATCCCTCATTCCACTCAGCTGTTTTGGTCAGGTACTTGTAACAGCAATGACTTATGCAACTAAAACGGAAACTCGGTCCTGAAGTCTATGTTGAGGGTCTTTGGAGGCTGAGCCATTGGAATGTGATTACAATTGGACTGGATCATCAGGCCTGTGTGATGTAGTTCAAGACTTTACAGAAAGTCAAGAGATCTGAGCTGGCAAGTATACCGTGCCTCAGGACACTGAAAAATCTTCCGGACCCCAGTCAAAGACCCCAAAGACCTGGAGAGGTGTCTAATAAATATCAACTCCATGCTCTTGGACTTCCAGAACTGTATACTAAGTAAACTCTCTTCTTAATAAGTTACCTAGTCTGTGGTATTCCAACATAGCAGCAAATCAACCTGTTACGATGAACACAATATATAAATCTTTCCTTTTGTCTATCTACCTATCTCCTTCCTTCCTTTTTTCCTCTCTGACTCTCTGTCTAACACACACACACACACACACACACACACACACACACACACACACCTGCATATTTGTCAGAGTTAAGCACAGGTGTCAACTTGACTCTTGAGGGTTTGAGCTCTGGGCACAGTTGTAGAGAGTCGATAGTTGAGTTAAGCCCAGAGCAAACCTGAAGGAGATTGTCTAGCTGCTGAGAAAGACCCAGCCCATGGGTAGGATTAGGCCCTCGATAAATCACAGAGAGCTGGTTGAGAGAGTGGGCATCCTTCTGTATACTTGGCCAGATATGCTGGTCTGGCAAGTAAGGATTGTCCATCTCTCAGCCGTTATGGTGGCCAGTTCCCTCGGCCCTGGTGTTGGTGTGTGCTCTCCCGTCAAGCTGGACTATGAACTGTAACTGGACTATCGTAAGAAAGTAAATCCCTTAAGCTGTGTGATGGTCATTTATCAGCAACTATGCAGGTGGACTGCAACAATATTAAACCAGAAATTAGTTATAGGTGGCCACTTATAGGATCCAGAAGGAACTCACAGAGGGAGTACTCACAGAAATAGAATCCCAATGTCCTTAAATATATTGTCAATAATTTGAATGTGAGTTGTAGCCCACAAGCTCATGTGCTTGAATCCTCAGCTGGTGTTAATGTTTGGGAAGGTTCCCTGAGGAGGTGTAGCCTTGTTGGAGGCAAGAACATCACAGGGGCAGGCCTCGAGGTTTGATACTCTAGCCCTGTTTCCTGCCCGTTTGTTCTTGCTCTCTCTACCAGCTAATGGATCAGCCTCCTGCTTCTGCTTCCTGCCTTCTGCTATGTGATTACTGCCATAGTGAACTATAACCCCTCTGGAACTGTAAAGTAAATGAATGCCAATTCCTCACCACCTGAGTCTGAGTATTATCTCACAGCAAAAGCAAAAGTAATCACAACATATGTCTGTAACAGTTTTGACAATAGAACCTCATGAATGACACACTTAAGTATGTTTTTAAAGGAAGCTTTTGTCAGTGCCCTTTGAACACTTAGCATTATGTCCATAGATTAGAGAAACTCTCTCAGCCCTAAGTCAAGAGGCTTCCCTTTGCTCTGGAAGGTAACGCAGAGAACCACAACTGGATGGAGTGCAGAGAGTTAATGAATGTGGATTGCTCAGCTCTACATGGCATCAAAATCATCCCATCCCAAGGCTCAGGAAACCTTGCAGAAGAAGGGGTGGTAAGAATGTTAGAGCCCAAGTGTGGGGAGGGGCTGCCAGGTATCCTCTGCACCCAAGAACTCACTGCATCCATGTCCACACCACTGGACCTGCCCAGCAGCTGGTCTATCCACATTTCACCATGGATGAGGAAGCTCTCAAGAGATACCGCACCTCCCTGAGGACTACTGGAGGCTCATGCAGACAGGAGAAGGGAGCTTCTTCACCCAGCCATGTGCCCACTGATAAGCCATCCATGCCCACAAGTGCTCAGGCACCTGCCAGTGCAGACAATCCAGATGAAACCCAGTGGGCCACACGTGCAAAAAGATGTGAAAGCAGGAGGGAGACTGACTGGATAGGAGGAAGTATGAAGTGGGATGGGGGGTGAGATTGGGTAGTAAGGGGTGAAAACGCATAAATTCATTGTATTTATGTGTGAAAGTGTCACAGAATAAAAAATAATTTTTAAAAACTTTGGCCACACTGAAATCAATGGACTTTTGCTGCACACAAAATTGGTGAAACTGTCGCAAGAAGAAAAATCTGTTTCATATGACTTTCCAGGTAATTTTCTTCTTCATCTGAATGCATTCTGAGCTTAAGATTGAACAGCTACAGAGCACTCTCCAAGGGTCGGAGAGATGGCTCAGGAGTTAAGCCTTTGCCTCACAAGCAATAGGACCTGTATTCTGATCCCAGACCCATATAAAAATGACAGGTGGTTAATATTAATTAATTTAAAAAACGAAAGGTGGATGTAAAATTCCAGGATTGTATCTTTTTCCATTGTCACTTGTATGCACAGACTATGTACACGTGTGCATATGTGTTTGTATTTACGTGTGTCCAGGTGACTACACATGTGCTGTGAAAACCCAAAGTTGATATCAAGAATCATCTCAATCATTCTTCCACCTTAATTTTGTTGAGTGCGGGTCTCTAATTAAACCTAGAACTACCAATCAGAACCTGTTTGGTTAGTCATCTTGCTCTGGAGATTCCCAGACACAACTTTCTGAGACTGGAAATACTGATGGGCTGTCTCAAAATGTCTGATATTTTACATGAGATCTGAGGTTTTGCAAGGATTTTTCTTTTTAAATATTGAATATTTCAATTTAACTTTCATTTTGCATTACATTTAAAGGTGTGCAGGAGACTGAGACAGGAGGATTTTCCTGATTTTCCTATCAACCAAGTTCCAAGTCAGACTGGATTATATACTAAGACCCTGTCTCGAAGAAATTCTTCTCTAACACATTGAGTTCTGTAGCCTGTAGCAGTATAGTCTCCAAGGCCCACCCAAAGCTCATCTTTCAACTTGTCTTTTTATATCAAATTCTAACTTTAATGGCAACATGACAGTGAATGCACACATGATACATGCACACCTAAGTGGACCTGAAAACACAGTATCACCACCCCAAAAAAGACAAAGGGAAAGAAGGTGTTTCTGAGTTGGAAGATCTCCCTCCCTCGTTGACAGTGAAGATGAGCCATCACAGATAGTGAAAGATAGCTTAATATTGGAGAAGCTAAGGGAGAGAACCAGCAGCCATGATGGAATGGAAGGGGAGAGGAGTCTGCAGTGAGCCCCTGGTTGGGAAAGACATAGCTTGTGCCCGCTCAGACATTGCTAACAGTTTCCAGGAAAGTAGGACAGGGCAGGGTGGGGTGAAGGAATGTCATTAGGGTGGGAAGGACAGGTCACGTTCCAGGCAGGGAAGAGGAGTTCACAAAATGGCCTGGCTACAGATAACGGGGAGATAAAGACAGATGGCTCCCCAGAGCTTGCTGGCATTCCAGGTAAGCGACAGACTCTGTCTCCCAAAACAAGGCGGAGGCACCTCAGGAATGGCAGGCAAAGCTGAACTCCATCCTCCATATGCACACTAATGCCCACGCTAATGGACACACACTAACATGCGTACACATGTGTATGTGTGCACTAACACACATGTACATGCATGTGAACACACTAACAAGTACATACATACACAGACACATAGTAACACATACATACTAACACACAGGCATGGACACACTAACACATGCATGCACATTAACATACATATATGCACACACATGCACATACACACATAGATTGAGACCATCAACTTACCAGGTTATCTAACCAAAAAGCAATGCAGAATAACACAATGATGTGATCATACGTAACTAATACATTTGTGTGATATGATATAATCTTTGTACATTCTAATGTGGTGGATAGTTTTGTTTATCAGCCTAGTTTGTTTTAGAACCATCTAGAAGATTTGTGAAGCATACTTTTGGATATGTCTGGAAGGGCATCCCTGGAGACACAATGTGAGGATGCCGACCTAATTGAGGGGTTAATCCACTGATGTATTCATATCATGGTAGGGCTATCAGAAAAATGGCAAAAGGCAGGAGAAGGGGCCTAGTCAGAGGACACAGGTCGCTGAGGTATCTCACCCTGACCTCTTGCTTGCTTCTGTCTGCTTCCAGTCCTCCAACAAATGAAAAAGAATTTACCTCACATGCTCCACTACTCTGATCCTATCAAGCACATGGAGTCAAACACTCATGAGCTAAACCCTCTGAAACCGTGAGCCAAAATAAATGCTACTCCTGTTAGGTTGTTTCTATCAGATAGTTAGTTCAGTCACAGTGGTACAAAATGACACACATACATATATGTATTGTTGTGTACATTAGCACTTAGATTATGCACGTTGCATATATTTTATTACACTAATATTATATTAATGTACGCTCTTAGTTTCCTATTCCATTGCTGTGGTAAATACATGATCTGAACAATTTAGAGAACAAGGGTCTATTCATGTGCAAAAGTCTAAGTTGTAGCAGTTACTTTTCTCTGTAGCTCTTAGATACCACTCAGGCCCAAACAACTGAAGAGAAGATTTATTCAGCCTGTATCTCCGATACCTTTCATTATGGTAGGAAACGCATGGCTGGCTGGCAGAAAATGGAGTCTGTCACGTCCTTCATGGAGACAGAGAGCTGCTGCATGCTCAAGAGCAGACTCACTAAACCAGGGCAGGACTAACCAACGTCAACGTTCATCCCCTGTAATTGCCTTCCTCCAGCAATGCTCCACCTCCTAAAAGTGCCATGAGCTTCCCAAATACTGGCAGCAGCTAATATTTCAAGCACATGAGTCTGTGTGGGGTGACATGACATAGATCAGAGTTGATGATGGTGGCGGCGCTGTCGCCAGCAGGGGTCAAGGAAACTGACTACGCCATGTGCACGGGAAGAGCAGAGACAGAGGCAAAGACCCAAGCACACCGTCATATTTGAATGTGACTTGTGTCTGCATCCTTAGCGAGTGTTAATACTTGGAAAGGTCATGACGCCTTTAGAAGGAAGAAACTTGATGGAGGAAGGTACCTCACAAGAGCTGGGCCTTGAGGTTTGGCAACCGCGTCTTAATTCAACTTGCAGTTTTTCACTTGATCTCTCTGCCTCTGTGATGACAGCCTCCAGTCTCTGCCTCAAGCCATGCCTCCTGCTATGGGATTCCCACCATAATGGACTGTATCTCCCCTCTGAAATCAGAAGCCAAGTAAGTCTCCCTTTAAGCCGTGTATTAGTATGCCTCACAGCAACAGAGAGCAGTAATGGCAGTGCATACCTTCTAGCTTGCCCGTCTGCCAAGTTCCAACCAGATCTGTCTCCATCTTATCCACCTGATCGTCCCCAAGCACTATGGACTGGGTCTTCCCACATGGATCAGAGAACCTCCTGCAGGCTCGCCAAAGTACTGCCTTAACTAAAAATTCCTCATTGGTGACCCCAGGTCCATCTCTTCATGTAAAACTGATGCCTAAAATTAAATGTCATGTGTACTATATCAATTACATATATCATATGTCTTGGCTTGAATGTCATCTCCCCCCAACACAGGCTCGTGTATTTTCATCCTTAGCTGGTGTTAATGTTTGGGAAGGCTGCAGCACCTTTAGGAAGTGGAATCTTGCTGGAGGAAGGCACCTCACAGGAGGAAAGCCTTGAGGATTGGTGGCCCAACCCTACTTCCTTATTTTCCCTTGTTCTCTCTGCCTCCTGCTTCTGCTTCTAGCCACGCCTTGTGCTATGAGATTCCCACCACAATGGACTCTGTCCCCTCTGGAACCATGAGCCACATAGACAATATTTTCTCCCTTTCTGCCTGGGTCCAGCATGATCTCACAGCAAAAGAAGACTAACTACAGCATCATAGAAAGGAGATTCCACTTTGAAGTATACTAGACATCTGACATGATGTTTGTGAACTTGAATATAGTGAACTGTGCTCATATATGCTGCAAATAGGCTCTTCTTAGAAAATTAGTCCCATGATCATGATCAAAAGACTCGGGGTCTAACTTGAATCTGGAATAGGGGGAGACTGAGGAGAGAAGCCAAAATGCTGAGGACATTCTGACTTATCCCACCTACCACAGTAATTATTATTATTATTATTATTATTATTATTATTATTAGCATTTGTTAAGAGGTGACAAGGAAGCCAACAGTGTTTTTAAGCCTACAACGTAAACGCTTACAGAATTCTATTAATACAATTGTATTTCTCTAATAGGTAACTTATAAGTAAAAACAAATTTTTAAAAATAATAAGTTTCAGGAAAATGTGTTTTGTCATGCAAGCATTTCTTGTTCTTAGTAAATTATTGATGGAGATGTTGTGGAATTTTTCTGAAATCATTTCTTGGACCCCCAAATAGGTGGAAAAGAAGAGTTTTATTCACTGACATTCTAGAGCTGAAATCACTTCTTAAGGGCTCCAGCCTGAGTTCAGCTTGCATTTTATTTTTGTATGAAAATAAAAGCAAGAGAAGTAGGACTTTTCAGAAGTAGACACAATGGTTACTAAGTAACAGGAGGTCCAGTTGACTGAAGATAGGCCAATGACCTTGCAACTCTTATGGGGCAGTAGGGAAGGTGCAGGTTGCAGGGGTGACGTGGTATCTTTGAAATTTCCTCACTTGATACCTTTGTGATTTGAGTAATTTTTCATCTTAAGTTAGTTACTTAACTTGTTTCAGTTACTGTAAACCTAACGGCTTACATTTTTCTACCTCAAAAAACAAGTTTTAAGAATAACAAGTTTTGGGGCTGGAAAGATGGCTCAGGGGTTAAGATCTGCCTTGTAAGCAGAAGGTCCTGAGTTGGGGTCCCAGGTCTCATGTAAAAATACCAGGCAGAAATGGCAGTGGCCTGTACTTCCTTCTCTGGTGGGCCGAGCCTGGGAAACCCCAGAGTGAAGTAAAAAAGAGGTAGAAGCAATCCAAGATGATTCCTGAAGTCACCCTTGGTCCTCCACAGAGACACACAGTGCCCTCTGACACACACACACACACACACACACACACACACACACACACACACACACATACACACACACTAAATAAAGTTAAAATAAAAAAGAAAACAAGTTTGGGGAAAAGATGTTTTTGGCATGCAAACATTCCTTGCTCCTGTAAAAGGAAAGAACAGCTCTGTGCATGGGGCTCTTCTCCCACAATTCCACTTGCAGAGCAACAGATCACATGACATTCTCTCAGGCTTCCGGCCGCATGATGTCATCAAGTTACTTTTTCATCAATGTGACAAAGATACTGACAGAAAATGTTGAAGAACGGCAAGGCATATTTTAGCTCACAGTTACAGGGATTGTTCAGTCCATCATAGCAGGGAAAGACGTGGCAGAGTGGATCCCTCTGTGGTGCCGGGAGCTGTGGTTACTCCTCGCATCTTGCTGAATCAGAAAGCAAAATGCTAATGTGGAAGCAGAAGTCAGTATAACCTTCAAAGTGCTCCCCTCCCCCTTGGTGCTTATGTCTTCAGCCAGGCTCCACCTCCAAAAGGTTCCTGTTGTCTACCGCTTTCTCTCAACAGAACATTCTGTCCCTCCCCGGAGGAGAGGCTAGGTGGTAGAAGACTGGGGAAGTAAACTGAAACTTACCAGGCTCATGAAGCAAACAAGGAAAGTCTCGGGAAGTTCCTAAAACTTACAAACTTCACAGGGCCCTCTCCCCAAGGTCATAAAATCAGAAGTAATGGTTTAGCAAGGGAGACTTTCCCATTTGCCAGACTGCCTGCAAGCCATACAGGGAACTCCAGAAATGCAGCATCCATGATGGGGTGGGTATTTTTGATGGTACAACTGCTTTTGAGATACCCGTGTTCCTATGAGGAACCCCTCACTTACACAGCTGTGAGGGACCCCCTTACCCACACTCCTGTGAGGAATCCCTTACCTATGCTCCTATAAAAAATCCCAATCAGCTAGTCCCGGGTGAGATCATGTCTTTGGTCTGACATTGATAGTCTATGTGGGGCAAATAGACAGATGAAAGGACACAGAAAATTTCTTGCATTTCATTCACCTCAGACAGAAAACTCTGTCTTCTTCCTGAATTTCAAAGTGATTTTTACTTTTTTGGATTATGTGGGGTTTTTTTTTGGGGGGGGTTGTTTGTTTTTCTGTTTGTTTATTTGTTTGCCTGAAAGAGAACGGCTCCAGGCAGTCAGTCAGTTTACACCTGAACTTAAGAGTTCAAGACTTAACCTCCAGGTAAAAGGGAGCAAAAGGGGTGAAGCTGGCAGGGTGCCACATTTCAGCAGGATTGTTGACGGTCAGGACAGTCAGAGAAAATGAATGACCAATGGGTCAAAGTTAAACCGCAAGGCCTGACAGACATAAAAACGACATCTTTCTCATGTGTGTTTGCACATGTTCATGTGTATAGGGCGCGCACACACATAATCACGTGTGTAGAAGTCAGAGGTCAATGTCTGGTATCTACCTCTCTTCTCTCTGCTTTTATGGAGGGGTTCATATGTATGTGTATATGGGGTGCTCGCATATCTATGTGCATGTGTATGTTCATGTGTTTGCATGTGGGTAGGCAAATGTGTACATGCAAGTGCACTTGAGTGCTCATTCATTTCTGTGGAGGTCTGATGATGGTCGGGAAGCATCTTGATGGCTCTTCCACCTATTGCTGTGAGCCTGGGTCTCTCATGAAACCCAGAGCACTCCCTTGGGGTTAGTCTGGCAGCCATCTTACTCTGGGTATCCCCAGGCTCTGCCTTCCAGGGCTAGAATGACAGGCCTCCTCCATGTCTGTCCAGTATTTTTACGTGGGCTCTGAGATTTGAACTTAGGTCATTTTGCTTTCAAGGCAAAGATTTTAACCCTTAGACATTTCCCCCACATCTCCCTTGTTTTTTCAGATAGGATATCTGACTGAACCTGGAGTTCACCAATTCAGCTAGGCCAATTAGACACAGGGATCTCCCTGTCTCCCACTTTCCAGCACTGGGGGGGACAGTGTGTCTCACTCTGCCACTTTTTATGTGATCCGCTTTTTATCTGAACACAGTCAGGTCCTTATGCTTACACAGTAAGCATTTTACTTACTGAACTAGCTCCTCAACCCTGACTTTAACCCTTTACATATTTGACACTTGTGTGTGTGTGTGTGTGTGTGTGTGTGTGTGTGTGACTTGAGACAGAATCTATGCAACCCACGTTGATCTCAAATTCATAATACCCTGTGTAATGGTTACTCTTAACTATTGCTGTGAGAGAGTACCCAAAGTCAAACAACTTATGGGAGAAAGAGATTTATTCACCTTAGGGTTCCATAGGGAGACGGCATGCCTGGCTGGCTGAAACTGGCAGGAGGCAGGCTAAGTCACAGCAGACCTCCACATGGCGGGAGCACTCCTGGACATCTCTCTCTCCTATACTCTGTGGTCCCTTTTATATGGTCCACTACTGGGAGGTTCCTGTGAAATCTATGGAGGTTCCAATGGGATCTAGGGCTAGTATAATCCCTTCAGGTGGTCTCAGTTGACCTTCCCAAGTGTGGTCTCAGCTGATGTTAGTTAATACCAGGTGTGTCAAGTTGACACCCAGGATTAATTATCACATCCTGCATCCCATGTAAAAAGATGGGTGAGGCAGCAGCACACATCTGCAGAGATAGAAGGATCCCTGGACCTTGCTGAACAACCTACCTGGTGAAATCAGTGAGTTCTGTAGTCAGGTAAAGATCCGTCTTATCCCATGGCTCGGGGAACCGTGTAGAAGAGGGGACGGGAAGAATGTAAGAGCCTAAGTGTGGGAGAAGTACCACCAGAGAGGAGTAGCCTCTGTCCACATCAGGGCTGCCATGGGCAAGAGCACGGTGCGGCGCTGTCTATCCGTACTCAGTCCTCCACAATAGCTGGCCTATCAGTATCACACCACAGCATGGGCGCAGGGGAATCTCAGGATGTATGACTGCCACCTGAGAGAAGGCTTGGGACCGATGCCAGGCAGGCAAAGAGGAACTTCTTTACATGGCCGACTCACTGGCAGGCTATTCATGCCCCTAGCGATGCCCAAGCACTCACTGATATAGACATTCTGGATGAGGCCAAATGTGCAGAGGGATATGGGAGTGGGAGGCAGTCCAGCCAGAAGAAAAACCTGCAAAGGGGGACAGGAGGGGGATAGGGAAAGTATTAGGGATGAAAGCAATTAAATAAAAGCATTCGTAAAATAAATAAATAAATAAATAAATAAATGGTGTCACCCTTTGGCCCATATACACCTATGTGCCCACATGCAAGCGTACACACACACACACACACACACACACACACACACACACTATAGCATTATAGCTATATCATGAGCTGGTGTGTTTAGACATGTCTGCAAGTTTCATTGTTCACTTAGCTGGTCTTTGATTTGGTCTAGTTGGGATCCGGGGTCAACCACAGTTCCACCTGGTTTGCAGTGTGGCTGGAGTTAGATGAACTATGACAGACACATGAACCTGTCCTGACGTGTTGGCTGCACGGGGGAAGTTTTCATATGCAGCCAAGGCTGCCACTGAGCCCTTCTGTCTCCTCCGATGCAGCTCACTTGGCTGGGACCTTTGCTCCCATGTCACTGCATTGAAAGGCTCTCCCTGTCCTCGGGGCCACCCCATGGCTCGCAGCTCAGTCTCCATCCCCTGCTGTGGTCGGTGCCCTCTGAGCCTCCCAGTATACCACAGTGCTCTGGTATGTCTGCTGTCCTGTTTCTTGGGCCGCGCCATAGTACCTACTCTCCTGTCCCTCCTGGAGCTCTCGGTATCCTGGCACACCTGGCGTCCTGTGACACATGCCTGTCACTCCAACTCTCAGGAGGCAGAGGCAGCAGAATCAGGAATTCAAGGACATCCTCTGTCACAGACAGTCCAAGACCAGCCTGAGCAACATGAGACCCAACAGAACAATGCTCAGTTGACCCACAGGACAGAGACACTAAGTCACCAAAAAGTCCCCCAGCTTTTTGTTTGAGGCAGGGTCTTGCAACATCACCTGGGCAGGTTTCTCTCTGCAGCCCAGGGTAGCCTCCTGCTCCTCCTACCTTGACCTTCTGAGTGCTAGTATGAAAGGAGTGCACCCCCAGCACCCCCAACTTCTTGTCCGTTCACTGTTTGTGCAAAATGACTGCGTTTCTGCAGGACCTTCCCCAATTTCTTTGTGTGTGTGTGTGTGTGTGTGTGTGTGTGTGTACAAGAGGAAACTTGAGCGTGTGTGCCTATGGAGGCCTAAGAGTGATATTGGGGACCATCCTGGATTGCTCTACTTCCTTATTGTTTTGCTCTGGGGTTTCTCAGGCTCCACCAACCAGGGCCAGAACTGCAGGCCCCCAACATTGCTGCTTTTTATCTGGGGTCGGAGATTCAAACTCAGGGCCTTTTGCTTGCAAGTCAAAGGCTTTACCCTCCAGAGCCATCCCTGCAGGCCTCATACAATCTTTCTTTGGGACCATCCTTTCTGTCTAAACCATCTAGGATCTGACCTTAGTACATGTCCCTCCAATAGATCTATGAAAGCTTTGGTCTCCTGCCGAAAGCTCCCAGCTCATGCAATGGGTCCTATGTTCCCTGGACCCCAAAAGCTATGAGGTTAGGATAGATGAGGCATGATAATGCAGAGGTGCAAGGAGCCGTGTCTGAGTCCAACAGAGAGCCACATTTCTCTTCAAGCTGCAGCCATGTTGCAGCTGCTGAGCTGAACAATCTCTGGAGATTGGCAGTCCACCCAAAGCCCTCTGCCAAGAGGGGATGTGTGACCCTCTCTCCTTCCAACGACAACAATAGAAAAAAATTCAATTTGCCATCCGGGCTGCTGGTCTGAATTCTACAGCCCATCCATAAGCTTGGGAGCTCCAGAACCTCCTTCCAACGGTCACAACAGAAAGCCAGAGTTCATCAGCTGGGGGAACACTTTGTCCAGCACCGTCCCTGGGGTGTGCTACACTAGCATTCTTTTCCACCGGCTCTGAACCCCCACAAATAGCAAAAAGTAATAATAATAAAATAAAATAAAATCCAAATAGTCCTAAACTAGAAGTTTGTTCTGGATATTTACCTGATCCAGGCTGATCTTGAACTTGGGACCTTCTTGCCTGGGCTTGGTCAGTGCTGGGATCACAGACGTGCGCGCCCACACCGAAGGGAAGATTGCTGTGCATGCGCAGTAGCCAAAGCCATTCAGAGACGCTCCAAGCCCAGAGCCCCTCGGTCTGTCCGCCACATTCCCGGCTGCTGTTAAATATTTTTCTAAGTAATAGTTTGTAAAGTCATCTCGCGTGGTCATCAGAGATTTGTCCCCTCGGTATTCCGATCCATTATAGCGCGTTAATAACACGTTTCCTGATCTGGAGCGCATTTTACACGTGCGTCGTGAAAACAGTAGATTGAGCACAAAGCTGTCTCCTGTTCTTCGTATAACTTCATCAACATACTTCCCGCTGAATCTCACGACTGTCCCATAGTGTTCTTGTCATTGCATTGCCGGTGTGGCTGGTTGGTCCTACAATACAGAGCCCCAGAGGTACACCTTCTGTGAGTCTGGGGGGAGGGTTTCTGGTGACGTAGCTGCCTTCGAATCATCCCTGTTAGTAACGCTCACCCTTAGACTCTTGCAAGCAAACCCAATAAACCGCTTGATGCATCATGTTAAACCTCAGCACGATTGTTTCTTGGGTCTGTTGTCCACCTCCCGTGTGCGGAGGATAGATGGTTGTGTGTGGCATCTCCTCAAGAAAAGTATTCACACAACACACGTGTGGAGGCCAAATGTTAGCCTGCGTAGTATTCCTCCGGAGCCATCCACCTTGTATTTTGAGACAGTCTCTCACTGGGACCCCCAAAATTGCCATTTTTAAGCTGAACTGGGTATGAACCCCAGGGAGCCTCCTGCTTGGACTGCCTCAACACTAGGATTACAAGGCCTGGTCTTTGTCGGGGTACTGGGGATGAAACTCAGGTCCTGGTGCTTGCATAGCAGCTCTTCACTCACTGAACCATCTACCCCCAACCCCCCATGCTTTTTAATGTCTATATAATATTCCTTAATTTACTACAACATAACTTACTTTCTTCTCTTCTTCTCTTCACCATTTGGACCATTTCCAGTCTGCACTACTATAAATAACAATGCAATTAACATCTCTATTTCCTCAAATGAATCCAAATGTTTTATGAATTAAAAAGCAGCTGAAGAGACTTCTGCATGTCATTGCTTTTTGAACAAAAATGGAACGTCCTGGTTTCAGAACAAGGCACAATCTAAATTTAGGTTTCCTGACAGGGCCATGTGACAAGTCAGAATAGAGATGGCAGAGCTCCGACAGCGTGGTAGAAAAAGTCGATTTAGCTGCTCGTCCCTCTTTATGGGACAGAACAAGTCTCTTGCGCTCTAGTTCAAAGTCACTCCCAAGACTGCAAAGTAATTTACCCTTGAAGGAACTTTTTTGAATAGTATCACTTCTGAGTTTGTCCCTTTGTATAATTTTTTTTCTTTTCTTTTTAATTTTTAAATTTTTTCCTTTTTTTTTTTCCTTTTTTGGGGTGTGTGTGTGTGTGTGTGTGTGTGTGTGGTTTGGCTGGCTGGCTGGCTGACTAGCTGGTTGGTTAATTGATTGGTTGCTTGGTTATTTGGCTGGTTGGTTGATTGACTGACAAGTTGGCTAATTGGTTGGTTTGTTAGTTGACTGACTGATTGATCGTTGGTTAGTTGGTTGACTGGATAGCTGATTGGCTGGTTGGCTGACCAGTTGGCTGATTAGTTGGTTAGTTGGTTGGTTGACTGGTTAGCTGACTAACAGGTTGGCCGGCTGAGTGTGTGGAAGATGCACACACCCATAGACACACACAAAGGTCAGAGAAAGACGTCAGGTAACCCTGCCTATCACTGTCCACCTTACTATCTTCAGACAGATTCCTCACTGAATCTGGAACTTGGGTGGCAGTCAGCAGATCCCGAGGATCCTTCTGTCTCTGCTCCCCAACAGTGCTGGTGTGGCAGATTGTATGCTGTCCAGTTCTTTTATAATGTAAGTGTTGGGGATTCAAACACATCCTCTTACTTGCACAAGTGCTCTTAACCATAACCATCTTCCCTGATCTCCTTTCTGCATATCTTCCTGCATATGGATAAGCTCAAGACCGTCTCTGAATGCATAGTTTTTTTACATTTATGCATTTGTCATGCATGTGTGTGGGTGTACACGTATGCATACCACAGCACTCATGCAGAGTCCACAGGACTACTTGCAGGAGTCAGTTATCTTCTTCCACCATATAGACTCTAGGGATCAAACTTAGATTGTGAGACTTGGCGGCAGGTGCCTTTACTTACTGAGCCATATTAACAGCCCCCAATTTACCAGATAATTAAATACTGGGCAATATAGTCCTCCCTCAGGACCCACAACAGATATTAAAGTCCATGAATGCTTAAGTTCCTGGTATAAAATGACATGGCATTTGCATAGAAACCTGAGCACACCTTTTTACAGGCTTTAACCTATCTTTGAATCACTTCTATTACCTAGTAGAATGTAATTTCTATATAAATAGTTGTTAAACTAAAGTGTTTATGGACTAAAGACATTACTCCCCCCAAAAAAGAAGAATGTATACATGGGGAGTTCAGATACAGTTTTCTCTTGAATATTTTTAATCTACAGTTGGTTGAACCTGGGGATGTGAACAAAGAATGATGGGGTGCAGTAGGAAGAGGGGACCCCATGGCCACGGGCAACAGCATGGGGGAAGGGGGAATATCGCTGACAAAGCCCAGGGGACAAAGAAAAGAAGCACCTAGCCTTTATACCTTTTCCAGAATGATGGGCAGTTTTGATCACGTGACACAGGTGCGTGTCAGGAGTGTGGTAGGTACTGACCTGGTGGCAGGGGTTGGGGGGGCTGTAAGTGGGGGAAGGGACCTGTCAGAAGCATGACAGGGGAAGACCTGATTTCTGTGAGAGGCAGCTGCAGCAACTTTGCTCCAACAAAGGGTGATTTGTCTCTAAGTGTCACGCCTGTGTTCAGGGACAGGTCAAGAGTTCCAAGTTCAAGCTTGATCTGAGATGTGGCTCTGTTGTTCTCTGGTAACTAGAATGTTCTTGCCTGTGTCTGGTAAACAGGACCCAGAGATGGGAGCTTCCGTCAATTCACAGAACTGGGTCTCTTCTCTAAACCCCACTCTCCTTCCAGCTAGGTGCCACATAGAGGCAACCGTATGCTTTCCCATTTCAAGTCCAGCAGAGAAGCAATGACCTTTCTAGACCTTTCCATTACCAATGACCTCTTACCATTGCCCCTATAACAGATAACAAGAACCCAAGTTCTTGTTATCTGTAAGTCTTGGGATGCTTGCTGCGACTGGCCAGGCTCCAGTTACGTGACTTTCTTAGATCCTGGAAAAGAGTTAGAGCCAAGAAATTTATACTGGTTGTTAACGTGACAGGATCTAGAGTCCCCTAGGAGACAAGCATAAGACAAGGTTTGTCTGTGAGGGAGCTTCTAGATTAGTCTAGATTAGTCTGTGGTGGAAAGATCCATTCCCTGGGGTAGGATCCTGGACTGACTACAAAGGAGAAAGAGAGCTAAGTAAGCACAAGCATGCGTCTCTCTCTCTGCTTCTTGACTGTGGAAGCTGCGTGACTACACACACACACACACACACACACACACACACACACACACACACACACACACCTATGCCCAGTATCTGCTCATCACAGGCAAGATAAACCTAGTAAGACAGTAAGATAGCTCAGTGGGTAAGGCTCACAAATCTGATGACCTGAGTTCAATCCCTGGAAGATAATGACTTCCAAAGGTTAATGACTTCCAAAGGTTATCCTCTGACTTCCTACATGTGTTCTCTCTCTCTCTCTCTCTCTCTCTCTCTCTCTCTCTCTCTCTCTCTCTCTCTCTCTCTCTCTCTCTCTCTCTCACATAAATAAAATACTTTTTAAGAAAAAGAAAAGCCTAATACTTAGAAGAAACCAAACTGCCCTAAGCTGAAAGAGCTGACGATTCCCACATCTAGATATGCCAGATCCCTCTCCAATCCCACTCCCCAAAATGCCCCTTGCCCTCCTCACCTTACAGGTGGTGGCCCCACTCTTTGGTTCTACAAGGTCCTCTCCCCACTGTGAAGAATGTGAAACTCGGGCTTCTACTGCCACCTAGTGACCATATCTTTTCACAAGCTCAGCCTCTAATACACTCAAATTTATTCCATGAGATCCCTGAGTTTGGAGCACCAGAGACAGGATGACACTCCTGGGACCACACAGCTAGACAGGATGGAGTGGGGGACAGAGGGGAGGAAGTTCAGAGGTCACCACAACTGAGCTCCTAAGTTAGGAGACCGGAAGAGTATAAGAGAACATGGATAGAAAACAGCTGGAGCCATCTGCCCCGCTTCCTATCCAAAGAGGCCCCAAATGGGAGACAAGTGGGAGATTTTGTAGCAAATCAGTTTGGGTATTTTTTAATCCATTGGTACAAACTTATTGCCACCTTGAAATTGTGTCTGTCTGTGAAACTAACCTGTCACAAAAGAAAGATCGCAGGCTGGATCCCCCGAGCACGCTGGCTAGCCCTGGCTGGCTAGCTGACTAGCCCTAATTAGACCCAGGATCACAACAGTAAAGCGGAGGAGTGACCGAGGATGATTCCCGATCATCCTCCAAGGCACACACATTCAAGTGCACTGGTGCACATTCTCATGCACCCATGCACGTGCAGACACACACACGTGCATGCATGCGTGCACCCCAAACGCACTTGCATAAAGATTCCAGGCTGGGGGTGGGAGTGCTTGCAGTTCTAGCCCCTCATGACTCATGAGGCTGAGGCAGGAGGATCACTGGGAATTCAGAGTGTGCCTAGACAGCATAGCGAAGCCTTGCTTCAATTGAAAAGGGAGAAGATTAGCTCCCGGTGGGCACAATGCTCCCAGCACAAGCATGAGGCCACTTGTGTGGAAAAAGAACCAGGCATGTTGTGAGCCTGGGTCACTCATTTAACTCAGAGCACGCCATTAGGGCTAATATGGCTGACCAGCTTCCTCTGGGGATTTCCAGGCTTCGCCTTCCAGGGCTAGAATGATAGATGGGCTGCCACACCCACTTGGAATTTTTACATGGGATCCGGGGATCTGAACTCAGGTCCTTTGCTTGTAAGGCAAAGGCGTGAACCACTGAGTCGTCTCCCTAGCGCCTCTGTTCTAAATTTTCCATCAAATTCACCTCAAAACTTCCCTTGCCTAAGCCTGTCTCATCCTGACCAACCACAGCTAATCCTGAAGGGGGTCAGGAGATCTGGGCATGTGCTGGTTTACCCTCATGCTGGGACAATCAACTTAGCAGCAGGAAAAGTACATTTTTGCTCACAGTGTCACAGGCTTTGGTCCGTGGCCGTCTGACCCTGTTGCTTTGGGCTTGTGACAACACAAGTGCATCATGGTAGGAGCACGTGGTGCAAAAGTCAGCCGTCTCACAGGAGCTGGAAAGACAAGAGGGAAGAGTGGGGGACTGAGATTCCTTCAAGGGTATGCTCGCCTCTTCCCATCCCCCATGATGTAGTGTCTTTCCACGGGCTCTGCCTCCTGCCAGCCCCATCATCTGAGGCCCATGCCGTCAAGGTGGTCAGCAAGAACACAGCAACCTCCAGAAAACAAGAAGAACAAACCCCACAGGTGTAATAGATGCCGTCCTCAGCATGCTGCAAACATGACCAAAGAACCATAGTCTTCATCTGCCCCCATGCGTGTGTATGCATAGGTTCATGTGCATGCACGCATTCGTTTAGGTGCATCCATGTGCACATACATGTGTGTGTGGTAGTGCAGGTGTGTGTGTGTGTACAAGCGCACGTGCGTATGTGTGCGCATTCAGGAGATGTACCCAGTGTGTTGAAAAACACAACCAAAGAGCCATGGTTTTTACCTGCTCTGCAAGACGTTCAGTTTGATGTTTTGAGCGAAAGAAATCCTTCCTCCTTGTGAGGTTCTTTTCTCAGGTACCTGCCACAGGCAAGCTGACAGACACACCTCCTTCAGCCTCCTCCAGCCACAGGTCAGGAAAGCACCACAGAGAGAGGACAGGAAAAGCCAGACCAAAGCTGCTGAGCGCGGGGCTGCCGAAGTGTCTGTGCATGCAAAGTGCTTGCCACTCAAGCATGAGGTCTTCAGTTCCGGCCCCAGCCCCTGCGTAAAAGCCAGCCAAGCATGTTGGTTTGTGTTGGTCATCCCACTGCATGGGGGGTGGGGGGTGGGGGCAGAGACAGGAGGAGCTCTGGGGCTCAGTGGTCAGCCAGCCTGGGTTAACCCAAAGTGTCAGTGAGAGTCCCTGTCTATAAAAGAATAAAATAAAATAAAATAGGGTCTGGAGAGATGACTCAGGGGTTAAAGTCTTTGCTTGGCAAGCAGAAGAACCTGAGTTCAAATGCCCAAGAGCTACATAAAAATGGCGGTGGTCTAAAATTCTGACTGTGGACGGTGGAGCCTGGGAAACCTTGGAGCCAAGCAATATGGAAATAGAACAATTCAGAATGATTCCTGAACACTCTTCAGCCTCCACAGGCACACACACTCAAGTGCTCTCTGGTACACACACACACACACACACACACACACACACACACACACACACAGATGCTTTACAAAATGAATTTACTTTTGAGTTTGGCCACCCCTCTTTCACTTTCCCCTCTCTGCTTTCTTCTGCTAAAGGGAATCATCTGAACGCTTATCTGTCTTTAATCAGGTTAGCAAGTGTCTGGTGTTCTTGACAAGCTGGTCATAGGGTTGTTCGAGGGATCAAACAAGATTAAGGACGAGCAAGCACTCATGTTTGAAGTGTTACATCCATGTTTGGGATTACGATAATCCCCATTGATCTCTTAATACAGAAAAAATATATAAACCCTCTTGAATGGAGTTTTCCTAGCAGAGCAATGCTGCCGCTTGTCTCCTCTGCTCCCTACTCCTCTGCTGAACCCACAGTTAACGCCCAGGAGTTCGTTCATGGTCTTTGCATTTTGTCACCGGCCATCCGAACTCACAGGTCCGTCTGAGTCAGGTGCGTGAAACTTGCTTTGCTGAGAGTATACGGCGTCTACAAATATTTTTATCTTACTGATAATATTCAAAATTAGCAGGATCACTTTTTAAATCCTATTGAGATTTATCTATTTATTTGAGAAAGAGATAGAGAGAGAAAGACAGGTTCAGAGAGAGGGAGAGAGAGAAAATGTATTTCATGGCACATAGGTGGAAATCAGAGAACAACTTCTTTTTTTCATGTATGAGTGTGGGTATGTATGTGGGGGTGCAGATGGTGTGGTGTGTGTATCAGAGGGCACTGTGTGTGCCTTTGGAAGTCCAAGGGTGACATCAGGAATCATCCTGGATCACTCTGCCTCCTTAAAGTGCTTTTTATTTTTTGGTTTTGCGTGTGTGTGTGGAGGGGTGCACACACGCATGCATGTGCATTTGGGGGCCAGGGGACCATCTCCAGTATTGTTTCTCAAGAGCCTCCCACTTCTTGTCTAAGGCAGGGTCTCATTGGCCTAGAACTTGCCAACAGGTCAAAGCCAGCTGGCCAGAAACCCATCTGTCTCCACCCCATTGCTGGAATTACAAAGACCCACTTGATGGGTTCTGGGGATCAAACTCAACTTTTCACACTTGAAAGCCAAGCCCTTTATCAGCTTAACCATCTCCCCAGCCCTTTTAAGATCTGGGCTTTTGACATTTGGGGAACCCTTTAATAATCAGAAGACCTGGCTAAACCGTGTTTCTCCTCATAGTGAGGAGTCTCTCTCTGCCCAGCTGACTCACTGTGAGGTTCAGATTGTGAGCCTGGGGTGAACAAGCCCCATGTGCTGCAGAAATTGGACCTACACCATGAACTGCATTGGAGCAGCACCAGTCAATGCTAAGAGTGTTAAGATGTGTGTGTGCGTGTGTGCACGTGTGACTGTGTAGTAGTGCGATTGTGTGTAGTTGTGTAAATATGTGGATAAATGTATGTAGGCATGACTGTGAATATGTATATATATGTATGCAGGTATGATTGTGTGTAAGTGTGTGTTTGTGTGCATGTGTGTATATATGTGTGTAAGTTTGATTGTGTGAATGTGTCTGTGTGTATAGAAGTGTATGTGTGTATGTGCATATATGTATGTTTATGTTTGTTTGTGTTTGTATGTGTGTATCTGTGTACATGTACATACATATACGTGTGTGTGTGTGTGTGTGTGTTTCTGGGTCTATAAAAAAACCTTACATTTCAGTGTAACCACTGTCCTCACCTTCCTTCCAGTGAGTTCATTGTTCCCACAGTGCTGACCACTCTTGGGGCCACACTGCTGCCTTGGCTAGTGGTCTTTCATAGCCCCTTGCTTCTGCTTGCATGAGCGGCTCCCCTAAGAGACAGCGAGGAGTCATAGGAGGGAATGCACAGAGGAATTCTGGGAAGCCGGCATGGTCTCATCTGCCATGAGGGGCCAATCACAGCACAGCATAAACCCAGTGTGGTGGTGTGCACCTATCGTTTCAGCACTCGGAAAGGGGAGGCAGAAGGATCAGGAGTTCAAGGTCATCCTTAGCTACAACCTGCGCTGCATGGGATACTGGAAAGAAACACAGATGGAAGGGAGGGAGGAGATTGACTTAGCAAAAGTGGAATTATCCTGTCTTACATATGCTTTACATATGCCTTACTTCTACGAAGAACTGTTCAGTCGAGGCAAGCCTCTGAACAAGCCTGAAACTGATGATTCAACTGACGTGGAAAGACCCAGCCCACAGTGGGCGGGGCCACTCCCTGGCAGGTGGGTGAGATGGACAGAGAGTTGGAGTTTGCAGACTGGCGAACTGGAAAGTGCGCCTCTCTCTCCTCTCTTCATGTGGATAGACGTAGCCAGTTCTCTAGACCCGTGAGCATCAATAAACCCTTTGTTTCCCTGAATGGATTTATCACTGCAGCTGAAGCGAGCTGAGGGAGCAAGATCATGGTGTGGTAAGATGTATTCCTCAAGGACTGAAGTGTCTCCCTAGGGTGGCGCTATTGAAAGGCCATCGGATCACCAGAGTACTGGGTTCATGCATCCATCCATCCATCCATCCATCCATCCATCCATCCACTGATGAGCCGAGAACTGAAAGATTGTCAAGAAGGACCAGGCTGCAGAAAGTCACAGGGACATGTCTTTGAAGAGCACATGTCAACCCCAAGCCATTCCGGTCGCTCTCTCTGCTTCCTGGATACCACAGGCAAGCAGCTTTGATGACCTTCCTGCCGCGAGGCTGCTCTGCCTTTCCGTGCCCTGGACACTACGGAGACAAGTGACTGAGGTCACTGAAATCATGAGTCAGAAATAAATCACTCCTTCCCCCAGGGTGCGGGTTGGTTTTTTGAGGTATTTTATCACAAGAAAAAGTAACTCACACAGATAGATGGAGTGGTTCCTTAGCCTGGTGCTTGGTTTAGTACTTGTGCAAAATATATATACTGAGGCAGATAGTCCCCTCAGAAAAGATGCCCAGGCATCCATGACGTGTAAGCAGACAGAAAGAAAAGGTTGATGAATAAAAACTATCACTCTTTTTTTCCTTCTGCTCCCCTTCCTCTTCCTCCTCCTCCTCATTTTCTTAATTTTCCTCCTCTCCTTCTCCCTCCTCTTCCTCCTTGTCTTCTTCCTCCTCTTCTTTTTTCTCCTCCTCCTTCTCCTTCTTCTCTCCTTCTTCCCCTCTCCCTCTTTTTCTTTCTCAGAGACATAACCCAGAGGTCAAATATAATATACAAGTTCCTGTCAAAGTTACATCCATAAGCCTTTTTGTACTTGCATTTTTTATCTTGTACACAGTATGTGTGATGCTTGTATGTGACAATGTGCACATGTACCTCAGAAGTCAGCCTCCGGTGTCTTCATCAATTACTTTTCCATATTACTTTTGGGGTGAAGGTCGTCTTTGAACCTGGAACTCACCAATTGGTCATACTAGTTGACAAATGAGCTCCAAGGATCCATCTGTCCCCAGTACCACCTCCCACAGCCATTGCAAACACATACTATGGTAGTCACTACCTTTTTTTCCCCACATGAGTACTAGGAATCCCAACTTGCACTGCGAGCATTTACCAACTGAGCCTTTTCTCCAAACCTCTGCTCCAAACCAGCTTGCTCCTTAAGCTTGCATCCTTCCTGTCTCTGTCTCCTAGTAGCAGGGATTACAAGCCTGTTGCCACCAGAACTGGCTTGAGAAATACTTTCAAAGGAAACCTAAACATCTTTGTTCATCTAACCTTACCCAGCCTCTCCTGGACTTGATCTAGATTCCCAGGACAGGAGATTTTTATACTCATAAGGAAAAAGGATCAACTTTTGCTTAAAAATAAAACAGTAGTCCCTGGAATATTTAAAAGCCTACTGGAAAGGCAGAAATAGATAGAAGGAAGAATCAAGAGTCCAGAAAGAGACTTACATATATCACCAATTGATTTTTTTTTAACAGTGCTGGGAATTGAACCCAGGTCTTTGCCCAGTATCGATTGATTTATTGCTGAGGTGTCAGGACCGTGCAAAGGAAAGCAGGGCTCATTCCAGCAAACGGTGCTAGAACAATCACGTGTCCGTGGGGGAAGAAGTAAGAAAGAAAATGCTAATCCTTATATCACACTGTATACAAAAAATGGTTTAGACTGGAATGAAGCCCCTGCCTAGAAGCCCGCAGTGAGAGACTGAGGTCATAGTTCAGAGAGAGACCTGCCTAAAATGTTGACACTGGATTCCATCCCTAGCGCAAGAGAAATGAGTAAGATTAATTCTAAGTGATTCACAGCCATAATGTATGGACTGAATCCATAAGACATTTAGAAAGTGGTCAGTGAGATGGCTCAGCAGGTTAAAACACTTGCATACAAACCTGGAGACCTGAGTTCAAACCCCAGAAACCCACATGATAGAAGGAGACCCGCTTTCTTAAAAGTTGTCCTCTGACCTCTACATCGTGTGTGTGTGTGTGTGTGTGTGTGTGTGTGTGTGTGTGTGTGTGTGTCTGAATCTGTCTGTTGTCTATCTCTGTCTTCCTTAAATTATTAAAACATTTCAAAAGGGAAAATCAAAGACCATTTTTACAACTTTGGGCTAAGCAACCATTTTTAGATGAGATATCAGCATAATCTATAAACAGAACACAAGATCAATTTCCACTTTATCACAATGAAAAACTTTTTCTGAAAGCACTGTTAATGGCCCTGGATGCAGATCAGTGAGCAAAGTGCTCACCTAGCCTGTAGGCAGCCCTAGGTTCCATCCACACAGGTGGTGCTCGCCTGTCATTCCAACACTTGGGAGGGGGAGGCAGGACTCAAGGTCATCCTCAGCTGTATGTGGGTTCAAGGCCAGCCTGAGCTGCATGGAGTCCCGGGAAGGAAGGGAGGGAGGGAAGAAGGGAGGAAGGGAGGGAGGGAGGGAGGGAGGGAGGGAGGAAGGGAGGCAAAGGAAGGAAGGAAGAAAGGAACAAAGGAAGGAAGGAACAAAGGAAGGAAGGAAGAAAGGAAGGAAGGAAGGAAGGAACAAAGGAAGGAATGAAGGAACAAAGGAAGGAATGAAGGGAGGGAGGGAGGGAGGGAGGGAGGGAGGGAGGGAGGAAAGGAGGGAGGGAGGGAAGGAAGTGAGTTGCCCCTGCCACACTAGGAATTCTTAGAAACAACTGAACATTTGTATGCCCTTCAGGAAATGGGTGGCATTGCCCAGAAGTGGAATAATTGCTGGTAGACAGGAGTCAGATGTGGAGAAGACACCATTTTCACACTAAGTCGATTTCAGGTTTTCTCATTGGAAAAGCATTCTGTGGTGTCCGAGGTCTAGGTGGAACCTGGCCCAGAATTGCAAATGCAGATGACTGACAGACAGGCTTGCTCAAGGTCACTGTCCTTGCATTTTGGAGAGGGAGATGTGTGGGTTTGATTTTCGATAAAGCTTTGGATCCCGGGGCTCAGGGTCTGATCTACAATCTGTGCTCTGGTTCTGGATTTGACGGCGAGCTTAAGCTGAGAGAGGCACACCAAGATGCGGGTGACCTGGCCAGCATTCCAATTTCTGAATCACACCACGCAGCAGCCGTAGTAAAACGATTAAGTCCTTCGAAATAATGTGGAGTCATGAAGACCAAAGCAGTGGGGTGGGGGTGGGGGGCTCAGTCCATCACCAGCTTCCCAAGCAAGCCAGGGAACTAAGTTCCTTCCTCAGAACGCACATGCCACGTGACACTTTCCCTAGGGAGATGACATCCACCTCTGATGGGAATTTGACCGCAGGACAGAGTGGTGATAACGCTAAGGTCCGACTTGCCAACCAATAAGTTTATTGGGGTCACTTACAGGGCCTATGTCCCCAGCCCCTCCCTGGGGGATTCTAGACAGGTGCTCTTCCACTGAGCCACGCCCCCAGCCCCTCATTGGGGGATTCTAGACAGGTGCTCTTCCACTGAGCCACACCCCCAGCCCCTCACTGGGAGATTCTAGACAGGTGCTCTTCCACTGAGCCACGCCCCCAGCCCCTCACTGGGAGATTCTAGACAGGTGCTCTTCCACTGAGCCACGCCCCCAGTCCCTCTCTGGGGGTTCTAGGAAGATGCCCTGTCACTGAGCCACATCCCAGCCCTTCCCTGAGATTTCAACGATGACCACCCAATCCGAACCACACCGATAAAGGGAAGTTTTCCTTCTGCGGAAGAGTGCTCAGCCATAGTTCAGGAAACCAGGACAGACTGTAGACTGTCTGCTGGGCATCTACCCCTAAAGCAAGACCCTGGGCCCACAGTCCCAGGTGGTTTGCAGATCAGCACAATGGTAGGCAGGGCTACAGTCAGGCAGGACATTCCAGGAAGTATTAGTAGTTCTGTAAAAGACAAAATGCTTTACTTGTTTAATGTGACATTATATTTACATTTCGGGACCTTATCAAATGGTAGTGTTTTAAAATGTAGTCTCCTTTTTGCTTTAACCCTATAATAGAAAAGATAGTATTAGGGCAGGGGAGTTGGCTCAGTGGTTAAAACCTTTGCTTCACAAGCAAAAGAACCTGAGTTCAGATTCCCAGATCCCATGTGAAAATACCAAGGGAATATGGTGGCAGCAACGTGCAATTCTACCCCTGGAAGGCAGAGCCTGGGAAACCCCAGAGCAAAGCAGCAAGGAGGATAAGCAATCTAGGATGATTCTCCATGGCACCCTTGGGCCTCCACACACATTCAAGTGCATTCTTGCACACATGCCCACACATACACACATGCCCACAAAAAAGGCACACATACATATATATACATGTATATGTATGTGTATATGCAAAAAAATAAAAAGTAAATGTTTCATTTCTCACAACAGTAAAAACCAAAAAATTTTCTAGGAAGTCATTTTTATTGTTCTTACAGAATTTGCATTGAACCTCTGTGACACAAGAATAATAATCACTAATTGATAAGCATGATGTCGATAATTGGAGGACTTACAGGCAGTGAGTTGGGTACAAAACACCTTCATTTCATTGTACCCCTTATTATTCCCCAGTCACCTGGGAAAAGACTGAGCACAAGAATTGAAGTATGTGAGATCCCAGAAGTGCCATTCCAAGTGAGGATGGGTTTTTCTAACATTTGGAAGCATTTGGATATATTTGGCCTTCCCACGACCCCCTTTCCTCCTTCGATGTTTCCCGGCCTGATTGGACGTCACCTCTAGGGAAAGTTCCGCAGACATGAAAGGTTAATCAGAGTCCTGGATCGTGTGCGCACAACTCCTCTGGGACCACTGTAATAAATGGACAATTTTTGTTCTGAAATTAAAACTCTCACCAAGGTCACGTAACTCTGTAAGCGGCGGAGCCGAGCCTCAGACTTGCACCGCTCCAATCCACGGCTTGTTCTCTTGACCGTGACATTTGCGAAGTTAATCAAATCAAGTCAGTTTGCCGCAGCTGGGAATCTGAGCTTGAGACAATTAGTGAGGAGAGAATGAAGAAGTCTAACTCTGTCCACCAGGTCCCTGGGTCATTTTGCAATGCTATGTGCCAGTGTTAATATGTATACATGAAACATACACATATATGCATATATATTCATATATAATTGCATACATTCTATATGCATGCATATGTGGATATATGTCTATCATATACGCATATACATAAATATATGTACGGATGGATATGTACAATGTGTGTAGATATAAATATTTGCAGTAGGGACACAGAGAGAGAAAGAGCATCCACATGTGCCACAGCATACATTGTCAAAGGACAGTTTTCAGAAGTCAGTTCTTTCCTCTACCAAGTGGGCTCCAGTGATTGAAGTCAGGTCACCAGGTTCATGTGAGGGTCCTTTACCCCCTGAACTATCCCTCAAACCCACACTAATGTTTTTGAATTGCTACCCTCTTTTTCTTTTTTTTTAATTAAGACAAAATTTGGAGAATATCTAATAAAAACTCTGGTTTTATTTATTATGTGGGCGTGAATGTGCCATTCTTCCAAAGCCTAACCAGATCTCTCTCCATCTTATCCATCTGTCCCGAGAATGGTCCTTCCTGCTGTGGACAAATCAGACCGTGCGTCCCTCTACAGCAATCCCTGCTCGTGTTGATGTGAGCTCTCTTGCCATCATAATGGACTGCAACCAAGAATCAAAAAGTGGAATACATCCCTTGCTCCCCTAAGTTGATCTTGGTCACATATTTATATCAGCCACAGAAGAGAAGCTGGAGCATAGCTTTAGGAAGCGGGAAACCAGCAAGAGACTGGCAGGCAATCCTGTTCCTGGTAAGTACTATTAAAGCAGGAAGAAGGCAGGGGGATAATCCCCAACCTTCGCCATCCAGGCAAAGCTGATCTACATCTTCCTTCCCTGTTAAAGAATGGTCCTCCCTTTCCGAGTCCCCTTCTGTCATTGTGACATTACGGTACAATACTCTGACCTGAGCAACTGAAAAGAGAAACGGTTTATTATTTTGGTTTATGGTTCCAAAGGGGACAGAAAGAAAGACATGGCGACAGAGGCAGGAGGCTGCCCTTTACATTGCGGCAGGATGGGGGAAGAGAGAAAGCAGGGTCAGGTTACCCAACCTCAAAGCCCACCTCCAGTGAGGCTCCACCCCACCCCCCAAAAATTCCACAAGCTTCCCAAACGCGCCACCTGCTGGGGACCCAGTGTTCAAACACAGGAGTCCAGGGACAATTCACATTCACCTCAGGAGCTTTTCTTATAAACTCTGCTGACCAATTTCTTGGCATCACCAATGCAAACCCCTGGATAACCTTGAACTTCTCATGGATCGTGCCTACTGGGAGTTACCACGCAGGTGGCCTAGGGATGCCTATTCTGTCCTTTCAGAGCCCTCTGTGAGATCTCAAGGGGCAGCTTCCTTGTGCTCCCACCTCTCACGACCTTTCCCCGGCTAATTAAAGCTTTGCTTGATCCAGCAGGCTGCTGTCTTCAACACAAGACTTCAGTGCAAACAAGAGCTCAGCGCCAAATGTCAAAAGGTCGAGCCATGCCCTGGGCGAGCATGCGCAAGGCCCAGCGTCCCGCACGGAGCCCAAAGGAGAGAAGCATTTGGCTGCTGGCTCTGACACCCGTAATAAAGACGACGCCCATGCAGTGACCTCGTCCTCTGACTCACTATTCTGCCTCCGTCTGCACAGAGTTCAGTGTTTATAGGGCCAGGAGGGTGGCTCGTTCAGTAAAGTGTTTGCGGTGCATCCATGAAGACCTGAGTTCAAGCCCAGAATCCATGCCAATAATGCCAGGTACGATGACTTGCCTGTACTTTTAATGCAAGAGCTATGGAGGAGTAGACAGGAGGACCCCTGGGGTTCGTTGGCCAAACAACATAAGCCTAGTTGATGGGTTAGGGTCCAGTGGCAGACCCTGCCTCCAAAACACTAAGTTCATGGAGCCTGAGGAATCTCGCTCCATCTTCTCCACCTGTCCAGGGAGTGGTCCCACCCACCATGGCATGGGCCTTCCCTCATCAGTTAGACAGTCTCCTGCAGGCTTGCTCAGGGCTTACTTAACTACTGATTCTTCACCAACGTGTCCAGAGCTCAGCCTTCAATTGTCAAGTTAACACCTGCATATCTAACCAGCACACCTGGCAATGCAACTTTGCAAGAGGAAGACTTTACTTTGGCTAACGTCTAAAGGGATATAGTCCAACATGGATTATTTAATTTTAAAATATTTATGAGAGAAATGGAGAGAGAGAGAGAGAGAATATGTATGTCTTAGTAAAGTGGTGGAGGTCAGTTCTCTCCTTCTGGGGTTCCAACTTATGACACCAGGTTTGTGACTAGATGCCTTACCTGCTGACCCATGTCACTGGCTCCACTTCAAAAAAAAAATCTTCACAGATGTGCCTAAAGGCTCAGCTGTCACGTTGACACCTATTACTTCCACTGGGAGGGCACGTGGATCAGCCTCCGTTACTCTTGGGAATAAGTACCCAGTCTGTCTGATTTTTCTGACTTTTCTGACTTTTCTAGATTTTCAGATCACATTCCTTGTACTGTTACATCTCTTGTTGCTGTGACCAAATATCTAACAAGAGGCAACTTCTCTTGATTCACTAACCCAGGGGACAGAGTCCACCAATGGCCAGAGAGAAGGCATCGCAGCAGGCGCGTGAGACTGGATCTAGCAGAGAGCAGATAGGCAGTTGCTCCTGGCTACAAAATCTTTAGGCCCGCCCCTCGGTGACGTACTTCCTCCAGTGAGGCTCCACCTTCTAGAAGTTCCGCATCTTCCCACGCAGCACGGTGGCCTGGGTATCAAGTGTTCACACGTATACGCCTGTGGAGAACAACCCGCATTCAAAACACAGCATGTCTTTTTTTTTTCCTTTTTGCCATAATGGACTATGTATCCCCTCTGGAACTGTAAACCAAATAAGTCTCCCCTAAAGGTGTGTGTGAGTGCTGTCTCACAGCAACAGCTAGAGTAACTGCAACAGCCTGCAAGACGGCTGAACAGGTAAGGTGTAATCAAGCTTATCTGCAGACTGGGTTCAGTCCCTGGGTCACCATTTTGAATGTTCATTTTTTTTTCCTCCCTTCAGTCTTCACCTGCACCGCCAGCGCCTGTGCACAAGCATGGGTCGCCATGCACCGCCCAAGTCCGCCACGCCCAGACCGGTGCCATCGCTCGCCGCAAGCTTGCAAGAGGTGCACCGTACCATGCGGTCCCACAGTCTTCCAGCAGGGGGCAGTGGTGTAATGTGCTCCCAAGGAAATCTGCACATCCCCTTACCAGACTGGAAGTGCAGTGTCTTGAGGAAGGACTGCAAGAATTAACATTGTGGGGCTAGTGGGGTGGGGAGAAGGCACCTGAGGCCAATTCTGGGGACCTCAGTTTGATAGTGGAAGGAGAGGACCTACTTTTTAAAATCGTGTGATTTCCACCATGTGCCATAGCATAGATGTTCTCTCTCTCTCTCTCTCTCCCCCCCCCCCCCCGCTCCATCCCCCTCAACAGTTAATGTATTTCTGTCTGGATCTCTGACTCAGTGGTTAAAGTACTTGTCTTGTGGTCATAGTTTGAAATGTGATTTTTCCCACAGACTCATGTGTTTGAATCCTCAGCTGTTTTGGGGACATTATTACGCCTTTGGGAAGTGGAGCCTCGCTGGAGGAAAGCATGTGGGGGGGCTCGTTTCCTCAAGAAGCTTCTCTTGCAGGCTGCAGTTAGCTCTGTCAGCCTCCATGATGAGTGAGATTTAAGCCACTCCCAGCTCCTTCCGGCCAGCCATGCCTTTTCCACCATAGTGGGCTCTATCTCCCCTCTGGAACTGTAGGCTGGATAAATCTCCCTTTCTCCTTTAAGTTTCTTGAGTCTGAGTGTGTCTCCCAGGAGCAGAGAAGAGTAACAGGTGCACATGAAGATCTGAGAGGGATGTGATCTGCTGCTGCTCCAGCAGGATGTAGGGCAAGACTTGAGAACCTGCAGAAGGTTGTGGGCTAGACTGGCACACACGACAACAGACACCCTGTTTCAGACAAGGTTGGAAGGTGAGGACCAGCATCTGAGGTTGTCTTCTGAGCTCCATGCCTGCCCCCTGCACGTGTGACCAAAGTCACGTGCACATGCTCACACATCACACACATTAATAAACATGTATCATGCACATGTGTAAAAAAAGATTTAAAGGGAAAAGGAGGAAGAGGAAGAAAATGGAGAAGGAAGAGGAAGAGAAGAAGAAAAAGAAGAAGAGGAAGGAAATGATGAAAGAGGAGAAGAAGGTGGAGGAGGAAAAATGGAGGAGGGGAAAAGAAGGAAGGGTCCAGCCTACTTGCCAGAGTACCGGACCAATGAGAGACCTTGCTTCAAACATAAATTAAACAGAACCAGAGGAACAGTACTGAAAGTCATCCTCTCAGTACACACACACACACACACACACACACACAGTGGAAAAATCCAGAAAGAGCCATCAATGCTGCTGCTTTTGCTCTGTAATATTACTCTGCAATGAAAATGCACATGCTGTGACTAGGCGCCCCCTTGTGGACTGATCTCATACAGTTAATTTTTTTTTATTTATTATTTATTCAATTGTGCGTGTATGCATGTGCGCGTGTGTATGTATGTGTGTGTGTGTAGAACCACAGACGAATTTGGGAACCACCATGGACCGCCTCCACCTCCTCCTTGTTTACTCTGCCCCAGGGATTTACAGGGGCCCTACCAGGACCAGAAACACAGGCCACCCCTGCTTCCGCCTAGTGTCCATACGTGGGGTCTAGGATCCGAACTCAGGACCTTCCGCCTGCAAGGCAGAGGCTTAACCCCTGAGCCACCTCCCCAGCCCCTCATACAGTTAAGTAAACACAACCAGGCTGGACAGAGAACCAGTTTCGAGAGTTCATCTCTGTGAAAAATAATCATAGGATAAAGCTAATCTGTGAAAGTCTGTACAAAGGAGTGAAAGGACATAGGAGGGATATTCTGGGTGGCCAGGAAGGCCCTGGTGATGATGTTGTTTGTGTAGGTTTTTGTTTTTGTTTTGTTTTGTTTTTTACTTTCGTTTAGGAGGATGGAGTTTCCCTATGTAGCCCAGGCTAGCCTCAAGGTCATGATCCTCCTGCCTTGTCTACCACACTGCTGAAGTTAAAAGTGTGCACCACCATGCTTGGCGCAAAAGGTGCGGATTGTCCAGCTGAATAGTGATCACGTTGCTGTATTCCTGACGGAAAAATCCACCAAAAAGTGAACAATGATTTGTGTAGACACGTGCTCAGCAGACACCCAATTTTGTGCACACCCCATTCTGTGCATACACATTCTCTGTGTGTGTCTTTCTCCCTGTCTCTTTATTTATGTCTGTCTCTATCTCTTTCTTTCTCTGTCTCTCTCGCTCATTTTCACATGTTCCATGCACATATATGTTCTATGCACACCCTGAGCTGTGCCCACACACTCTCTGTACACATACACACACATATACACTGTGCATCCCCACGCTTTGTGTTCACATATGCTCTGAGTACATGCATGCTCTATACACACGTGCTCTGTGGACATCCCACTTTGCACACATTTCTCCATATGTGCCATGCCCTAATGAACAAATGTCTCAAGAGACAATCACATATGTGTGAGAAAACCTCCACAGCAGTGTGTGGGCACCCACTTTCTCCCTCTCCAGCATCAAATGCCGTGCTAATCACTCATCAGAGAGTTTGTTTGCATATCTCCAATGAGTAGAGACACTGAGGATCCTTTCATTGACTAATTTGCTCTCCTTTTATCCTTTATAGAGAAAATATCTCTTCCCTTCTTTTTCCTTATTTTTAATAAGTTTTTTAGCTATTGATTTTTGAGAGTTTCATTTATACACATATGTCTATGACATCCACATGTGTCCACATTCATAGATATGCATATGCATATACACATACATATCATATGCATACTACATATATTTTATATTAAATTCAATATTTTATATTGAATTATTTTATATGCAAATTGTTGCAGTGTGTGTGCTTGCTGCCAATAAATTCATAACCAAACAGTTTAGGGGCAAAAGGAAATTATTCTTTCTTATGACTCTTGGCTAGAGTTGCTCTTGGTCCAACTTGGCAGGAGAGTTCACACCAACATAGGAGGCGAGGGAACTGGCCACACCATATCCACAGTGATTGCCAAAAGAGGGGCAAACCTCACTGCCAGACAGAAAGTCTGTCAAGGTCTGCTGAAGGATGCCAACTTATTGAACCAGCTCCCTCCATCCCCACCTGCCCAGAGAATGCCCCATCCCCCATGGGGAGGGTCTTCCCACATCAGTCAGTCAGTCTCTTCGTTCAGGTCTTAACTACTCTCTCTTCACAGAGGAAGAGTTTACTGTGGCTAAGGTTCGAAGTGATATAATCCAGCGTGGTAGGAAAGGCATAGCCACAGGCACTTCAAGGGGATGAAAGTATGTAACCAGACCCTGCTCACATCTAGGCAGAATGGAAAAGCAGAGAGCAGAATGGCAGAGGAAGCCAGCGATAATCCTCAAGCCCTCCCCTTCCGAAGCTAGATTCCACTTCCTGCAGGTTCCACAGCTATGGAAAACAGCACGACCAGCTGGAGACTTCTATGTTAAAATGCACTAGCCTGCAGGGAACATTTCATAACCTCAGGTACCTTCCCGCAAAAACCTGCACATATCCTTGTCTGGAACTATAATTAAACCCCTTGGTTCAAAAAAAAATTTTAATCTATATGTGATTGTTCAGGAGGATTTTCTTCATAATGGTCAGAAACTGGAGACAACCCAATGATCTCACGTCATCGCAGCATGAATATTACTCAGCACTGAAAACAACCAGGCACAGAGGCACATAATAACTTGAAAAGTCAGTCTCAAAAAGGTTAAACTTTGTATGAGCTCATTTATATAGCATCCGTTCAATGACTAAATTATGGAAATGGGAAAAACATCATGAATTTGCGGGAATGAAGATTGGCAGAATGAGACTGGGGGGTCATAATGCAGCAGCATATGGTCTGTTCTCGGGGTAATGGATTAGCTCTGCTCCTCTTTATTTTCACAGGGCTGGAAATGGACTCCAAGGCATCAAAAGTACTAGGCAGGTACTCTACCACCGAGCCAAGCCCCCACTCAGCCCCTCACAGGGGGACTCTAGGCAGGTGCTGTACCACTGAGCCACACCCCAAACCTGGTAACCTCCTATATATATTGTGTCCTTCATGTACCCTAAAATAGTAGGCTCAAGATCAGGACAGAAAAAAAAAAAATGGAAGGAAGGGAGGGAGGAAAAGACAATTCTTGAGATGCCAGTTTCCGATGTCCAGGCCACTCTGCTTCTAGGTTTACAAACATACAGTCTCCATCCATGCCGTACAAGATCACCATGACTTTGGAGAATGAAGTTCAGAAATGGACCAAGCACAAGCCAGGAATAGTGACTCATATTTATAGGTCTAGTACAAAATTATAATCGAGAGACGGAAGAGTTTAAGGTCACCATTGGCTACATCAGTGAATTTGAGACCAGCCCAGGCTATGTGAGATTCTGCCTCAAACAAAGAAATTGAATGAGTTCCCTCAAGGGTTAAGAAGTCAGAAAATGAGATTCACAGAGTCTTGAGGGAGCCAGCCCTGTCGCAAGATGCTTCTCCTAACAATATGCAATCATTCCTTGGTATCTAAAAGCCAGCCGCACCCTTGCCTGGAAGCAGAGTTACAGGTTGGAACAGGAGGAAGAACACGCAAGCTTCCAGAACGTTCCTTCTAAAACTCTGTTAAGGAGGGTGGGCCGTCTCCTTGTTATACTATGCTCAGAGAGACTTCGCTTTCACGGTATCCTAGAAGCCAAGAGCCAGGACAGTGCTACCTCTACCTACCCATTGCTCAGGGTTTGTGGCCCTGGTTTCCCACATGCCCCACCCACTCAGACATTGAGACACAGGTCCATGTGGGGACCAGAGCAGGAAGCGCTGGGAGAGTCTCCAGACAGCCCGCCCCCGTGCTCAGCATTGCTCTCAAGCCTTCAATCCTCAGGCTTCAGTGCTGCTGTCTCGAAATAATGGGAGCCGGGGACGTGGCTCCGGGGTTAAAGCCTTTGCCTCCCACACGCTTTAATCTTGACCTCAGTCCTCAGCCCGGTCAGTTGTTTGTCCCACTTCTTCCCAACCACGTGTCATAAAAGGTCAAGGTTTTATGTTATCCTCAATCTGTGTTATAAAATACATTAGTCCACACAATACACTCTTGAATGTTGTTTTTTAAAAAAAAAAAAAAATTGATGAGGACCTAAAACATGATTCGGTGACTAGGAGCATGAGTCTTGATTGAGTTGTTTAGATCCTGACACTTATAAGTATTAGCAGTGGGGAGGAAGAGAGTCAGAGGATCACCAGGGCCGGCTGGTGGTCAGCCTAGCTCCAGGTTAAGGGAGAGACCCTGTCTCAAGGGAATAAGGTGGAGTGGGATAGAACAGCCTTCTGGCCTCTGTGCATGTCCACAGGCAGCATGAATACACACACACAGGCATGTATGCATACGCATACACACTAGTCATGAAGTTTCTAGGTGCTCCTTTTGCTTGTCAAATTTTGACTTTCTCTTGTCACAGGTCGGTAAACAAGCTAGCAGGCAGGCTACAGAGCCCATGCTGCTTCCGGTGATGTCATTATCAGATGTTGGGGTTCCCAAGCAATCACAAGCCCTCAGAAGGTCTCAGCTCCCAAAGGATTCCCTATTGCAACATCAGGGTTAGCATCACTATCAGCGTCAGCGCCAGAACTCCTGGGCCTGTCAAACTGATATAGGAGGACAGGTGCAAACCCAAGCCCAGCCTGGACAACATAGCAACTCAAAAAGAACTTTTTATTTAAATTAAAACCAGGTATAGAGATGCACACAGCTCATCCCAGCACACAGAAGGAGAATCAGAAGTTCAAGATCAGCTTCAGTTTGAGTTTGAGCCCCCACCATGTTCCATAAATCCCTGTCTCAGAAAACAAAATAAATCAACAAATACAGGCAAGCGAGATGACTCCAAGTAAATGTGCCTGCTTGCAACCCCAATGAGCTGCATTTGATTCCCCGAGTTCACGTGGTGGGAGGAGAAAACCAACTTCCAAACGTTGTCAACTAACCTTCATATATCCATAATAATCGAAAAATAAACACAGGTATTTTTAAAAATTGATGCGTGTGAATGCTCTGTAGACACATGTGCACACATGTCTATGCATGTGGAGGCCAGGGGAGGAAGTCAGAGTGCTGCTCTGTTGCTTTCCACTTTATTCCTTTGAGGCAAGGTCTCTTATTGACCTTGGAGCTAGGCTGGCCACCAGCAAACCCCAAGGACCCTGCCTTTACCTTTCAGCCCCGGGGTTACAGGCGTATACATGGCCGCACACAGTTCTCTCTCACTCGTCAACATGGTTTTTGAAGATTTGAACTCATGCTTATGCAGTAAACTCTCTTACCCACTAAGACATCTCCTCGGTGTTTTAACATATTTTCATCTGTGTGTGTGTGTGTGTGTGTGTGTGTGTGTGTGTGTGTGTGTGTGTGTGTACAAGAGAGCTCTTGAGTATGTTGCCCGTGGAGATCAAAGGGTGACTTCAGGAATCATCCTGCTTTGCACTACCTTTTTATTGCTTCACTCTGAGGTTTCCCCAGCCTCCACCTTCCAGAGCCAGAAATGCAGGCCACCGCCATTTCTTTCTGGCGTTTTTTGCATGGTGTCTGGGTTCCAAGTCAGGTCCTCCTGCTTGCTGAGTCATCTCTGCAGGCCGGGACATGTTTATATTTTTGTTTTGTTTTGTGACATGTTCTCACTGTGTAGCTTAGGTTAACCTTGAATTCCAGGTCCTCCTGCTTCCAACTCCCAAGACGTTGGGATCATTAAACCAGTCGGGATGTGGGTCCTACCACTTCACAGTTACAATTCCCCTGTGGGCCAGCTGCCCGTGATTTGTCCCTCTGCAGGCCAAGCCTGGCAGAGCCGCAGCCACTGTCACTGTGAGTGTTCCGCAAAGATCTTGCAAGACACGTTCTGCCAGACACACGATTACGGGATCTGGAGTTAACAGGCAATTTTCCTGCAGGGGCAGAAACCATTAGACCAGTCATGTCACTTACAACACCAGTGCACAAGAAGAGAAGATGTCTTAATTAAAATATCTACTTGTGAAAACTTGAGGCTTTTTTTTTTTCTGCCCCTTCCAATTTTAGTCAGTTCAGCATTCCTAAAACTCAATTTTGGTCGGGGTCCTCAGCCCCATCCCACCCCTATGATATTTCTGATACCCATGAACTCTTTCAATATCAGTATAAATATCCCTAGAGACTTATTCTGTCTGCTTCTTCTAGTTTCAGTATTAGAGATTAGTAAATGTGAGGCTAAGGCTTAACCCCTGAGCCATCTCTTTATCCTGAGGTTAATACAAAAAATGTAATAGATACATGAATGTATACAGTCAAGTGCTCATTTATTAAGGATTCTATGCTCCCAGCAGCAATTTAAAATATGTTTTGGAGTCTGGAGAAATAGTTCCCAGGTTAAAACCTTTGCCTCACAAGCAAAAGGACCTGAGTTTGGACACCTGGATCATATGTTAAAAATGGTGGGTGGTATAGCATTGGCTTGCACTTCTGGCCTTGGAAGATGAAGCCCTGGAAACCCCAGAGCAAAGCAATAATGAGATAGAAGCAATCCAGAATGATTTCTGAAGCCAACCTTAGTCCTCCATGGGAACACGCAATGAGTGCCTCTTCTACATGTACGTACTCACATACATACACACACACACACACACACACACCACACACACACACACACACACAAAATGAAATCTATCCTGACTGGGGCTCCCAACCTAGCTGCCTATGACAAAAGCACTATGAACTCTTTGTGGTTCTGCCAAAAGGTGGTTTGTTCTAGAATCTTCCATGGTTTCCAGCAAGGAAGTGGTAGCCACCAGAGGGTGTGGCCAGCTTATCTCATCTGTTTGTGAACCTCTCACAAACAGCATTTTCATTGCTTCCCTGGACCAAGATGTCAGAAGAAAAACTGTCTGGGGAGATGAATTCGTCCATAAAGTAGTGGTCAGGTAAGCTTTAAGGACCTGAGATCAATTAACAGAATGAATGTTTAAAAATATATATATAAAAAATATATTTTATATATATATATATATATGAGGTCTGGAGAGATGGCTCGGGGTTAAGACTCTGTCTTGTAAGCAGAAGGTCCTGACTTCAGATCCCAGGTCCCACATAATGAACTTCGGGCCCTAGTGGACGGAGTCTGGGAAATCCCAGAGTGGAGCAAGAAGGAGGCAGAAGCAATCCAGGATGATTCCTGAAGTCACCCTTGGTCTCCACAGGCACACACAGTGCCCTCTGATACACACACACACACACACACACAATGAAAAAATTAATAAAAAATACATAATAAAAGCACCTGTAACTCCAGAATTGGGGAAGTGGAGAGAAGAGGCTCCTTGGGGCTTGCTAGCCAGCTAGCCTAACCTACTTGGAATGCCCCAGGCTAGTAAGAGACACTGTCTGGAGAAACAAGATAGACAGACTCTAAGGAGAGACAAACAATGTTGTCCTCTGGCCTTCACATGCATGCACACATGCACAAGTGTAAACACACACACACACACGTGTGCGCACGCACGCACGCACGTACGTGTGTGCACAAACCACTACTTTCCTGAACCCGATTTTTCCCTTTTGCTTTTGACCTGTGACAGGGGTCTCCCTGTTCCCACAGAAGATTGCCTGAAACCTCCATAATACAAAATCATAGATAAAATAATAATAAATAAAACCATATATCAAACTATATTAAAGTAATTCCAAGCCACATTGTTCCAGTCCGCCTGCATGGTTGCTGATAAATGACCATCAAACGACTTAAGGGAATAAGGAATTTATTTTCTTGCTGACAGTTCAGTTACAGTTCTCAGTCCAGCTTGACGGGAAAACACTCACCAATACATAATGGCATCTCTACATAATGGCTGAAAGAGACGATCCTTACTTGCCAGACCAGCATGTCTGGCCAAGTGTACACAAGGATGCCCACTCTCTCAACCAGCTCTCCGTGATTTATTCCAGGGCCTAATCCCACCCACCATAGGCTGGGCCTTCCCCAGAAGCTAGACAATCTCCTGCAGGTTTGCTCTGGGCCTAACTCAACCACTAATTCTCTACAAATGTGCCCAGGGCTCAAACCCTCAACGGTCAAGTTGATATCTGTGCCTAACTATGACACACATATACTTAGATTTCCTTGTATACACATATGATAAGTTAACTTGTAAATTAGATACAGCAAGAGATGACCAAGAATTAATAAAATAGAATTATATAACCATATCACCACAAACAGCTGGGAATTGCTTATTTCAATTTTTGGGTTTGGTTCATTCTTTTTTGTTGATATGCTTGTTGTGTTTGGTTGTGCGCGAGTTTGTATGCTTGGGTGAGGAGATGTAAGCACAGACAGACACAGTGTGTGTATGTGGGCGTCACTGGCCAATTTGCAGGTGTCAATATCTTTCACCTCATGGAGACGGTATGTCTTCTCCATTGCATAAATCAGACTAACTGGCCTGGAAGCTTCTAGAAGTTCTGTCCATGACTCCCACTTCCCCCAGGTGTGCTGGATGGGTCAATTACTACACCCAGATTTTTACACGGGATCTGGAGATTCAAACTCAAGTCATCAGGCTTGTACGACAAGTGCTTTTACCCAAAGAAACCACCATACGGCCAAGTACATAACCTTGAACTCCTGATCCACCTGCCTCCATGTCCTAAGGTGCACCCATCACCCAGATGAATTGTTTCTAGAGTATTCCATTTAGTATCTTCCGACCAAATTTGGCCCCAAACTGAAACTTCAGATAAGGAAAATAGTTGTATGGTGTTTCATCTGAATTTATTTATTTGACAAAGAGAGAACAGACACATGTGTTCCTTGTACATATTATGCCATGGTACATGGATGAAGGTCAGAAAACAACCTGTGGAAGTTGTTTCTCCGTTTTGTGGGTTCTGAAAACCAAACTCATGTCACAGGCACCTTTATCCACTGAGTCATCATGCTGGCCTTTGCCTGACGTGTCTTAATCATCCATTACCATGGGACTGTCTAACCACCAGCAGTTATGAGGTAGGACAGAAAGGAGCGAACGTTTTGAAAAAATTCATCAAATTGAACCAGAGTCCCCTTATCCCCCCAGTTGATGAAATCCATGCATGCAACCACTTCTGACCCATGCACATTTGGGGCTGGGGACAGAGTGTGGTCATCACAGTCAGACCTATGGCTTGGATCCTGGCTCCTGCCTCCTAAGCCACTAGTTCTTAGAAAATGGGTCCAAGGGTTATAGCACAGAACCATGGAGTGATGGTTAGCATCGCAGTGAACTGGTTGCTGGGACAGATACCCACCACCCAAAGCAAACTAGGAGAGGGAGGGAATTATTCCAGCTCATAATCTCTGGTTCCAGTTCATCATGGCAAAAAAATCACGGAACTGGCCATGTCATGTCCAGGGCAAGAATGGAGGACAGAGACCTTCTATGCCAGAGACACAAAAAATATTGCTGGCCACTACACGCCGGTCTCTCCACCTCAGCCAAAATATCAAGATGATCTCCCATAGGGTGGCCAGAGGGCTGCCTTAACTGGATAGCTCCTCATAGGTGTGCCCAGAAGTGGAGACCAATCAGAATAGTTAGTCTCCACTGTCAACTTGTACCTAAGAGTTGGGACCTTTGGGCACACTGTAGAAGAAGACTGACCCAATGGCTTCCATTGAGGTAGCAAGACACGCACAATGTGAAAGAAGATGCCGTCCTCCCCACCCATCCCCAATCCCCAGACCCCTGGCCTGGGGTCATGGAATGTATAAGAAAGCAAGTTGGGGGTGGGGAGACAGTTAAAGCCTTGGCTGTACAAGCAAAAAGAGCTGCATTCAAATCCCAAGATCCCATTTAAAAAATGTCAAATGCAAACGTCAGCGGCCTGTAATTCTGTCTCTGAAAGGCAGAAAATCCTAGAGCAAAGGAATAAGAAGGAAGGACAATCCCGGATGATTCTGTATGCCACACACACAAACACCGACGTGCATGCACACTTAAAGCAGGAGTACACGCAGGAGAAAGAAAGAAACATGCGTGCACGCATGTTTAAGTCTCTATTTGCTATGTCTGGATGCAACGTGACCGATTGCTTCAAGTGCCTGCTGCCTTAACCCTCCACCATGATGAACTACAATGCTGAATTGAGCACTAAAGATCAACGACTTGAAACTGAGTGCTGAAATCAATGCTTGCTTCTTCCAGTTGCTTTCCTCAGGGTGTCTTACCACATGTCATAGTTAGGCACAGGTGTCAACTTGATAGCTAAGGATTTGAGCTCGGGGCACATTTGTGGAGAATTAGTAGTTGGGTTAAGCCTAGAGCAAACCTGAAGGAGATTTTCTGGCTGATGGGGAAGGCCCAGGTGGGTGGGATTAGGCCCTGGAATAAAACACAGAGAGAGTTGGCATCCTTGTGTATACTTGGTCAGACATGCTGGTCTGACAAATAAGGATCGTCCCTCTCTCGGCCATTAAGTAGAGATGGTGCGGACAGTTCCCTTGGCTCTGGTGTTGGTGCATGCTCTCCTGTCGAGCTGGACAGACTGTAACCAGACTATCCGTAAGAAAATAAATCCCATGTTTCCTTAAGCCGTTTGATGATCATTTATCAGCAACCATGCAAGTGAACTGCAACACCACAACAACTGGAATTGGAAAGATGCATGTGAACATCTGCAAAGTTCTCCTTGTGTGGTATGTGTTCCACAAGTTGCAGTTAGGAATGCCAAGTTTGGCCTGCGGAGTGAACACATCCCTGGATGCTGGTTGGTAGTCAGAACCTTTGCCAGATGTTGCAAATATAACTGGGAATGAGCTACATGAAGTTAGACCTTATGATAATACAGGCCTGCCAGTTCAGCAAATGTCAAACCACCTTGAAGCAAGAAGATGGAGAGCTTGAGGCCTATCTGGGCACTAGAGCAAGTTTAAAGAAACCTGGGTTAACTCAGTGAGGTCCTCTCTCAAAATAAAAAGTAGGAGGGCTGAGGAAATGACAGTCAGTAAGGTGCTTGCTGCTCAGTATGCAAAGTGCTTGCTGCTCAGTCGGTAAGGTACTTGATGCTCTGTCCATAAAGTACTTGTCACTCAAGCATGAGGACCTGTACTTGATCCCAGCAGCTATGTTAAAAATAAAATAAAAAAGCAAGGCAGCTGGAATCTTGGCACTAAGAAAGAGACAGGAAGATCCATGGGGCTTACTGGTCAGTGCATGTAGTGAGGTTACAACTGGAAAGCTCTATGTTTAGTGAGAGACCCTGTCTCAAAATAAATAAATAAATAAAATGGAGAATGACAGAGGAAGAAAACTGACATGGACTTCCGACCTCATTACATGCACACACACACACACACAGTGCATGCATACAAACACACTCCTTACCTATAAAATTGTGAACTGATCCATTTTTTATTGTGGGGATGACTTAACACATGGGTATCACGAGGGGCGTGCCTCTCCCTGCCTTTGTATCTTAATGCTGCCACTGAACCTTCTTCCCCATCCCTCAGACAGCCAAGTGGTCCCAGCCCCGGGGCTTTGTGTATTTCTGTTGCTTTCTCACTCCATGGAAATCCCACTGGGAGACTTCCAGCCAGGTGTAAGATCAAAGTGACATCCTCCACAAGTTCCTCAGCACCACCTGGCAAAGTCTAGGTTCCAAACCGTGTCCCCTGGTCCCTTATAGTAGCAACTGCTTGGTGTATAGGTGTGTGCATAAGAGGGCACTTGAGTGTGTGTGCCCGTGGAGGACCAAGGGTGACATTGGAATCATCCTGGATTGCTCTGCCTCCTTACTGCTTTGATCTGGGGTTTCCCAGGGTCCACCTTTCAGGGCCAGAATTTACATGCTGCCACCACATCTGTCTGTCATTTTTATAATGTGGTATCAGTGGATCTTGAACTCAGGTCTTGTCACTTTCGAGGCAAAGGCTTTAACCTCTGAGCCATTTCCCAAGTCCATTGATACGCTTGTTTGTGTCCTCACCCACATTCACCTCTGCCAAGGAGCAAAGTCCACGGGTAAAACAGTCTTTATTTGTTTGGGTCCTCACTTGCCCTTGGCATAATGTGTAGCTGCTAGTAAGCAGAGACACCTTTGGGTAAAATGAACGCAGACAGCAGACTAGAGATGACTGAGAGAGAGAGAGAAAGCGAGAAAGACAGACCCCTGTGCTGGAAGACCAGAGAAGAGAATCCCTGAGACCTGGGCATGAAAGATAGTAAATAGGGCTAAAACAGGACAGTGGCTACAGGTGGAACAATTTGGGAAAGAGGTGGGAGCTTCTTAAATTACCGCCTGTGCTTTTCCCAGTGTGGTGGGACAGGCCCCAGGGACCTGTGAGACACATGTAACAGAAATTCAGAATCAATCTCTTCCCTTGCCCCCATAGTCTGGGCTTCCCTTGAACTTGAGATCCTCCTACCTCAGCCTCCCAACTACCTGGAAATAACCAAGACCATAGATGTGAACCACTGAACTCTGCTTCCCCCCCCCACCTCCAGGATGACCTTGAACACAACATATATCTTAGCCACAGCCTTGCCATTTGGGGAAACTCCTTCATCCTGGTTGGTAAGTGGACATTCCCAAAGCACTCACAGGTGCGTGCCACCATAATCCATTTCCAACTTATCTCCCTAGAGCCATGAACCACCTCCTGAATCACCCCCTGACCTCCCCTTCCTTCTCCTCCACCCTATAATTTCCTTAACCTGTCAGTGGCTAGTGTGGAGGAGTCAGATCTCTCTCTGTCCTCTCTGATCTTGAAAGCATCTTTTCTGGTCTAATGCTGCCCTACTTTAAGGCTACACTACAGTTCCCTTGGCCACCAGCTTTCACCCCTAACAAAACTGGTATTAAGTCTCTCCCTCCAGTTAGCTTGTCTTTATAGTGGATCTTACACAATTTCATAAAGTTGCAAAGCTGCTCCCAATACCACCCCCCTCCATGTAGCTTAGCATAACCTCGACCTCCTGATCCTGCCTCTACCTCCCACCTGGGACTATAGATGCCCGGGCATATGGAGTGCTGGAGATGAAGTCCATGGTTCTGTGCATGTCAGGCAAGCCCTCTAGCACTGAGACACCCGCCCCTTAGCCCTCGTATTCATTTCATTGGTGCGCGTTTATATGTTTGTATGTGTGTACAAGAGGGCACAGGAGTGCGTGTGCATGTGGAGGCCCAAGGGCGACAGCAGGAATCATCCTGGATTGCTTTGCTCTAGGGTTTCCCACGCTCTCTTCCAGAGTCAGAAGTACAGGCTCCAACACAATAGCAGATGAGATCTGAACGCAGGTCCTTTTCCTTTTAAGGCAAAAACTTTAACCCCTGAACCATCTCTCCATCTACCCCATCATAATCATTTCTAGGCATACAGTCCCGTGGCTTGAAGCACATTCACTCCCAGCAACCATCGCCACCATCCAGAACTTTTATGGAACCCCAAGAAGGACCTACGGCACCCATCATGCCTCTTCCCGTGGATGTCCCATCTGGGCATCTTACATAAAAAGGCACAAGGCTCGAAGTAGCTTCCTTCTGCCTCACCACACCCCCTCAGGTCTGAGATCACAGTAATGTGCCAGCATGCTGGGCTAGCCACATCTCTTTCTGTGACTGATTCCTCTTTAACCACAATATCCTCAAGATTCATCAAGTAGCAGGAGTCTGTACTTCTTGCCGCTTTGGGGCTAAAATACAGCATTAAACGAGAAATGCTACTAAAGCACACGTGGCCCATGCATTTGACTGATGGGAATTCACAGACTCCTTAGCCATGGGCTTGCAGCGTCTACTGGGAATAACAGGGTCCTGGGATGAGAGGCTGGGGCTCCTAGATGTTCCTGGGCAGGGCGTAGTTTAACCTTCAAGCCCACCCGTCCCGTCCCCACTTCCTGGAAGTCAAGTCGCCAGCGCTGCGCAAGGACGCACAGGGCGGAGACAGCTGGCGTCCACGGCTGGGCTTCAGTGCGCATGCACGGCGAGACCCCGTTCCCGCGACGTCCCCGATCCGGTCCGGAGTTTCGTTCCCGCCGGGAGTTCTGTTTATAAACACACCGCCGGGCCGGCTGCTAGGGGGTAACCCTAAGGCAGTGGGGTCAGAGGTCAGAGGTCAGCGGGCGCGGGACGGAGTGGCGAGGGGTGTGGGGGGAACGCTGGCGGGGAGAACGCTCTCCGCCACCCTCACGCGGTAGGTGCATCGTGCGCGCGGCGTGGTCGGCGGGGCGGCCCCGCCACGGCCCCAGGATTGCCGGGCGCCACGTGGTGCGCACGTGGTCCACGCCGGCGCGGTGCGCCCCTCCCCCACGGCGCCGTAGCGCCCCCTGGCGGCGGCCGCTGTGCTCTTCCGGTGTGTCTTCCGGTGTCTGGGGCTCGCGGATCCCCCGCGGCCTCCTTATGGCGAGGGGGCGGGGCAACGGTGGTCCAAGCCCAGCCCGCGAGGCGTCACGTGGACGGGTGGGCGGGGCCTCGAAGCCGACCCGGGGATGCGTCTGCGGCGGTAGGCGGTTCCTTAAAGGTTAGGGCGGCTGTTCCCACTCAGCCTCCAATGACGCGTTCAGTTGTTCACGTCACGAAAGGGGTAGTTGTCAAAGTAGTGCATGCTTTTTATTCGACCACCCAGTATCCTCTTTCTGACGTTCTGCATGAATGTGAATGGCTGCTGAAATGCCCGGGTCAATGCTGATCATTAAATCCTTCGTTCTTACAGTGATCGCTTTGGGTTTCGCACGGTATGCCCTGTTCTGCAAAGATTCGAAGGAGCTTTACAGAGATTTAAAGCAACAAGCAAGGACTTGGGAAGTGACTCAACCAATAAGTCTCTTGCCCTGCAAGCATGAGGACCAGTTTGGATTTGGCAGCCTGCTTGGACTCCCAGTCCACTATGGCAGAAAAGAGGTTTTTCCAGAAGACACTGGCTAGCCAGACACGCCAAAAGGGGTAGCTTCCTGTTCAGCCGTAAACCCTGCCTCTGTACTTGAAGGTGAAGAGTTATTGAGAAAGACACTCCTTGACTGGCCTTCACCTCTGTGCATGTGTATACACATACATACATACATACAATAAAGGGAGGGGAGTAAGCCAGGTGTAATGGCATGCCTGCTCATTACAGCCCTTGAGAGGCTGAGCCAGGGTGATCTAGTTCCAGGTAGGGAATCCCTCTTGCTTAGGGCTGAGGAGATGGCTCAGAGGTTAAAGCCTTTTACTTCACAAGCTAAAGGTCCTCAGTTCAGATCCCTAGATCCCACATAAAAGTGCCAGGTGGATATAGCAGCAGCCTATAATTCCAGCCCTGGAAACGAGCCTGGGAAACTCCAAAGCAAAGCAATAAGGAAGTAGAGCAATCCATATGATTCCCAATGTCATCCGTGGGCCTCCACAGGCGCACATTCAAATGCCCTCTTATCATATGTGTAGATACACACCTACAATAATGCACACAAAAAGACATAGGCCATAAGTGGTATATCTGTAATCCCAGCATGTCAGAGCATGAGGATTTGGACAAGTTCCAGTACAGCTTGGAATACATAGTGAAGACCTTGTCAGGAAGGAAAGAGGGAAGGAGAATGAGATGGCTGCATGGATAAAGGGCTTGCCCCCACAAATATGAGGACCAGAATTCAATTCCCCAGAATCCACACAAAAGCCAGGTACCTGTACATGGTGTCTGCCTGTCATACCTAGGACTAGCTGGCTAGTTAAGCTGTTGGTGAGTTCAGGTTTCAAGTGCAAAATCCGCCTTCATAATCAAAAGTAGAGAGTGAACTGAAGAGATGGCTCAGGGGTTAAGACTGTTTCTCGAACAAAAGGCCTGAGTTCAGATCCCGGATCCCGGATCCCACGTAAAAACATCAGGTAGAAACTGCAGTGGCCTGTACTTCCGGTCCTGGTGGGCAGAGCCTGGGAAATCCCAGAGTGAAACAAAAAGGAGGTAGAAGCAATCCAGGATGATTCCCGAAGTCGCTGTTGATCCTCCACAGGAATACACAGTGCCCTCTGATACACACACGTACACATACACACACACAAACGCAAAACAAATAAAGTTTAAAAAGAAAAAGTAGAGAGTGATAGAAGATACCCAGTGTCAGCTTTGGGCCTCTGCAGAAAACAAAATAATTTCTTCCTGAAATTTCTACCATTTCCAGATAATGGTTCAGAATCACACTTCCATGGTCATTGTAAAAACTAGATACCTCAGCTCGTCTGTTTCAGAAATGTCTTTTAAAGAAGTAACTGCTACCTGGCAGGTACCACTGCAGACTGTGGGCTGCCTAACTAGCATCAAATCAGGATAGAAGGAAATCTGAGGTGGGGCATGTGGCTCAGTGGCAGAGCACTTGCCTGGAATCCCAGCAGTTCTAGCTACGTTCCATCTCCAGTAACACACACTCACCAAGAGGAAATTAACTAGATACAGCACAGAAGAAAGCAAAGAAAGACAGACCTCGCACATCAACTTCCAATCTGTACTTAGCACCCAACTAGTTGAAGAGTCAATAAATTTCCTATTATTTTCTTGGCGTACAACACAATAAATTTACATTTTTCTTACAGCTACTGATCCTCCTACGTTCCACCTGAGTCCTGGGATTATAGGTGTATACCAATACACTCAGTTTATACGGTACTTGGGAATCGAACTCAGGGCTTTGTGCATGCTAGGTGAGCAGTTGTGTGTGTGTGTGTGTGTGTGTGTGTGTGTGTGTGTGTGTGTGTATACACTAGAGAGTTCTTGAGTATGTGTGCTTGTATAGGCCCAAGGGTAACTTCAGGAATCATCCTGAATTGTTCTACCTCCTTATCGCTTTACTCTGGGGTTTCCCAGCCTTCTACCCTCCAGGGCTGGAAGTGCAGGCTACCTGCATTTCTTCCTGGCGTTTTTTACATAGGACTGGGATCCAAAGTCAGATCCTTCTACTTGCAAGGTTGAGTTATCTCTCCAGCCCCTAAGTGAGCAGTAGTATTCACTGAACCTTAAGCATGGACTGGGCCTGTGATATTCTTGTCGCCAGTGGAATATGGGGGAGAAGTGTAGTATCATATGGAAAGTTAGATCATATGGAAAGAGTGCTTGCTATGAATCTACATTTCTCATGCATACTGTATTAATGAGATCCGTTATTGACTGGTTGCCAGGGGGAGACATGCCTACAGGCTGAAGCAAACAGCTTGCTACAAATGCCCTCTGCTAAGAGCCCCGGCAGGGGTTCATGAGTGGCCTCAGGACTTGAGGACCCCTTTAACCAATGGCAGCCACTTCCATTTTTAAGTAGGAAAAAAAAATACATAGACATTATCAGTTTTAAATATTACAACATGTTTATAAGAATGCTATTTAGCAAACCGGGGAGATGACAGTTGGTAAAGTGTTTGCCACCCAAGCGTGAGGACCTGAGTTCGGACCCCCAGTGACCATGTAGAAAGTCAGACCCAGCATTAGAAGGAGTAGAGATGGACAGGGTCCTGGTGCTCGCTGGCCAGCCAGTCTAGCCAATAAATGAGCTTCAGATTCAGTGAGAAACCCCACCTCAAAAAATAAGAGAGTGGCTGAGGAAGACGTCTGACCTTGACCTCTGGCAAGACGTACAAGTGGTACAAGTGTACCAAGACACACATGCATGGGGAAAGGGAGAGTTATGGAAGAAGGAGAGAGGGAGGAAAAGAGAATGTTCTTAGATGGGGCTGGCAAGATAGCTCAGTGGGTAAGATAAGGACTCACAAACCTGGAGACCTGGCTGCCATCCCCAGAAACCCACATGGTGGAAGGAACGAACTGACTTCTAAAATTTGTCCTCTGGTCTCTACCTGTGCACCTTGCACAATCGTGGTGAGCTGAGTTTGTTCCTGGAGCCCACATGGTGGAAGGAAAGACCAGACTTTAGTTGACCTTTGGCCTCCACGGGTGCACTGTGACATGCACACATCTACACTGGTTTCTTTCTTCCTCATATATTTTTTAAAGATTTAACTGTAGAGATCAGTAGCTCCTGCCTCAGAAGTGAGTAGCTGTCGGGGCTGTCCACTGGGGATTAGGCAAGTGGACACCAGCTGTCCCTGAAGCTGAGCAGGGCAGGAGAGGCATCGTGGCTGCTGTTGTGTCAAGGTGGCTTTCCAGCTCGTCACTGAATCCTCGGAACGGCTCTCAGGAGGCGCTAATGGCAACAGGGCACCATGACCAACTCCACTGACCGGGTGCTTATGCTGTGGAAATCTGTGGTTTTCCCACTCTGCGGCTGAAAGTCGCAATAGGTCTCACGAGGGATTGTCTCCTGAGACTTGCAGCTCATGTCTTCTCCCTGTGTCCACATAGCATCCTCTTTCTGTGTGCCTGTCTCCTGACACCCCCTAAGTTCTATTCTAATGACATCATGGTTCCTAAGTCACTTCCTCAGGGACCCTGTCTCCAACCCCATCATGTTACAATGTACACTTGAGCTAGGGCTTCAACATCCGTAGGACTAGAACCCTCTTGTTTAACCTGTTGAACTTCGAAGACTAGGGAAGACTTGGGGAAATACCAGCTGTGCTGCCACCAGGGGATCTACACCGCGATGATTGCTTTCCTGTAACCTCACTGCACGGCTCACCCCTTCCAGTAACTCCCAGAGCCCCTGCGGCTTCTATTGTGCCACTAGGCAGCCTGCCTAGCCTATTCCAAATGTATCCAGGACTGATCAAGAGCCTGGCCGCCTTCACAGGCCTGCCCTTCCACACCCCTGCGGCTCAGTGCCGGTGCTCTGGGGACTCAGCCATCCTTGGAGCCTGCTGGGTTAAACCTCCTGTCCCCCCTTCCACGGGACCCAATGGTGACCGAGCCTGCCTCCACACATGCCCTTCCCTCTGTAGAGGCTCACAAAAGAACCCCCGAAGACTAGGCAGGGAGGGGGCAACACTAGCCCCGACCTTCCCAAGCTGTTCAGGTCGTGAGATTGGCCCCACAAAGACAGATCTGCTTGGAACAGGGATTGCTAGCAAGCAGCTCCCACCCACCCACCCCACCCCCCAGGCTTTATCGCCAGTTTCTGAGGAACAAAGACCAAGCCAGCCTGGGAGCTCACGCTGCAGCTCTATTGAAATTTCGAGGTGGCTGTCTATTAATCACCCCCTCCGTTTCTCAGAGGGAAAAAAAAAAGGGCAAACAAAAACCTCTTTTCTAAGCAGGAAGAGATTTTGCACAGGCCGGAGCAGAAAGAGATTCGCTGTCCAGCCCCCGGTTCCTGCCAAGAAGGAGATGCTTGGCCCCCCAGACACACTCAAACAAGAGATGTCTGGCTGCGAGCAAAGGGGGACTCAGGGACCTGGGACGTGATCAGCAGCACTGAGAGCTCCCGGAATTCCCCCTCCCTCCCCAGGGATGCAGGATAAGTGAGCCAGAGATCTCAAACACAGGCAGCTCTTCCCTCATCTTATTTTAGAAGCAGGAAAGACCCAATCAAATTGCTGTGTGTGTGTGTGTGTGTGTGTGTGTGTGTGTGTGTGTGTGTGTACAAGAGGGCACTCACTGTGTGCCTATGGAGGCCTAGGGTGGCATCAAGAAGCATCCTGGATTGCTCTATCTCCTTATTGTTTTGCTCTGGGATTTCCCAAGCCACTGCCATTTCCTTGGGATCTGGGAATCCAAACTCAGGTCCTGTCATTTGGGAAGCCAAAGTTTTAATCTCTTAACTCATCCCCCAGCCTCGAATGGTTTATATTTCTGGGTAGGCATTTGTACTGGGAAGAATGTCCCATTTCCTCTCTCTACACTTACCCTTAAGTTATGACTTGTCTTTGTCACCCCCCCCCACCATGGTTCTATGTTAACTAATTGCTAATGTCACATTATGTCAAAGAACATGTGCACGGAGAAGGTGCTTTCTTCCTGTTACGCCCTCTGACACTCCAGTTCCTTTGGTTGTGATTTCTCCACAGGTTGTGATAAGCCTGTACATGCTCATGGACCATGTCAGGTAGTCTAGACCTGGTCAGGCGGCCTTGGATAAGCTCCAACCTGTGCACTCACCATGTTGCATGGCTTTCTTTGTTCTGAAAGGGCCTCACCCCAACATTGTTCTTTCACCCATAAATGTGAACTCTTACTTGTGGGTTTCATTCTGCATACTGTGTGTGTTGTACACATGTGTGCATAGGGCGTGTGCTTACGTGAGAGCATGCGTGGGGAGATCAGTGTTCAATCATAGATTTTCCTCAATCACTCTCTACCTTTTCTTTCCCATTTGTGTGGGGCGTGTACATGTGAATGCTCCTGCTTGAAATGTAGGTTGGGTGCACATATATACATGTGTATGTGGAAACCCAAGGATGATATAAGGAATCATCTTTGATTGCTCTTCTACCTTATCAGTGTGAGCTTGTGTCTCTAATCAAACCCAGGGCACAACATGAGGGCTAGTCTAAGTTGTGCTAGGGATTCACAGGATACACCTTAGGGGGCTATCATAGCCTGGGTGCCATCCCATCAGGCATTTGACTTGGGACCTAGAGAATCTGAACTTTGTCCTTTTGTTTGTGTGGCAAACTCTTTAACCACTGAACCATCTCCCCAGTCTTCCAATGTATTTTTTGAGACAGGGTCTCTCACTGAACCAAGAGCTTGTCATTTCTTCTATACTGACTAGGCAGCAAGTCCCTGGGTATTCTTCTATCTCAACCTCCATCTACACCCCAATAGCAGAGTTGCAAATGCATATCACCACATCTCTGTGTGGGGGTGTTGGAGAAGCTAATTCAAGCCCTCGGGCTTGCACAGCAAGCACTCTACCCTCAATCCGTTCCTAAACCAAAGACGCAGACCAAGCCACCCATCACTGATTTCCCATAGACAATTCCTTATCTCTTTGGGGTCCGGATCTGTTATCTCTGGACAGGTATTTGCATTGTCCTAGTGTAGAAAAAACACCTTCTTTATCTGCACGTCCTCCAGAGACTCCTGTCAGTCATATGAGGCGACCATGTTAGACATGTGTGTTTCCTTTTTCTACATAAAGGTTTGCAAGAGAGAGGAAAGAGAGAAAGAGAGAGAAAAAAGAAGGAAGGAAGGAAGGAAGGAAGGAAGGAAGGAAGGAAGGAAGGAAGGAAGGAAGGAAGGAAGGAAGGAAGGAAGGAAGGAAGGAAGGAAGGATGTGATGGTGCAGACCTGTGATCTCAGCACTTGGGAGGTGGAAAGAGCAGGATCCAGAATTCAAGGCCAGCGTAGGCTACATGGCAATTTTAACATCAGCCCTAGCTACATGAGACCCTGCTTCAATAAATCAAAAATTTAGGCTTAGAAGATGGCCCACTTAGGGCTGGAGAGGTGGCTCAGGGGTTAAGCCTCTGCCTTGCAGGAGGAAGGTCCTGAGTTCGGATCCTAGACCCCACATATAGACGCTGGGCGGAAGCGGGGGCGGCCTGCATTTGTGATCCTGGTAGGGCGGAGCCTGTGAATCCCGGGGCAGAGTAAACAAGGAAGAGGTGGAGGCATCCATGGTGGTTCCCCAATTCGCCTGTGGTTCTACACACACACACACACACACATTTATACACACACATGCATACATGCACAATTGAATAAATAATAAAAAAGAATAAAAAAAAAGAAAATGGCCCACTTAATAAAGTGCTTGCCACAAGGACCTGAATTCAGTCTGGATAACACACATTAAAATGGGGGGGCATGGGAAGGTAGGCAGATCCCTGGCACCAAGTTAGTTTCCTACCTGAAAAGTACTAAGCCAGTAACAAATTAGGGTATGGGGGGGCACTTGACCTTGACTGATGATGCTCATTTTGCCAAAGGGGCAGACACCAGGAAGCCTGGGCTCTTGCCTTACAATACCCCTGTTTATGCTGTCACCTGAGCCATGTCCCTCCTTTCCGAGTGTGTCCCTCACCTATAAATAGAATTTCTCCAAAGTCCCCAGCACCTGGGAAACTTCATTTTGTGGCAATCTCATGATCCAGTGAGGTTCAGAGTTTTGACCTGGGTCCTACAAGGTGGTTCATGGTTGTCTTGAAGGCTCTGACCGTCTATCATGGGTTTATAGTCCTGCTTAAAAAAAAACTCTTTAAGTCCTCACAGTGAGTCCCTAAGAAGCAGATAAGTCAAACATATGCAGATAAACTCACATGAAACACAACTCTGACTTCCACCAGCTACAATCCTAGTGTGTTGGGAGACCAGTCCTATGATCGCTTCTCTTTTGTTGTGATGGTTAATACTCTCTTTTGCACTAGATGTGCTGTGCACGGTGCAATCGCAGCGCTCAGAAGCAACAAGATCAGAAGTTCAAGGTCATTCTTAGCTTGTTCTGAGCTTGGCAGAGAGTGAGAGAGATAGGGACGCCTTGCTAGAGGGATTGACTCACACGTTTGTAAAGACAGAGAAGTCCCTACAGCAAGGCCTGGGAGGAGCCAGTGGTAGAGTTCCAAACAGTGTTAGAAGTCTGATAATCAGAGCAGATAGACTCTGGTGCCTCCTTAGCGTATGATCACGCATACCTGTGGGTGTTGAGGTGTTGAGGCAGGAGTTGTGAGTTGTGAGTTCGAGGTTAACCCAGGTTCCACAGAGAGACTCTGTCTCAAAAAGTGCAGCAGCAAGACTGGGGAGATGGCTCAAGAGTTAAAGCCTTTGCCTCCTAAACAAAAGTACTTGAGTTCAGATTCCCAGATTCTACATTAAAAAAAAAAAAGCCAATTGCATATAGTGGTAGCCTGCAATTCTGGCCCTGGAAGGCAGAGCCTGGGAAACCCCAGAGCAAAGCAATAAAGAGATAGAGCAATCCAGAATGATTTCCAATGTCACCCTTGGGCCTCCACATTCACACACAGTGCCCTCTGATACACACACACACACACATACACACCCTTAAACATACAAAAAATTCCCTCCTGGCCTACACAACTCAGGGCTGCCCTCATTAAATACACTTCAGAAGCGTGTGTCCAGACATTTCCCTTGACAAAGGAAACTAACAGCACTCAGAGAACACCAGGTCAATTCAACAGTCTCGCACCTGTCTGTGGCGCTCATGGCCTTAGCAGATGATGTGACCTGCAGCAATGACACGTCGTCTTTATACGCTGTGCTGACTCAAATGCCCGTCCCTTCCAAAAACCCCACCCCCGCATACCCAGAGTCAGCTGTTTTACTAGCGAACTGGGCAACCCTGAGACCAGTCTTGCTGGCTCACAAATTAACTCTCGAGTAGATGGGTGGTCTCTTCTAGAATGTGCATGTGGTGGGTAGTAACATGCTTTTCAGAACCCCTGCTAGCATGAGATCCATCAGATTACTTTTTCCATATGTTACCTGCCTAACGGGCCAGTGAAGTGCTTGGAATTGAAGTTGACCAGAAAGCGGAATGGATCTCAAATACTCCTCCTCCCCACATGCGACCTTTTTTTATTTCCAGTGAATAGCTTCTGTGGTCCATTGAAGTTCCTTTTATTGGGTCCTCGATGTCCTAGCTGTTGCCTGGTAGCAAACCGTCTGTTTGTTTATCTCTCTGGTGCACTTGTGGGAGGCCGCATCTTGGAGAAATCTGGTGTGAAATGACTTCAGGCCAGGGCCATCATGAGAGGTCTGACCTCACAAATTACTGCACGTAGAATGGTATGAGTGCTCACGTGCCCAAAAGCTGAGGGTAACAAGTGTTGTAGAAAGAAAAGCAGCTTAACTCTTTTGGGCTCCATGCATCAGCCATGAGGATGGCTCTTGGATTGGCCCTTCACATTCCGGTGCTCTGGAGCTCTTGTCTGTTGCCTCCCCTAGCAGCCCAAGTGAACAAGCTAAGGGAGGAAAGATTTCTTTGCGTTTATGGCATCGGACGGTTCCATTCATGGTTGCCTGGGCAGAACGTCAGAGCGACAGGAGCATGAGACGGAGAAATATCTTTGGTTCAAGCTGAGAGAAAGGAAGGGGTCGAGACAAGGAACAGACTTTGAACGCCTCAGAATGTCTCTCATACATCTGAGAGCACCCCCACATTCCCACCTGAGATCCTGCCGTCATTATAGCCATACGCCATGTTACTCTCAAAAGTATCCTCAGGAGGGGCTGGAGAGGTGGCTCAGTGGTTAAGCCTCTGCCTTGCAGGCAGAAGGTCCTCAGTTCGAATCCTAGACCCCATGTATAGACGTTGGGATACATACACACACACGCACACATGCACAATTGAATAAGTAATAATAATAAAAATAAAAAAATTAAAAAAAAAAAGTATCCTCAGAGATGAGTGGATGGCTCAGGAGTTAAAGCCTTTGCCTCACAAGCAAAAGGACCCGAGTTCAAATCCCCAGATCCCACGTAAAAATGCTGAATAAAGATGGCGGCAGCTTGTATTTCCAGCTCTGGAAGGAGGCGGTTTCCCTGGCTCCTCCTGCCAATATAGGATGATTCCCGATGTCACCCTTGGGCCTCCACAGGCACACACACTCAAGTGCCCTTCAGTATGTGCACACATACAAACATATGCATGCATGCACGTGCACACATGCAAAAAAAATGCAGCAAGGATAATTTTTGTTCTTTTTGTGTTTCTGGATATTCTTTTGTACTCAGATTTCTATGTAAGTTTTGGAATCAGCCTATTGATTTCCATAAGAAAACCTGATTTTGATTAGGATTGCGTTAAACATAATATATCAGTGTGGGAAGTACTGGGGTCCTCTTGTGACCCCCTGAAAAATAACACATGTCTCCATTGATCTAGTCTTTCTTGATAGCTGTTGAGATTTGATAACAGCTCTGTAAACATCATTACATCCTTTCTTAAACTTAATCCCTAGTTACTGGAATTACAGGTGGTCCGTCATGCCCACCTCGCCTTTCACATGGGGTCTGAGGATCTGAACTCTAGTCCTTTTACTTGCATGGCAAGCTCTCCAACCACTAAGTCATCCCCTCAGATGCTTGCTTCCCCTTTATTTTTTAATATTTATGTATTGTAAGAGATAGGGGAGAGAGAGAGAGAGAGAGAGAGAGAGAGAGAGAGCTCATTGCTACTATGCCCATATGGAGCCCAACATTCAGAAATCGGTTCTCTCCTTCCACCACGTGAGTCCCAGGATGGACTTCGGGTTTCCACACACTTTCACTTTCACTGTTGAGCCACCTCAGCAAGTCTAGCTTTCCAATTCCTCAGAGAACTGGAAAACTAGAGAATTGGCTGGCCTGACACGCCTATAGTCCTGGGTTCCATCTCCAGTAGTCCAAGAAAACAATAACAAGAAAACCTCAATGATCCATTAGAAGACTCAAAACCAGGCCATCCAAAAGCCACTTTGAAAAGCTATTCAGCATGTTGGAAATCTAAGTACCCTGTAAGGATCTAGTGTGAGTGACCCTCTCCCCCCAGGCAGGTAGTTTTGGGCGTCAACTTGACACTTGAAGAGATAAACCTGAAAGCACCCTTAGGAAGAATTCTCTGGTTAAGGACCTCTGAACACACCTTTGGAAGATTGTCTAATTGCTCAATCCATGTGGGTGGACCCAGCCCATGAAGAGGGGGCTATTCCTGTGGGGAAGGTGGATGAGATGGAGAGAGACTGGCAAGCTAGAAGGTATGCTTTGGCCCCTGCCTCCTGCCCCTGAGGTGGATGTGGTATAACCAGTTCGCTCTGCTTCTGCCAGAAGCTTTCCTATATATCATAAATCTGAAATTGTAAACTGGAATAAAAACCCTCCTTGCTGCCCTAAATCATTTGGGTCATGCATTCAGTACAGCAAATAGCACAAAAAACTAAGATACCAGGCTGGGGAGATGGCTCAGGGGTTAAAGCCTTTGCCTCCCAAGTGAAAGGACCTGGGTGCAGATCCCCAGATCTCAAGGGAAAATGTTGGGCAGATATGGTAATGGCCTCCACTTCTGGCCCTGAAAGGCAGAGACTGGGACGCCCAAATCAAAGCAATAAGGAGTTAGAGCAATCCAGGATGATTCCCAGTGTCATCCTTGGGCCTCCACAGCACACACACTCAAGTGTTCTGTTGTACACACACACACACACACACACACACACACAGAGGCACACACAAAATAAAGTATTTTTTTATAAAAATACCTCCAAAATGACAAAAATCAAAAAATGATAGCAAAAGTATAAGGTCTGTTATTTTTAAAAAATAATTTAAGGAAACTGTTTCCTAGTAAGCCATCACAATCACCAACCAGTCTTGTCCTTAGAAAACAACTTCAGGAGCTGGAGAGGTGGCTCAGTGGTTAAGCCTCTGCCTTGCAGGCAGAAGGTCCTGAGTTCTGATCCTAGACCCCACATATAGATGCCGGGCAGAAGGGGGAGGCCTGGGGGAGGACCTCTGTGTTTCCAGTCCTGGTAGAGCAGAGCCTGTGAATCCCGAGGCAGAGTAAAGGAGGAGGTGGAGGCATCCATGGTGGTTCCCAAATTCGTCCATGGTTCTACACACACATACATACATACACACACATACATACACACACATACATACACATATGCGCACACATGCATACGCGCACAGTTGAATAAATAAAAAAAAAAAGAAAACAACTTCAGTGTCTCTTTGTCCCTAAATTTCAGATTTTCCACATTTTTTATACATTGTCCTCTCCCCCATGCATCCCTAGAGAATGGTACGTGTTTCATCCAGTTGCTATGTCCAACAAAGAATTAGAATTCCCCTTTGGGGATGATAAGATGACTAACAGGTAAAGGAGCCTGCACACAAAACGGGAGATCCGAGTTTGATCCCTGGAGCCCCAATCTATGTGCTGGAAGAATACCTATGTTCTAACAGTTGTCTTCTGGGGCTGGAGAGGTGGCTCAGGGGTTAAGCCTCTGCCTTGTAGGTGAAAGGTCCTGAGTTCGGATCCTAGACCCCACTTATAGATGCTGGGTGGAAGCGGGGGCGGCCTGCGTTTCTGGTCCTGGTAGGGCGGAGCCTGTGAATCCCGGGGCAGAGTAAACAAGGAGGAGGTGGAGGCGTCCATGGTGGTTCTCGAATTCGTCCATGGTTCTACACACACACACGCGCACATGCACGCACAATTGAATAAATAATAAGAAAAAAAATTTGTCTTCTGGTCTCTACACTTACACCATGACAATCATACACTCCCCTTTTTCTGTGTCTCTTTCTCTGTCTCTGTCTGTCTGTCTGTCTCTGTCTCCCTGTCTCACCCTCTCTGTCTCTCTCTGTTTCTCTCTCAAACAAAACATTTCCTTTGGGGAGGACAAGATTATTTAAGAGGGTAAATAAATGCACTTGCCATGTAAACCTTATGAACTAGTTCAAACCCCAGGACCCACTAGGTGAAAGGGAGAACCAACACACACACACGCACACACACGCACACACACACGCACACGCACACATACACACACATGATCATAAGAAAGAAAATAACATTTTTTTCTATTGCTTTTCAATTATCTACTCATCATCCTTCTCATTAGTTTGTATTTTGAGACAGGGTCTCATTATAACATTTACTCTTTACTACTGCTGTGAGAGAACACCCAAAGTCAATCAATTTAAGGGAGACAGGGAGGTTTATTCAGCTTACGGTTCCAGAAGGAAGGTACAGGAAGGTACGGTTCCAGAAGGAAGGGCTCCAGGGATCAAACTCGGATCTCCAAAGCAGAGGCGGCATGGCTGGCTGGCCAAGGCTGGAGGAGGCTCAGTCACCGCAGACATCTTGGAAGCTGAGAGCTTCAGACTGCTTGCTGCAAAGGCTGACTTCTCCTGGAGGTAGGGTGGGACTAACCCACCTCAAGGCCCACCCCTTGTGACTGCCTTCCTCCAGCAAGGCTCCACCTCTCAAGGTGCCATGACCTTGCTAAACACATGAGACTGTGGGGGACACATTTCAAACCATGACACTCATGTTGTCTAGAGTAGCCTCAAACTTGTTCCATAGCTGAAGATGATTTGAACTCTGCCCTCCCTCTTCGGGTACACGCTGATGCTGAGCTGGAACTTGGGGCTTCATGTATGCTAAGCAGCACTCTCCCCGCTCTGCCTCGTCCTGACAAGTTCTTTATGTCAGCTTAGTGACTTCATAGTCACCTCTAGCATTGACCCACATTTCATGCAGCAGGAGGGAGGTGGGCAGGAGATACTGGTATCCAGCAAATACAGCCACCAGACTCTCAGAGAACTGTCCTAAGAGTCACCCCCATGTGTCCAAGGATCACCCCCAAGATGTTCTGTGAGGTACAGGGCTATCATGACTAAGCCCAAGAGAATCTGAACAATCTGGGGTAAACCTTGAGCCCTGCAACTTCTGTTTATTTATTTGTTTATCTGAGAGTGCGAGTGTGTGTGCCCATGCATGCATGCCACGCATGGTGCACAAGTGTAGGTCACAGGTTACAACTTTCAAAAGTCACTTCTCTTTCTCCACAATGTGGGCTTTCTGGAAATTGAACTCAGGTCTCCAGGTCTGTGAGCACACGCCTGACTACACTGAGCTATTTCACCAGCCTCGGAAACCTGTGACTTCTCTTTAAAACCACTCTCTTTAATTTTAAATCTCTTTAAATCTCTTCTGGGGCCGCCTCTGAAGAAAACTGGGATATGCCTTTTAAAGCCACACTTTTGCCAACTCCATGTCAAAGAAAGAGGAATTCTGTCATTGAGGCAGGACAGAAACTGCTGAGGATTCCACACACAGATGTGCTTCCCATTCACTGCCATAGAACAGTGATTCTGCTGTCTCTGCAGCCATCCTTTCTGCCGCAGGTTGGAGAAACTCAGGGTCCGTGGCCCCCAAAGGGGACTAAGCTGGTCATGCATAAACCCCTGCTTCTGTGATTACAATCAAGCCTGTAACTTTCCGGAGCCTGGCTTTCGTGTGTGTGTGTGTGTGTGTGTGTGTGTGTGTGTGTGTGTGTGTGTGTGTGTACACATGTGTGGAGGCCAGAGGTTAACTTCAGGAGCTGTCCATATTATTTTTTGAGACAAACCTGGAGCTCACCAATTCGGCTAAGGTTATTTCTTTTTTTTTAGAGTACTTATTCACTTCTGAGACACAAAAAGAAGGTCTGCATGCACGCCATGATACATGGGTAGAGGTCGAAGGACAGCTTTCAGAAGTCAGTTCTCTCCTTCCACCACCTGGGCTTCCAGGGATCAAACTCAGGTCATCAGATGTACAAGCAGGAGCAGCCGAGCCATCTCGCCAACTCAAACTTGTGTATATATTTCTTAAATCTCTCCCTCACGTCAGCTTCTCCTTATACTAGACTTCCATATCGGCCGTACACATTGTCCCAAAGTGTCTCTCTCCATTCCTTCCCCTCCACCGACCTTATACCTAGCATGGGTGGCAACACATGAAGGTTGTATCCCAAGGGGCGGCAAGAGGGCTCAGTGGGTAAGATCACTGCTCACACTTAGTGACTTCAGTTTGGACCACATGGTGGAATGAGAGAATTGACCTGTGACTCTCTCTCTCTCTCTCTCAGAAACATCTCCTGTCTGGCGTGACTTCCTCACACATGGTAGTTACAGTCTGAGTGTCTGCAAGATTCAGACAAGGGGGGACACATCTCATCTGCTTTGAATTACCCTGGTTCTAGTAGAGCTTTTTCTATACCGCTGAAAGTGAGGCTGGAAGCCAGGGTTTCTCAAATTGCATTTCCTTCTCCAGGGAAGGCACTGGTCCCCCAACGAATGCACTGATCCCCCAACGGCGAGGGAAGCTCACCTTGGCTTTTCCCTCGCCTCCCACCCCACACAGATATTTCCCAGGCTCCACCCACCAGGGCCAGAAGTTGCAGGCTGCCAACAGTTTCTGCCCGGCATTTTTTTATGTAGTACCTGGGATCTGAACTCAGGACCTTCTGCTTGCGAGGCTGAGTCTTAATTCCTGAACCATCTCTCCAGCCCTTACCCACTTACTTTTAAATAGGATTCTATTGGAGACAGAGTCTCCCTATGTATGTAACCCTTGATCCTCTGCCTCTGCAATGCTGGGCTTGCAGGTTCACTTCTCCCTCCCTGGCTGAATTTCGATTGTTCTTTAAAATTCAGATGTGAGAAAGGCCTGAGGTACAGCCAAGTTTCTTACTCAAAAAGCAAAGGACAGAGGTCTGTCTCAAAAACAGGGCCGGGAACATAGCTCAGTGGAAAGAATGCTTCCCTGAAATCTCCCAGTGAGGAGCTGGGGGCGTGGCTCATTGGTAGAGCACCTGCCTAGTATCCCCAGTGAGAGGTGGAGTGCAGGTCAGTGGAAGTATCCCTGTGTCACGTGTCCAAGCCTCTGAGCTCCTCCCTCAGCATTGCCAGAAGGAGGGTGTGTCTGACCTGCTGTTACGTAAACATGTATTTCTCTCTTTGCTGCTATCTCTGGAACCAACAGAACTCTTCTGCTCCTGTGTTGGAGTGATCTGAGCTACAGGCCTAGAAGAACTAATTCTAAGTGAGACAGTCAGTCAGAGGGATGGGGAAAAACGCTCAGAAAACTGGAGAGATGGCTCAAGGGTTAAGACTCTGCCTTGAAAGAAGAAGGACCTGAGAAAAAATTGCCTGGTGGGAGGAGCCTGGGAAATACCAAAGTGAAACAAAAAGGAGGTAGAAGCAATCCGGGATGATTCCTGAAGTTACCCTTGATTCTCCACAGGGATACACAGTGTCCTCTGATGCACACACACACACACACACACACACACACACACACACACACACACCCTAGATAGTGTGGCTCCCAGTATGGAGGAAAGGTCATAGGCCAAAATCAATGACAGATACAGACTGTGAGGTTGTTGCTATAAGCAACGAGGATACAACAGGTAGCCACATCCCCATCTCTTTAAGGAACCTCTCGGAAAGGGACAGGGACACAGGAGTGGCACCTTGAGACCAGGACTCTGCCCCTTGCTGAGCCAACATTGGGGGTGCTTTCTGGCCTGTGATGAGGGATGTATCGATAAGGATCGATGTGGGTTAAAAGTTATAGTTTCCTCTAGTGTGTTCTGCACAGACAGACGTGCCTCTGGGCAGCACAGAAGAGAGGTGGTGGAAAGCAACGGTGACCAAAATTGGATCATCTACTCCCTGTGGAGGTCAAGGTGGAGCACAGCAGTGGAGCACCACCTCCCTGACCTGCATGAGGTCATGTGCTGATGCTTTCTGCCGTCCCAGCACGGAGGAGATAGGACAGGAGGATCAGGAATACAAGGTCATCCCCAGTTATGTAGTGAGTTTGTGGATAGCGTAGGCTAGCTGAGACCGGCTCATTAACCTAAACAAATAATTGGCACAAGCGAGGTAACTCATGGGGTAAGGTGAGTGTTCACAAAACTGGTGATCAGAGTTCAATTCCAGGAAGCCCATGTGGTGGAAGGAGAGAACTGACTTCTGAAAGTTGTCCTCTGGCCTCCATATGCCATGGCATGTTAGCTATCTCTCTCTCTCTTTCTCTCTCTCTCTATCTACCTACCTATCCATCCATCTATCTATCCATCTATCCACCCCCACTCCCACCCCTATCTATCTATCTATCTATCTATCTATCTATCTATCTATCTATCTATCTATCTATCTATCTACCTACCTACCTGTCTGTCTATCTACCTGTCTACCTAGCCATCTATCTACATATCTATTTATCTATCTACCTACCTATCCATCCATCTACCTATCCATCTATCCACCCTCACCCCATCTATCTATCTATCTATCTATCTATCTATCTATCTATCTATCTATCTATCTGTCTGTCTGTCTGTCTGTCTGTCTGTCTGTCTGTCTGTCTACCTATCTGTTTACCTATTTATCCATCTACCTACCTATCTATCTATCTACCTACCTACCTATCTATCTATCTCTATATATCTCAAATAAATAAAATACCTTTTTAAATACAAATAATGGAGCCAGCAAGTTAGCTCAGTGGGTAAGACACCTTCTCAAAAACCTAATGGTAACAGAGTTCAAGCCCAGAAGAAAACTGATTTCTGAAGATTGTCTTCCAACCTCCACCTGTTCTCTTTCTCTCTCTGTCAAGTAACCAAATAAAATGTATTTTAAAAAATAAAATCCAAATAATAATAAGAAAGAAAAAATGACTAGAAAACCTAAATCTCACAAAACAACTATAACTTCACCCTTATGCATATATCCAACAAATGACTTCTTCTTTTCATTTTTCATGTGTATGTGTTGGGGGACACGCATGTGTGCATCCATGTTTGCATATGTGTGTAGGTGTATATATATGTGAGTGGCATGTGCGAAGGCCTGAGGTTGATGTTAGGAATCATCCTCTATTTTTTTTTAAAGTATTTATTTATTTATTCACTGTGTGTGTAGAACCATGGACGAATTCCGGAACCACCATGGACTGCTTCCGCCTCCTCCTTGTTTACTCTGCCCCGGGATTCATAGGCTCCGCCCTACCAGGACCAGAAACGCAGGCCACCCTGCTTCCACCAGGCGTCTATATGTGGGGTCTAGGATCCGAACTCAGGACCTTCTGCCTGCAAGGCAGAGGCTTAACCCCTGAGCCACCTCTCCAGCCCCAGGAATCATCCTCTATTGTTCTTGCATCTTGCTCTTTTGAGGTTGGGTCTCTCATCAAACTCAGCGATGAGCTGGCCAGCTTGCTCTGTTTCCCAGGCTCCACCTTCTGGATTGGCAGGCTGGCTGCTACGCCCATCTGGCTTTCATTTGAAGTGGAATCTGAATTTGAACCATAGTCTTTTTGCTTGGGTGGCAAGTGGTTTAACTGCTGGGTCTCCCCCAGCGCCTACAGATGGCTTCTGAGCATCTACTATGAGCCACCCCTCAGAAACATTATAGTCTAATGAATCTTAGTACCTTTTATATTTATAAATCGCTACAAAAATAAGGACTGTTAGAACAGTCTATTGGGAAACGTGAATTTTTTTTAAAAAAACTTTTTTTATTTATTATTTATTCAATTGTGCATGTATATGTGTGTGCGTGTGTGTGTAGAACCACGGACGAATTAGGGCACCACCATGGACGCCTCCACCTCCTCCTTGTTTTCTCTGCCCCGGGATTCACAGGCTCCGCCCTACCAGGACCAGAAGCGCAGGCCGCCCCCGCTTCCACCCCAGTGTCTATACGTGGAGTCTAGGATCCGAACTCAGGACCTTCTGCCTGCAAGGCAGAGGCATAACCCCTGAGCCACCTCTCCAGCACCGGGAAACATGAATTTTGAATAACATAGTGTCAAGTAATCCATGTTAGTTTTTTTTTGTTTGTTTTATATTTACCCTGTGTGTGTGTGTGTGTGTGTGTGTGTGTGTGTGTGTGTGTGTGTGTGTGTACACAAATGCCATGGCACATGTGGAAGTCAGAGGATAACTTGCAAGAGTCAGTTCTCTTTTTCTACTAAGTAGGATCCAGGAATTGAACTCAGGTCCTCAGAGTAGATCCTTTACCTACTGAACATTAGTTATATTTTTTCTTTTGTTTTTGAAACAGGCTCTCTCTATGTAGTTTGGACTGCCCTCAGACTTACTTTGTAGCCTAGGCTGGCTACAAATCTTGAGCTATAGTTTCCGCTAGCCTTCAACTCTCTACAGGCTGCAACTTTGAATTGCTGGGATTACAGAACTACATCATCACACCTAGGATGAGTAGAGTGCTTACAGTGCCTTTGCTATCAGAGAGAGAAAACCAGAATTATAAGGATACACAATTCTTAGACCCAGTATTTGGTTAAAAGACATGAATTTGTATCCTACCCAACTAAGTTGGTTTGGTTTGGTTTGGTTTGGTTGAAATAAAAGTGCTTATTATGCGTCCCAGATAGGCCTTACATTCACTATTGTAGTTGAGACTGATTTTGAACTTCTGACCCTCCTGGCTCCACCCACCCTCTTATGGTGGGGATCTGCCCGGCCCAGTTCAGCTTGGTTTCAATCACAGACAATGAATTTTGATCACAGAACTTTCCCCTTCTCTGTTTGGGTTGTGAAAGAGCATAGAAGTAAAAGTGGGGTTTGTCTTTTCTAACCACACGAGACTTCAAGAGTTATGTTAGTTAGTTAGTTAGCTAGCTAGTTGGCTAGTTGGCTAGTAAGTTAGTTAGTTACTTGCCTCTACCATGGATTAATCTTGGGTTTTCTCCATCATCTTTCCAGTTTTCTCATTTACTAATACACTTTGGTTTTATTTTGATGTGTGTCTGATTTGCATGGGTCTTATTACACTACCAGAAATTGAGGGTTTATTTTTATTTTGTGTTTTTGGTTTGGTTGTAACTCATACTACAAAGAAATCTCCACAGTCAGTCTGTGGGGGATTCTGAAGAACAGATGGCCCAGTTTCTGAAATAAACTGAAAAAGGAGGGGCAAAAAAAGAAACAAAGAAAATAAAGGAAATGGAAGAGAAACCAACCCAGAGGAGTTAGAGAATGTTCTCGCTTCCTCACTGAGAAACTCACCATCTGAGGTCCCTAGAGAAAGCAGCCTGGGGATTTCTGAGGAAATCAGACCTACACTCAGTATGTAACCTAGCAGAGCCATTCTGAGGAGTCTGCCGGAGAGAAAAGGAACTCAGTAGAGAGCTCATCCATCTATGATCTAGCCACAATATTACTCACCAAACCAAAGATGCAAAGTAATTGGTGGGATCATCAATGAGGGGAACGTTATTGCTGACGTACATCATCACATAAGGGAACTTTAGAAGGAAGCCAGTTGGGGCTGGGGAGATGGCTGAGTGGGCAAAGTGCCTGTCACACAAATGTGGGGACCTGATTTGGATCTCTAACACCCCAGTAAAAGCTAGGTGCAGTGGCACATATCTGTAATCCCAAACTTGGCATGGGGCAGAGATAGGCAGATCCCCTGGGCTCAGCAATTGAAATGGCCCCAGATGTAGTGACTCTTTCACAGAAAACAGGGTGGAGGGCTAGGAGCTAGCTCAGGGGTTAAAACCTTTGCCTCCCAAGTAAAAGACCTAAGTTTAGGTCCTCAGATCCCACATGGAAATGGCAGGCAGATATGGTAGTGGCCTGTAATTCCGGTCCTGGAAAGTGAAACCTGGGAAACTCCAGAGAAAAGCAACAAGGAGAAAGAGTAATCCAGGATGATTCCCGATGTCACCTTCAGGCCTCCCTAGGTACATAATGTGTGCGTGTGTGCGCGCACACACACACACACACACACTCATGCACTCGCATGCACATACATGAAAGGGGACAGGCACAAGGCTATGTACACACACTGGGAAGAAGAGGGAAAAGTCAAGATGGGATTAGAGAGCACTGGAGGCTGAGGCTGCAGTGACAGCTGGTGTTCTGGTGATAAATGAATAACTGAATAAATCTGTTAAGAAACCCCAAAACCAAAACAAAACAATAAACTGTACACTAACTGTGTGAATATGATAGGCCATATGCTTTAAATCTTTTGTAATTTTTGTGGTGTGTGTGTGACTGTGTTGTGCTATATTGTGTATTGTGTGTGGTCTATGAGTGGTGTGTTGTATGCAAGGTGTGTGAGATAGGTGTGCATATATGTATATGGTATGGGGTGTGTGAGATGTGTTTGTGAGTGTATGGTGGATATGTGCATATGTGTAGTACATGTGGTTTCTGTATATATGGGTATACATGCGCTGTGCATGTATTTTGTATGTGTGGTGTGTATGTGTGTGCATTTGTGTGTGGTGTATGTATATGTATGTATGGTATGTATGGTGTATGTGTGGTGTATATATAGTGAGTATATGTGTGTTGTACATGTATTATGTGTGCATGTCTGCTGTGTATGCATGTACAGTATGTATATGTGTGGTGTGTGAATGTGTGTGTGTGTGTGTACTGGAGACGCCACCTTATTTGAGTCAGGGTCTCTCAGCGAATCTGACCTGACAACAGCTTGGGGAGAATTGGGTTCCAAGGACCCTCCTATCTTCACCTCCCCCAGCACTTGGGTCACAAACTCGCTTTGTGGCCTTCAGCACATTACATGGGTGCTAGGAATTTAACCTCAAATCTTCGTGTTTATGCAACAGGTATGGTATCACCTAAGCTATCTCACCACCATCCCTGACCTTTTTTCTTTTCTTTTCTTTTCTTTTTTTTTTTTTTTTTTTTTTTTTTTTTTTGAGACAGGACCTCATGCAGCCCGGGCTGGTCTTAAACTTGCTTTCTTACTCTGAGGTCCTGATGTATGCAGTCAAACATCACCACACTTGGTTTTCTTGTGCATTTTGGAGAAAGAAAGAAAACTGAAAAGGTACAAAGTCTTGGAAACGGACATAGACTCTCACGTGTCAGGAGCTCTGCATAGGTTTCTCACTGCCTGAGGGAGGCGGTGACCAGCCCAGCGACTGCCCGTTCAGCACTCCCTCCCCCAACAGTGACCACACTTTGTTTTGAGGCTAGCCCAGACCTCAGTTCGACCTGCAGCGTGCTGGGGCTGCCTTGCCAAGGTGGCGCATGTCCACCTTCTGCCTCTGTTGCAAGGAAAGGAGCCCAGAGGTGCCTCCTCGGGAGTCTAAATCCTCACAGCAGCCGAGACCCTGGATATTAGCTTCAGTTGTCCACGGCTCTTTTCTGAGACTCCAAACCAGGACAGCTATCTGTCATCCATCATTCGGTCGGTGTTCCCTCCCTGAGCTGACTCCTGCAGCTACAAGCTCAGGACCCCCGAAAGAGTCTAAAGAACACCTGGAGGCTGCAGATGTGGCTCCGTTGGTAGAGTGCTCCCTAGCGTGCACGAGGTCCTGGTTTGACTCTGGCTATCAATACAAACCAGACACGGTGGGGCACGTCTGTTGTTCCAGCCCTTGGAAGGTAAAAGCAGGAGGAGTTTAAGTCATTCTCGGCTCTAAAACAAGTCTGAGTCCAACCTGGGCTACATGAGATCCTGTCTCACAAATAGCTAACATATTAAGTAAACATGTAGGACACAGGTCAGTCTGACCTCTGACATGGTAAGAATTGCAGACGAGAGGAAGACATGCAAATGGATGTTTTTCAACCTGTGCTAAGCAGAAACATAAAGTCGGGGGGTAGGGGTGGGAATGAGTCAGATGGAGACATTCATCCCAACAGAAAACTTTCATTGGGCTATTCTAGCATGCACCGGTCAGTAGAAATGTGGTGTGAGTCACAACTGCCTGCCACAGATACTGTGTGTGTGTGTGTGTGTGTGTGTGTGTGTGTGTGTGTGTGTGTGCACGTGTAGATGTGTGTATGCATGCCATGAACCGATGTAGAGCCAGAGATCAACCTCACCTTCCACCCCAGTTGAAATAGGATCTCTGGTTCACCGCCATGTCCCCACCTCCCATCCTGCCAAAGGAGCACTGGGATCTCAGTCATGCCCACCATAAATACCGTTGGCTTTACATGTGTTCCGGGGATTCAAACTGAGATCTTCATGCATACACCAGAAGAGAGGACCCCTATTTCATTCCTTTTAAAAAATATTTATTTGGTGCTGGGGAGATGACTCAGGGGTTAAGCTTATCTTATGCCTTGCAAACAAAAGGATCTGAATTTGGATCCCGGATCCCATGTAAAAATGCCGGACGGAAATGATAGTGGCTGCACTTCCAACCCTGGAAGATGGAGGCCGGGAAATCCCAGAGCAAAGCAACAGGAAGTAGAGCAATACAGAATGATTCCTATGGGCCCCCACAGGAACACAGAATCCCCTCTTCTACACCCCCCCATACATACCCACATCTACACATATAAGAAAAGTATTTAACAGAGAGGAAAAGAGAGGGAGGGAGGAAGGGAGGGGAAGAGGGAGAAGATTCACACATGTCTGCCATGGCGTGGAGATCCGAGGACAACTTTCAGGAGTAGGGTCCCCCGTATACCCCGTATACCATGTGGGCTTCTGAGGGTTGAACTCCAGTCTCCGGGTTTGTCTACAGACATCTTACTCGTTCAGCCATCTGATCAATCCCCTTGTTCTGTGGAGAACTGAACATGTCATGCGACGAAGTCATTCCAATTGCACACATACACTTACACACACAAATACATACACAAGACACTCTCACACAAGTACACATATGCTTATATTACAATACATGCACACGTACACTCACAAACACAGACCCTCAACATACACTCACACACACACGTGAACTTTAAAATCCTTCATGATGGTGTCATATGCCTGTAATCCCAGCTCTCAGGGGGCAGAGGAAGAAAATTGAGAGTTTGAGCCAAAAAGAGGTGGGGAGAGGAGAATTTTTAAGATATTTGTTACATAAAAATTGACAAGTCACACACACACAACTTCTGTGTTGTTCTGAGCTCCAACCTGAATGTTTTCTGTCAAGTTTTTTCCCCCCCAGCATTCTTTGGTTTGATCACATTTCCTGTGGGGTTGAAGTCAGACATTATTTTTCCTGAACTGGTATTTTAAAAATATGTTTGAGTTCTAAATGACAGGGTGGCTATAAAAGAAAAGCAAGTTAGAAACAAGCTGGAAACAACCAAAGGAACAGTGATCTCTCTTGGGTTTTTGTTTTATTTATTTATTTGAAGATACAGAGAGGGAGGGAGGAAGTAAGAGAGGCAGGGGAGGGGGGAGGGACAGGGACAGGGAGAGAGAGAACACAGGCCCACACAAGCTAATACACACATGGTAGTCAGAGAACAACGTTTAAATATGTAAAGGGTTTATTATATTTCTTTAAGTTTTACTTATGTCTTTTAACTCATGTCGTTTTCACCCCTAATTACCCAACCCAATCACCTACTTATTGCCATGATAAACATTCTGCTTCCCCACCAGTCTCCCTCCTGCTCTTGCATCTGTGTGTGTGTGTGCGTGTGTGTGTGTGTGTGTGTGTGTGTGTGTGTGTGTGTGTGTGTGTGTGTCTACCAGCTTACTAGGTCCCAGTTGGGTTACATTAATGACATGTGCTGAGGACGACTATTAAAAGTTGGTTCCTAGGGCTGGAGAGGTGGCTCAGGGGTTAAGCCTCCGCCTTGCAGGTGGAAGGTCCTGAGTTCGGATCCCAGATCCCACGTATAGACGCCAGGCAGAAGCGGGGGCGGCCTGCGCTTCTGGTCCTGGTGGGGCGGAGCCTGTGAATCCCGGGGCAGAAGGAGGTGGAGGTGGTCCATGGCGGTTCACGAATTCGTCCGTGGTTCTACACACACACAGACACACACACACACACACACACACACACACACACACACACACACGCACATGCGCACAGTTGAATAAATAATAATAATAATAATAAAAATTAAAAAAAAAAAGTTGGTTCCTTCCTTTCACCATGTGGACTCTGCAAATAGAATTCACATAGCCGTTTACATATAGGTGCCTTTGCCTGTTGAACAATTATGAGCGTTCCCTGTCTCACTCTGTGTGTGTGTATGTGTCTTTCTCTATCTCTCTCTGTCTCTCTATCTTTCTCTCTCTGTCTCTCTCTCTCTCTTGTTCTTGGCTCTGGTTTGTGGTTTAGTTTCTCTTTCTGTTGCTGTGACAAAATCCACAAACTAAGGCTAGAGAGATAAATGGCCCAGGGGTTAAGACTCTGCCTCACAAGCATAAGGTCCTGAGTTCCAATCCCAGGTCCCACATAAAAACGTCAGGCAGAAACGGGGACCTGCATTTCCAGTCCTGGTGGGCAGAGTCTGGAACATCCCAGAGTGAAGCCAAAAACAGGTGGAAGCGATTCAGAATGGTTCCCAAGTCACCCTTGGCCTTCCCCAGGGACACACAGTGCCCTCTGATACACATACACACACACATACACACACAATGAACGAATGAATGAATGAATGAATAAAGTTTAAAAATGTATATTTTTTAAAAATCCACACACTAAAGCAAGTCAGGAACAAGGGTTTACTCCAGGTCCTGGCTCCATAGGAACGTTCCTCATGTGAGGAGCTTGAAGTGGTGGTCACGTGGATACTTGCTAGTTTTCTCTGCCATTCTACACTCTGGATCCTCTACCTAGGGAGTGTGCCTGGCACAGTATACCCACTCATACACTGTATACACACATCTTGCACACTACACACACATCACACTCTACATGTACAATGCACACGCACTACACATACATGCATACAAATCACAAATATATCACATATATACCATAACCCATATACACATATGCATAATATGTGTACATACATGTGCATGTGCACACACATTCATCTACGCACTACATACATGGATACTACATACATGCTACCTGCACATGAACACGTGCCTCACACATACACACATGCTGTACACATCACACACATGCACACACATGTGCACACACAAATGTACATATGCATACACAGTTCTGTTCTTTGATGTGTCAGTCCTGTTCAGAAATGTTACCACTCTGGTCCTGTGTGAGGCAGTCACCTAGGAGCTTCAGGACCAAGGGAGTATGCTGGGAAGGATCAGAGAAGGTCTGGGAACAGTTGTGCGTCTAGCCCACAGGAAAAGGAAGGAGCCCAGCAAAGGATGGTTTGAGCTCCCAGTCACCCTTCGAATATTGTAGTAGCTCCATGCCTCGGAAGATTAGACTGCAAATCAGCAGCTTTTAAATGTGGAAGAACATGCGCTCATGTAGCCCAGCTGTGGAGTACTCACCGAGCACACACAAAATCCAGGATTCCAGCTCCCCCATTCCCCATAAGCCAGACCCGAAGTGCAGTCTGCAACGTCAGCGCTTGGGAGATGGAGGTGGGGAGATCAGAAGTTCCAGGTCATGCCTGGCTGCATTGCCAGCGCTATCCTGGAGCCACGAGACTGATTACAAACAAATCAATAAATAAGAAAAAATAACCAGAAATAAATGCAGATGATACAGAGTGCTTGTCTGGTACACACAAGGCCCTGTGTGTACCAGACAACACACACATACAAACACATACAATTGCACACATGTGCACGCACAAACACAAACACACAAACACATATACAAATAGCACATAAATATGCAAAATGCATACATGCAAAGACATACACACAAATGCACATACAGACATACATACAAATATACACATGCAAGCATGCAAATGCACACATAAAGACGCACACAGACATGCAAACACACAGACACACACACTTAAAAAAAAAACTGCATGTGATGGCACATGCTTGTAATTCAGAGACTGAGGCAGGATTGTGACTTCTGTGTCAAAAAAACCCAAAAGGAAACAAAAAGAAAACCAAACAACAAACAAAACAAAGCCAACCAAAAGCAGATAGGTAATTAATCAAATAAACAGAATAAATAGATTAGGAAGATCCCTGCTCAGCAGCAGCCTCCTGCCTCAGCCACCGGGATGACCCTCCCCACCCCACCCCATCCCCGCATGGTCCTCTCTTGTGCCAGTCTGTGTTCTGTTGCGTGGTGTCACTTGCCCAGGGGCATCGGCCTGCTGAAGGCAGGCAAGTGACCCACGGCGACTCCCCCGTGGATTTTTGGCAGTTTCCGTGCCCCTGGTACTGGCGGAGGAGGCAATTCCCAGACCTTGCACAGCAGTGCGAGGAGCTGGTCGCGTGGCCTGAGGGGGTCGACTTTCCCCCAGGAGACCTAAACGGATGGAGCTTCACCTCGGAGAGGGCATGGGACATGAAACGAAGAAACGATTCGCTCACAGGTGAGCCTGTGCAATCCCGGGGCTCCTCACAAAAGCGTGGCGAGGGATCCTCACAGGAACATGGGTGACCACCATCTCCAGAACTCCCTGGCAACCCACCAGGATCTTCTCCCCCAGCAATCATTCTGCTCATTGAACTTGGAGAAAGGACTTGGGGTGTCTTCAACATTTCTTGGGAGTTTGTGAGCCTCCCCACTGCCCTCTGCAACCTGGATGATGTGCTCTTGTACATCAATGAGGTGGGAGAACCCAGGCCAACCTGAGCTACAGAGAGACCAGCTGGGGTTGGGGCTCAGCGGGCAGAGCCCTTGCTAAGCACCCCTAGTACTGCATGCAGTATACATGGGTATAACAGCACAGACCTGTCATCCAGCTCTGGGGGAGGGGTGAAGGGCAGGAGTTTAAGATCACCTTGGTTTACACAGCTCAGCCTCAGGTGCATGAGACCCTGACACAGAAAAAAAAAAATCTTCCAATCAGTGCGGGTTCTGTGCGGATGGCTCTTGGGCTGGTGTTCTCTGTCCTTCTGATATAGCTGTGAACCCCATAGGCATCTAGGAAGCCAAGGGGTTGGCATTGTGGGACTTGCTCATTAATCCCCAACTTCTCCATGTTTCTAGAGAGAAAGCCGTGAGTGGCTGCTCCAGCGTGTCCTCTGCCGGAAGAGAGCCAGAGAATGGGTTTGCCCATATTTTTATTGTCCAAAAGTCTTTTCTCAAACCAGCTCTTTTCTTACCACCTCTATGGTAGTTGTGCATGTGACTGATGAATTGCTTTTGTGGATGAAAAAGGGACCCACGGACTCATCCTTTGTGGATGTCTAGACTCCCCAAGGGAAGCACCGCTCTACGAACACTCCAGAAAGCACTGTACAGGTTGCTTGCTCCCCAACAAAAACTTAACTTTGGAGCAATTCTCGCAGTGATGACCTCCTTCCCTCCCTTCCTTTCCCTTCCTTTCCTCCCCTCCTTTTTCTCTCTTTCCTGCTCTTCTTCCTTCCTTTCTTCCTTCCTTCCTTCCTTCCTTCCTTCCTTCCTTCCTTCCTTCCTTCCTTCCTTCCTTCCTTCCTTCCTTCCTTCCTTTTCTTTCTTTCTTTCTTTCTTTCTTTCTTTCTTTCTTTCTTTCTTTCTTTCTTTCTTTCTTTCTTTCTCTTTCTCTCTCATTCATTTCCTTCTTTCTTCTTTCCTTTTCTTTCTCTCTCTTTCCCTTCCTCCCATGACTTCTTCCACATGTGTATTGTGTGCACATGTGTGAATGCACATGCCTGTGGAACCCAGACATTGACATCAAGTTTCTTCTTTTCCACTCTCTGTTTTCTGAGGCAGAGTCTCCAGTTGAACTCAGAGCTCACGCATTTAGCTAGTCTATTAGCCAGCTGTAGCAGTTACTCTTCTCTGTTGCTGTGAGACACGCTCAGGCTCAAACAACTTAAGGAGGAGAAAGGGAGATTTATTCAGCTTGTAGCTCCAGCGGGGAGATACAGTCCTTTGTATAGGTGTGGCTGGCTGGCAGAAGCTGGCGGTGGCCCAAGTGGCATCCATCAAAGAGGCTGAAAGCTGCAAAAACTGTAAACTCAAGAGCAGAGAAACTAACTGAAGCAGGGAGGAGCTAACCAACCTCAAGGCCCACCCCCTGTGACTGCCTTCCCCCAGCAAGGCTCCATCTCCTGAAGGTGCCATGACTTTCCCTACAACTAAAGATTCAAACACATGAACCAGCTTTTTGTCTGTCCTCTTGAGTGCTGGGATGGCAAAGAGGTTGTCATGGCCCCACGCTGGGGAACTGAACTCTGCCCCTCGCACTTGCCCACTGGGCCATCTTCCCAGCATCCTCAGGTCTTGAAACTCACTTCTTATTCTAAATTGATCTTCTCAGCTTCTGATGCTAAGGGTCGGAGTGACAGATACGCCACCACCGCATCCAGTGCCTTCCAGCATCCAAGAAATCTCTGTCCCTCCCCTTTAGCCTCAGATGGTTCAGCTATCTTGAAGTAATTAATATATATATATATATAGAGAGAGAGAGAGAGAGAGAAAAAGAGAGAGAGAACATAAATTTATTATATATTAACCAGTTTTCATGTGTGGTCCCATGACATTGAAAACATTCATAGGGGCTGGAGAGATGGCTCACGGTTAAGCCTCTGCTTCACAAGCAGAAAGACCTGAGTTCTGATCCCAGATTCCACATAAAAACGCCAGGTAGAAATGGCAGTGGCCTGAACTTCTGGCCCTGGAAGGTGGATGCTGGGGAACTCCAGAGTAAAGCCAAGAGGAGGCAGAGAAATCCAGTATGATACCTGAAATCACCCTTAGCCCTGCATGGGTACACGCAGTATCCTCTGATACACAGGGACACACATACACTTATGCATATGCATGCACACCCAAAATAAATTTTTTTAAAAAAGCATTCTTGGAGGGTGTCATAGTTAGGCACGGGTGTCAACTTGACTGTTGAGGATTTGAGCTCTGGGCATATTTGTGGAGAATTAATGGTTGAGTTAAGTCCAGAGCAAACCTGCAAGAGATTGTCTAGCTGATGGGGAAGGCCCAGCCCATGGTGGGTGGGATTAGGCCCTGAACAGGTGAATAAACTACTGAGAGCTGGTTAAGGAAGTTGGCATCCTTCTGTGTACTTGGCCAGACATGCTGGTCTGGCAAGTAAGGATCGTTCCTCTCTCAGCCATTACGTAGAGATGGTGTGGCCAGTTCCCTCGGCCCTGGTGTTGGTGGTTCATGCTCTCCCGTCAAGCTGGACTGAGAACTGTAACCAGACTGTTGTAAGGAAATAAACCCCCTGTTCCCTTAAGCTATTTGATGGTCATTCATCAGCAACCATGCAGGCGGACTGCAACAGAGGGCCAATAAGATGGCTCAGTGGATAAGGTACCTGCTCACAAACCTAAGTTTGATCTTCAGAAACCCACATGGTAGAAAGAGACAACTGACTTGTCGAAGTCATTTTTTGACCATCCATACACCATGGCATGCATATTCTCTCTCTCTCTCATAAATGCATAAATAATTTTTTTTAAAACACTCATGGGTCCAGAGCGATGGCTCAGTGGATAAGGACCAGAGCTGGGATCCTCAGAACCCACATAAACGCCAGACAGACATAGTGACTGCCTGCAAGCCCATTATTTGGAAGGCAGAGGACTTGGAGTGGGGGTGTCTCCTGGAGAAAATAGCTAGCTAACCTAGCTGAATCAGCAAGCTGTGGGTTCAGCAAGAGACCTGTGGCTCGGATACTAAAGTGGGCAGTAACTTAAGGAAGACACCTAACATCAATCTCTGGTTTTGGCACAAACATGTACATGCGTGTGCCTCCCCCCAGCAATACATGTGCACGTATACACATATGCAAATATACACACACAGGGGAAAGATCCTGCCAGCATGCAGCTGCTGGGCATGGCGGCACACATCTGTAACTCCAGCACTGCGAAAGCTGAGGCAGGAGGATTGTCAGGAGTTCAAGGCCAGCCTGGTCTACAGTCAGTTCCAGATTGGAGTGGGCTGTTGTGTGAAACCCTGCCTCACAATCAGAATCACTGCCCAACATCTCACCAGCCATTATCTAGAACTTTCTTTCCTCCTAAACTGAAACTGTCCCCATTTAAAATGCTAACCTCAGAACTGGAGAGATGGCTCAGGGGTCAAAGCCTTTGCCTCACAAGCAAAAGGACCTGAATTTGGATCTCCATATGCCATGTAAAATGCCAGGTGGTATGGTGGCAGCCCGCAATTCTGGCCCTGGAAGACAGACAGCTTGTGCGGCCCCAGAGCAAAGCAATAAGGAGGCAGAACAGAGTGAATCCCAATGTCACCCTTAGGCCTCCACAAGCACAAACACTCAAGTGTCCTCTTGTACACACATACACAATGTGCATGCAAACAAACAAAAACAAAAACAAAAACAAAACCTGCTAACTGCCTGCTCCCCTGTCCCCACCTCTGGCTCCCACCGTTCTGCTGTCTGTGTCTATGAACCTGAGTAATCTCGGGGCCTGCTGTAAGTGGTGTATCTGGAGCTGGGGATGTAGCTCAGGTGGCAGAACGCCTTCTGTTCTGATTTTCTTTCTGTGACTGATAGAAATAGGTGACCAAACAACTTAATGGGGACAAGGAGCTTATTCTTGGCTGACAGTTCTGTTACAGTTCCTTAGCATGGCAAGAGACTCACACCAACATCAGGAGTGTAGAGAACGGGCCGTACCATATCCGTCAGAAAGCTGAGAGAGGGGCATGCTTTCTCATTGCCACAATGCTGAAATACTAAACCAGCTCTCTCCACCTGTGCGGGGAAGGTCCTACCCACTGTGGGTTGGGCCTTTCCACAGCATTAAATAATCTCCCACAAGCCTCTTTCAGAATTCGCCCTACGTGATAGTTAATCCTGGATGTAAAAAATTGACACATCTGGTATTAACTAAGATCAGCTGAGACCACACCTGGAAAGATCAACTGAGACCACCCGAAGGGATTATACCCTTCCCCAAGTGAAGACAGGAGCTGAGGTCCAAAGAACAAGCTCACATGGCTAAGCACGGAGGCCAGGAGTGGCAGGAAGTGGGTCTTTAAGCCCAGACACATGCATGCTAAATATGGACACACACAGAAGTGTGATGGAGTGGACAGAAACCCACTGCGACAAGTCAGCTGAACTAGATGAAGCTGGAGACGAGCGAGGGGCCACCTCGACAGGCTAGGCCAGTGTGGCCGCTGTGGTGTGGTTGGAGTAGGCCATCCTTCCCACCTTGCTGCTGTTCCCGCTGCCTGTCGATCCTGGTCTCTAGGCCTCATTGTTGTTGGCTGTTCATCGCTGACATCGGAGCCCAGCGTCTTTGATCCTCCAGCAAAGTAGAGGCTTCAGACCTTCTCAGGATCTCATAGCTTTGTGAGACATTCCAGTCAAGAACGAAGCAACTATAGGTGGCTACTTCGAAGGGCACCTTTTTTTTTTATTGTGCGTTAATTTAATAAACTTATATACATATTACATTTTAGAGATTCTGTTCTTCAGAGAACCCTGACTAATACAGGCAGTTAGTTACTGATGCCAATTTGACAAATGAAGACTGAGGCTTTGGGCGTGTCTGTGAGAAGTTATGTAGTTAGGGCATTAGGGTTCTCTAGAGATGCAGAATCAATGCAATGAATATGTAAATAGGGAATGTATTGAGTTGGCTTGCAGACATGGCCAAGGTAGTCCAACGATGACTGCCAGTAGCTGATCAGTCCAGTAGTCAAGAGGGTGATGGCTGAAGACTGGAGGATTCCTAGAGAGTCTTCAGTCTAGTCGAAGACTTGGATGGTTGGAAGGCTGGAGGGTCAAAGAAGCAAAGAAACTGGGCAGCCGGAAGAGCGATTCCTAGCACAGCTACAAAAAACATCTCTTCTCTTTGGTGGTTCCTTTCTATATGGTCCATTACTGGGAAGTTCCTTTGAGATCTATGGAGGTTCCAATGGGACCTGTCCTCTTCTTCAATCACTCTCCTGCCAGAAAAGCAATACCTCTTAGCTGGTTCCCATGGATAGCAGCATCGGAGGCTGAGGCAGGAGGACCTGAAGTTCGAGGCCTGGGGCAGGCGAGATGGCTCCATGGGCAAAACCTCCACCCTTGGAGACCACACAAGGTGGAAGGAAAGAACTGACTTCCAAAAGCCGTCCTTCGACCTCTGAACACATTCCGTGGCACAAAGGCCTTCTCCTCCATGCTCCCCTCCCCCAAATAAATGCAATAAAATAAAAAGAAAGTTCAAGGGCTGCTTGGGCTATAGACTAAGTCCAAGGCTAACCTGGACAGCTCTGCAAGACCCTGTTGTGTGAAACTTTTCTTGGGGAGACACCACACAAATATTTGTCAACCTCAGATAAGAATTCAAGGACAGACAGAAGTAACGGCGACACCAAGGTCCAGCTTGAGAAACTAATACATTTATTGGGGTTCCTTACAGGAGTAGGTATGAGGGTTACTGACAGAAGCAGGGATGACTCCAAGTAGCTATATCACCAGAAAGCTCATCCCCAGCTTGGTGGACGGCTTCCCCACGGCTGTATAGATAGAACTACCCTCAACCTTCCTCAGTCTACATACTCGAGGGTCCTGCCTAAACCTCAAGGCCGGGAGGGCATGTATAATTATAGTGCTCTAAGCAAGGCCAGAATCCCAGATGAGGGTCGTTACGATCCTCTCTCTGAGGGAAGGTTGACGGTCCACAGGTGAGGTTGATGGTCTCAGTCAAAGATGGTGGCTGTGTGTTGGGAGGAAACCATCATTCAACACCTGTTGAAACATGGAAGCTACACGAAGGGCTGTGAATGCAGCACAGTGGTAAGAGCGCTTGCACGCAAGAAATCCTTGACTCAGTCCTCCAGGACTGAAAATCTGAAACAATACTTGAGCCTGCCTAGGGCATGGTGGTGTGTGCCTGATATCCCAGAACTCTGGAGGTAGAGGAGGATGAGGAGTTCAGAGTCATCCTGGGATACAGAGCAAGTCTGAGGTCAATCTAGGCTCAAACAAATTAAAAGAAAGAAGAGGAGGAGGAAGAGGAGGAGAAGGAAGAAGAGGAGGAGGAGGAAGAAGAAGAAGAAGACAAATGTAGGCTTCCCAAACACACACTTACCACTATTAGTGATTAAACGATCTGTTTTAGTTCAGACCTGGAGCTAGATAGGCACACCTCCAAGCTAGGCAGCTCAAGCTTTCCTTCTAACCCCCAGCACTCCATGGTAGCCCACCCTCCACATTTCTGATAATTGTGAACTCTATCTTTTTTTTTTTGGTTCTGGGGACCGAACCCAGGGCCTCGCGCTTGCTAGGCAAGCGCTCTACCACTGAGCTAAATCCCCAACCCCATCTATCTTTATTTTAATGTGTCTGCTTCCTAGACTGGGAACACCATCGGGACAGAATCCATGTCTATTTTTTTATAACCATTATTTTACTTATTTTTTAATTTTTCACTTGTGCATGTATTTACATTTTTGTGTGGGTGTGTGTTCATGAGTGTGTGCATACCTATGTGGAGACCAGAGGGAAATGTCCGGTGTTTTCTTCTATTTCTCTCTGCCTTTTTTTTTTTAATTTAAAATCATTATTATCAGGGCTGGGGAGATGGCTCAGTAGTTAAAACCTTTGCTTTGAAAACCAAAGGACCTAAGTTTGGATCCCCAGATCTCACATCAAAATGCTGGCTGGGTGTGGCCAACCTGCTTGTAATTCTAGCCATGGAAGGTAGAGCCTAGGCATCCCCAGGCAGGCTGGCTAGCTAGACCAGCCCTAATGGCATGCTCTGGGTTTAATTGGAGACCCAGGCTCACAACGACAAGGTGGAAGAGAGATCTAGGATGATTACTGATATCATCCTTGGGCCTTCATAGGCATACATGTATGCATACACATGCACACACACGTGTGCCTACCCACATGCAAACACACATTCTTTTTTCTTTCATGTATATGTGTGTTGGGGAAACTTGGCTGACCTTTGTCCTGGAACCATGAAGGCCTCAAGGATTGTTCATGATATCTACACTTATTGCTAATGTGTTTTCACACACTTTGACTCCAGGGTATCTGCAGTCAACCTTCTTCCTCCAACCTCTGAGAACCATGGGAACCAGCACAGTGGTTTACTCTAAAAGTGTGTGTGTGTGTGGGGGGGGGAATCGGGCATGGTGGTACACACTTGTGATCCCAGCAAGTACTAAGGAGACTAAGGCAGGAGGATGGCCAGTTCCAACCAAATGGATAAATAAAATTATAGGACTGTCCCACCAGCCTCAACTACATAGCAAGTCCTTGAAGCCCTGTTTCAGAAAACCAATCAACCGATCAATAAACAAGCAAAGAAGGAAAAGAAACAAAGGGATCAGGCTTGGTGATTCCAGCACTTGAAAGATGGAGGCAGCAGAATCAGGAAATCAAGGCCAGCCTTAGACTGCTTAGAAAGTTTGACGCTACCCTGGGCTACTTCTAATAAAAATACGTATTTATTTGGGAGAGATGGAAAGAAAGAGGGAAAGAGAGAGACGGAGAGAGGCAGAGAAAAAAGGAGACATGCACATGCGTGCGGGTGGAGGCCAGAGTTCAATTCCTGGAAGTCAGTTCGCTACTTCCACGATGTGGACTTCTGGGGGCTGGAACTGAGGTTTCCAGGTTTGACCCCTCACAACCGCTGCCAGGTTTTTTTTTCTTTTTTAAAGGACGCCGGTGCAGAAGCGATCAGAGTAGACCGCAACCACCCTTGGACAACCTTGATGTGCAATCCTTTTAGGAAGCCCCTTAAAATGCGGGCGCCGAGTGACATCCCACTTAGGGGTGAGACGTGAGCAGCGAGGTCATCTTTGACTTATTGCCCTGGCCCGGGAGGAGGAGGCGGTACGCAGGACGCAGGGAAAGACCCCCGCACTCGCGCGCTCACGGAGGAGGTCGGGTCCCGGCGCGCCGCGCCCGGGCGCAGCGAGCGGTGGGGAGCCAAGACGCCCGCATCCCCGCTGCGCTCCGCTCCGCTCGGGGCTGCGATCCAGCCCGGGTTTCCGCACGTGCCGCGCGCCCCGCCCCGCGCTGCTCCGCCGCCGCCGGAGCCGCTCGGAGCTGCGCGAACATGGCCGAAGTCGGCGAGGACAGCGGCGCCCGCGCCCTGCTGGCGCTGCGCTCGGCGCCCTGCAGCCCCGTGCTGTGCGCCGCGGCGGCCGCCGCCTTCCCGGCCACCGCGCCCGGCCCCGCCGCGTCCCCTCCGCCCGGGCCGCCCGCCGCGCCGCCGCCGCCGCTGCCCGCGATCCCCGGCCCTGTCCCCAGCACCGCCGCGGACGCCGCCGCCGCCGCCGCCGCCGCCTCCTCCTCCTGCGCCTCCTCTGCCTCGGCGCCCGCGCTGGTGGCCGCGGCCGCCGCCTCGGTGCGGCAGAGCCCGGGGCCGGCGCTGGCGCGTCTGGAGGGCCGCGAGTTCGAGTTCCTGATGCGACAGCCCAGCGTCACCATCGGCCGCAACTCCTCGCAGGGCTCGGTGGACCTGAGCATGGGCTTGTCGAGTTTCATCTCGCGGCGCCACCTGCAGCTCACCTTCCAGGAACCCCACTTCTACCTGCGCTGCCTCGGCAAGAACGGCGTCTTCGTGGACGGGGCCTTCCAGAGACGCGGAGCGCCCGCCCTGCAGCTGCCCCAACAGTGAGTGTCGGGGCCACCCCTGGGTCACCCGCCCCTTCCCCGCTTAAGTCCCCCGGCCTGAACCACCTCCAACCTCGAGCTCACCGATTTGGGCCGCCTGGGCACCCCGATCTCGACCCCACTAAGCCCCCCACTCCCGGTACCCACGATCTCGATCCCGTCAGCCCTGACCCCTCTGGTTACTTCCAACCTCAATCACATACGACCCTGAACTTATGGGCACCCCGCCCTCCACATACACACCTTATCTCAACCCCACGAAGTTTGACCCTCCCTGGACACCCCCAATCTTGACCCACTAGTCCTGACCTCTTCCCCCTCCCACTTGATCTCTATCCCACCCAGCTTGGGCTCCCTGGACAGCCCCCGATCTCACCCCCCACCCTCCACCCAGGCACTGATTTCTGGGCCGCATGGGATTTCTATCTAACCCTCTGGCCACCCTCTCCCCAACTTGATCCAACTAGATTACCCAGATCCTCTACCTTACCAGTCCTGACGCCCTCATTCCTGATTTGATTTCCCCTGGCCATAGGTCCCTAGTTACCTAATTTCCATCCAAACAGGCCTGATCCCCCAGGAGATCACCCGGGATCCAAACTCCACACAACTTCTGAAACCCCTTTTTTACCAGCCACACCCGACCTACCTCCCCCCCACACACCTCTTTACTGCTTAACCACAGCTCCCTGGATCCCATAGGCTACCCACCTAACCTCACTTGGTCTCACACTCATGGTCACTCTTGACCCCCTACTCCACTCAGCCAGGGCAGTTACCCTGCCTGTGTCTGGCCTGAAAGCCTCAGGCACTATCCCCAACTCTGCCTAAACTCTAGGGATCATGGCTGATCCTTGATGGCCTGAAACTTCTCTCCCCTTTGCCCCCTACACTCCCAGATCATTCCTAATCTTGATCCTTAGATCACCCCATACCTTCGGAGACCTGACATACCCCCCCTCTGTCTCCTAGGGTCACCTTTGATACTACTTCACCCAACCTAAATGGGCCTCCTGCCACCCCCCTCTCATTCCTGTCATCCCCAATCTCCACTGCTCTTGACCAGAACTCCCAGGTTGAGTCCTGACTCTTGCCGCCGGCCTGAAACCCCCAGGTACATTCCTGATCCCCCCCCCCACCTGCCCTCAATGAGTTTGGACGCAGTGGTCACTCTACTGGCCCAGGGTAAGGGTGTCAGTTCATGTTGTAGGGTCGGCTCTAGAAGCAGACTCTTTGCAGGGAGAGGCAAGAAAGTGCCCAGCTTTAGTGAATGTACCCCCAAGACAGGAACACAGGTCCCTAACTTAATTTCTTAGCATATTTACAGTCCCCAGCCTCCCGGATGCTGCCCGTTGGCCCTTCCACACCATACCCCCCCCCAACTTTTCCGGCTCCCATTCTTCCCTGTGCTGGGGTCACCCTTGAGGTTCAGGACCTCCAGGTTTTGTGTACCAGGAGAAAACTAGGTTTAATCACTTCCTCTGCACCGCTAGTTTTTTCTGTTCGGTAATTGCTTCTAACCCTCACTAGTGTTTTTTCAACGTGGTTCACAGTCAGGAGCAAATGCGTGTCTGATTGGTTCATTCTCAGTTTGTACAAGCAGGGTGTTTTGTTTTGTTTTGTTTTTTTCTTTTGCTGGGGTTATACTGGACTCCGGAGTTCCTTTCTATAAACTTCTTGCTTCTGGGGATCTGGACAGATGACAGATACAGTATTGAATACCTTTCTGCCCCAACCTGTGACTCATCCTGTCAGGGCGTGAGAAGGGAAAGGGGCCTTCATTTCCCTAACTCTGAAAGGTGTGTACTTATAAAAGAAGGCCAAGGCGGGGGGGTGGGTGGGGGTGGGGTTGGTGGGGAGGTCGCTGTTTGCTAGGGTGTTTGCAGAACACAGGCAAAACCCTAGGTTCCCTCCCTTGTCCTGAAAGAACATAAAGCCAAGATGGGGAACAGTTGTTCAGCCGTGGAATCATTAGATGCATTCCTGGGCCTGAGAAACTGACAGGTGATAGGGTGTCTTCTCTCAGACCGGTGGAGGAGGTCCCTAGAGGCCCCCTTCCTATAACTCCGGTTCTCAGGACTTGTGCTCACCCTGACTTGGAGAGGGGTGGATTCAGCCTGTTCATTTCCTGGACGGGCCAACTCTTTTATTCCTGAGCTTTCATTGCCCTGCTCAGTGCCTCTAAATCTATCTCCAAGGAGCGGGTACACGTAACGGGCGCGTGTCTGAGCATGACGACTCAGATGGAAAGGAGCAATTGTTCACTCACTGTGTTAATTATTTTTTTCCATTTTTGCGTGTATGTGTGTATGCATGTTTGCATGTGCATGGGCACATGTGTGTGTGTGGGGGTGCCTGATTGCTGGTGCCTGTGATTGATGTTGGGAATTCTCTTTAGTTATTCTTCCACCTTATTCTTTAGAGCCTGGGTCTCTAATCAGATTCAGAGCTCACAGATAGGATTAATCGGGCTAGTTGGTTTGCTCTGAGGATTTCCAAGCTCTGGGGGTGGGGGGAGGCTGCCAATCTGGTCTGGCATTTTATGTGGGGTCTAGGAACCTGAACTCTGGTTCTGTAACTTGTAGGGCAAGAGTGTTAACTGCTGAGCCATCTCCCCAGTCCTAGTGTTTTATGTTTGTTTTGGTTTTTTGTTTGTTTTTACAGTGCTGGGGGTGGATCTCAGGGCCTAGGCATGCTGGGCCTGTCCTTTATTATCTGGTCACGCCCCCAGCCCTGAGCTGATCCTTTAGATGTGTCCTGTTGTGCGTGTGCGTGTGTGTGTGTGTGTGTGTGCATGTGTGCATGCACGCATGCATGTGGAGATCAGAGGTCAATTTTGGGTATCTTCTTCATTTGCTCTCTGCCTTATATTTTGTGACAATGTCTCTTGCTGAATCCCCAAGTTATCGCTGGGCTTCCTGAACCCCAGGTCCCAGGGAGAGTCATCCGTGCATTTCTGGGGTTGCAAGCGTGTATCACCATGCCCAGTTCTTTGGGTCTGGCCTTTTTGTTTTGAGACACTGTAGCCCAGGCTGTCTTGGCACTATGTAGACTAAACCAAGCACACAGAGTTCCGCCTTCCTCTGCTTCCCAGGTGTTTGGGATTTGCCGTTGTGAGACCATGCTCAGCCACGCCCAGCTATTTACTGCTGGTTGTGGGGTTGGAACTCAGGTACTTATGCTTACTGGCTGAAAACCCACCCCACCCCCGCCTGTGTCTCTAGCTGCCTTCTGAGTACATACACGTCAGCAGAGGTACATACTTGCAAACCCGGGGACTTGTGTTTGGGAGTCCACATGGTGGAAGGAAAGTTGCCGTCTGACTTCCACCTGTGCATCACGACATGCATGCCCCCCCATAGCTGTATACATGGAAGACTCCAAACCAAGCAGTCACATGTGGAGGGCAGGATGTTGCCAAGTTCTGGTTGAAGAGTGAGGTCATGGTTCCTAGGCCTGTCTCATTACCAAGAATCAAGAGATGACAGTGAAATCAGAGCAAGACGTTTGGAGGCTGTGTGTGTGTGTGTGTGTTCATGTGCATGTGCAAGTCAGAGGTCAACATCAGTATCTTTTTATTATTACCATTATTTTTTTCATGTGTATGTGTGTGTGATTGTGTGAAGGCCCAAGATTGATATCTGAGATCAACGTCGATTGCTCTTCTACCTTCTTGTTGTGAGTCTGGGTCTCTAGTTAAACCTGGAACCACATTTTCAGAGCTGTCCAGCTAGTAGGTAATTTGCTCTAGGAATTCCCAAGCCTCACCTTCCGGTCCTGGAATTCCAGGCAGGCCACCACACCTAACCAACATTTTTTACATCAGCTCCGAACTTAGATCCCAGCCCTCCACTTTATATTTTTGAGGCAGGGTCTATCACAAAACCTGGTGCTCACATTTTTAGTTATACATGCTGGCCACTGAGTCCCAGGGAGCCTCCTGCCTCCTTGGCCACAGTACCAGGATTACAAGAGTACACATCTGCACCTGGCATTTAAATGGGTGGTGGGGATCTGCTTTACTTACCAGTGCCAACGTGCACATGTTTTGCCACATTGAAAAGGGTAACTATTTTTGACTTGGAAACAGTGTAAGTCTTTATTGCATCTATATTCTTGGGTTCTGCAGCCAGTTCAGACATATGTGAGTTATAAAGCTAGGTATGCTGGCGCACAACTGCGTTCCCAGCATTTGGTAAGTGGAGGTAAGGAGGATCAAACTTTCATGGTCATCTTGGGATACATGGAACCCTGTTTTATTAACAAAAGAAAAAAAAAAGGTATATGTGGGGAATACAGCTCTCTATAGAGTGCTTGCCTACTCATCCTCAAAGCATCCTCAAAGCTCTTGGTTCCATCCCTATCCCCACATAACCTGAGGTAGTGGCTCATATCTGTCTCCCAGCACGGTGGAGCAGGAGGGTCAGGAGTTCAAGGTCATCTTCAGCAATATAGAGGTCACCTTGGACTACTGAGACCCTGCTCCCCCCCCAAAATGAAGTATAAGGCTAGGTATAGTGACGCATACCTGCAATCCAGCACTGGGGAGGCTGAGGCAGGAGAATTACTAGTTGGAGGCAAGAACTCATTTCTACCAGAGCTGCGAATTCTTCAATTCTATTAGAATTTCATTAACTTGAATACACCTGAATACCACTGGAGATCTCAGTGGCTTCCTGGAGTGGAAGAGGTAGTTGTTCCATGGCCACGCCCACATTGATTCCTGAGCACTCCCAGCCCCCATCACCTTCTTCCCCACTTTCAGGATTGGTGACGATGACCATTGATACCCCCTACACTGTCTTTGCAGCTCCTGAATGGAGAGAAGCCAGGATGCACCCCCTTTTGTTGCTACAACTAAGCTATTTTCAAATCATCAATACTTTAATCATAGGTAGGGGAATAATGTGTATGACACAGCACGGAACTGCTATTGATAACGTCATGTGTGATGCTATGGTTGAGAACCATCCAGAGATGTAAATTTTTTTAGGTACACTACGGGGAATAAAACCTAGAGCTTGCAAATGCTGAGCAAGCATTCTACTGTTGGACCACGCCCCTAGCCCCTCCCTAGGAGAGTCTAGTTATGAACTCTATGGCTGAACCAAGCCCCCACCCCCTCACTGGGGGAGTCTAGGCAAGTGTTCTACCACTGAGTCACGCCCCTAATCCATGTGCTTGGATGTTTCTTACCTCCTCATTCAGAATTGACTGGTAAAGATCCATTCACAGCTACTTGTGTGTATGTGCGTACAAGATGGCACTTGAGTGTGTGTGCCTGTGGAAGCCCAAAGGTGGTATCGGGAATCATGCTGCATTTTTCTACCTCCTTATTGCTTTGCTCTGGGGTCTCCCAGGCTCTGGCTTCAGAGTAGGAATTACAGGCTGCTGTCATATCCGCCTGGCATTTTTACATGGGATCTGGGATCTGAACTCAGATCCTTTTGCTTGGGAGGCAGAGGCTTTAATCCCTGAGCCATCTTTCCAGCTCCAAAGCTCCTTCTTAGCTCTTCATCTTTCTTTGCTCTTCTTCCTCCTCCTCTTCTTCTTCATCTTCATCTTCGAATTTTGTGGGAACTCTAGATTACTTCAAAAGTCACTGTGAAATCAGGGCTTCAGTTTGTGCTGACTTCAGGTAATATGATTTATAGGGGTCTGTATTTGCTTTAGATTTTCCTGGCAATGAACACTTTAAAAAAATGCTGTAGGTGTGATGCGTGTGAGTTCATGTTTGTGTATATGTATGTGTGTCTGTGTGTGGACATGTGCATGGGGAGATCAGCGGTTGACACTGGGTATCTTCTTCAGTTACTCTCCATCTTTTTTTTTTGGCATGTGTAGGTGTGTGTGTGTGTGTGTGTGTGTGTGAGGGTGCTGTGTTGTGTCTGTGGAGGTCCAAGGTGACTTCAGAAATCATCCTGAATTGTTTCAACCTCTTTTTGCTTCTTCTGCATGGGATTCACAATCTGAACTCAGATCCTTCTGCTTGAGAGGCAGAGGCTAAATTCCTGAACCATCTTTCTAGTCCCTGTTTGTTTATTTCTGCACTGTTGCACTCGAGTGAGTGAGTGAGTGAGTGAGTGCGTGCATATGTGTGTGTGTGTGTGTGTGAGAGAGAGAGAGAGAGAGAGAGCGAGAGCGCACTGTGTATCCCTGTGGAGGATCAAGGGTGATTTAGAGAATCATCCTATATTGCTTCTTCCTCCTTTTTTGCTTCCTTCTGGGATTTTTCCAGGCTCCACCCACCAGGGCCAGAAATGCAGGCCCTACCCTTTCAGCCTGGTGGGTTTTTTACATGGGACTTGGGATCCAAACTCAGGACCTTCTGCTTGTGAGGCATAGTCTTAACCCCTGAGCCATCTCTCCAGCCCTAGCCTCAAATAAAGATAAGGAAATGGAGTTGGTGTTAAACAGCTTGCTTCCCTAGCATGCGCAGGATCTGGACTCCATCCCCAAACTATAATTAAAATAAAATATAGAGTTACATATTATATCTATTTTATATACAGATATGTTTAAAAATGTAGAGTCAGGCTTGAGAGATGGTCAGGGGTTAAAGCCTTTGCTTCACATGTAAAAATGTCAGGCATAAACATTGTCGGCCAATATTTCTGGCCTTGGAAGGCAGAGCCTGAGTAACCCAGAGCAAAGCAGTAAGGAGGTAGAGTAATCCAGGGTGATCCCTAAAGTTACCCTTGAACCTGAACAGGTATATAAAATGCCCTCTTATACTCTCACACACACACATACACACACACACACACACACACCTAACACATGAAAGACAGAGTGATGAGCTTCTGAGTGCCAATTATATAGTGTCCATAACTGGCATCTTATAGGTAAGCTGTGTCTTTCTCTTCTCTTAACTTTCCTCCACTTCACAGAAGCAAGACACAGATGACATATAGAATGTACCTTTGGAGGATTAGGATTTTATATGTGTGTGTGTCTAGGCTCATGTCCATATATAGACACACTCACTTGAATGCACACACACATATAAAATTAACCACAATCACATTATCTCAGTCTAGCAAATGAATAGTAAGTTTTTCCTATCACCAATACCCAGACAGTGGTCAGAAATCCCTTTCCTGCCCTTAGGATTTTCTGATTTCCCACTGTGAAATTATTTCAATCAAAGTCCAAATGGGATCCAGATACAAGGGCTGGCTGATGGTGTCTTCTGTGTCGTGTATGTGTGTGTGTGTGTGTGTGTTTGTATAGGTCAAGGGTCAGCCTCCAGCATAATTCCCAGAAACCATCCATCTTTCTTTAAGACAGGGTCTCTCAGTTGGATCCTTACTGAGAGCCCCAAGGATCCACTGAACTCCACCTCACAGCTCTGCGATTAGTGCTTACCGCCATACTCACTTTACCAATTTAGCTACTCCTGGCCCCCCCCTTGCCTTTTTATTGGGTGGGCCTTGAATTTACTGCATTAGGCTAACTGTCCAGACTAACTTCAAACTGATAACTCTCCTGCCTGCTTCCCAAGTGTTGGGCTAACACAGACTTGTGCCTGCGGAATGTTAGCTTTTTACACCCATTGTCTGAGTCTCTGGATTTATCATCATTTATACTTTTCCAGGTTTGTTTGATCACAGGCAACATTTACTTAGCAGAATATTGGAACCCTGCCCCAAGAAGTCAGCTGAAGAATTGTTGCAGACTAGTTACATCTTGATAAAAAGTAACTAGTAAAAACTACCACCTTGCTACATAAAGGGCTGTTCATCCCCAAAGCAAGCATGCATAGTGTCTCCTTTCTGTTTCCCCTGGTCAGTTGATATGTATCCAGCTAGTTACTAGCTGCCAAGCAGCTAGTTAGAAGTTGATCATTATCTTGAAATCCGTGAGCAATCTTTCCAGACTTAATGGGGCAGGAAACTCAGTTCCTCTGACTGGCCACTGTCTGGCATCTCTGAGGACAATCACGACTTCGCTGTTTACTTGGGGTCCCTGACCCTGGTCTTCTCCCTTGCTCCCCAAGTTGCCAGGTTGTGGCTGGGTCGTGGCAGATTACTCAGGAGAGGATGTCGGGTTGGGTCTTTTTCAGGGACCAAAGCGGGACAGTGTGGCAGCTTGGGTTTTGCTCATTCCCATCTCTCTGTGGTGGGACCTCAGGGTCGTTCAGAAATGGAAGAGAGTGACTGGAGTATGCATGTACGTGTGGAGAGTGGTCAGGCTCTTGCCGTGTTGGGATATCGGGACCATGTTAGACAGTAGACCATCAAATGGCCCTGGAGTTCAAATGGGGCAAATCCTAGTGAAAGTTGTTGGTTGGATAAGGTAGGTCTCGACTGGAAGCCAGTAGGATGGGCGGGCAGGGCAGGATTTGCTGCCTGGCTGTTCTGGTCAGAACTCGAGGTTGTGGCATTCTGGGAGTATAAAGCTTTGTCTGTTTCTTTCTAGTTGGGCCCCTGCTACTGTACTATCTGGCTAAACTGTCCTCTGCATACAGAGTTACTTTTCAAAAGTACAGGGAAAGTAGCCAGGACTGTAGCTCAGTGGGTAGAGGGCGTGCCCAGCATGCACAGAGCTCCGGCTTCCATCCTCAGCACCATGTAAATGAGACATGGTAGTGGATGTCTGTCAACCCAGCACTGGGAAGTAGAGGCGGGAGGATTGGAGGTCATCCTCAGCCTGGGGGAATAGAGACCAGTTCTAAAACAAACAAACAAACAAACAAACAAACAAAATGGGCTTGGGAAAAGTTTCTGGGATTCAGGCCTTTGCCTTGCAAGCAAAAGGACTGGAGTTCAGATCCTCAGATCCCACATAAAAAATGCCAGGCAGATATGGCAGCAGCCTATATAATCCCAGCCTGGGATTCCCCAGAAGAAAACACTAAGATAGAAGAATAATCACACACACTCATGTACCCTCTGGTATATGTTCATGTACACACACACACAGAAAACAACAAGTTTATGTCATTGTAGCACATACAGAGCTGGTCTATCCCCTCCCTGTTAAAACTCTGACCCCTGTCGTAGTAGCCAGCTCACACTGAGGGTTTTGGGTCTATCATCAACAGAACAAAACCTTTACAGATACTTGTTATTTGGGGACAGGGTCTCATGTGGCCCCAGCTGACCTCCAGCCCTAACCAGAGACGCCCTCAAACCTCTGGTCTTCCTGACTGGGATGACAGGCGTATGCACACATGCCTAGCGTGTTTTTATGTGTATGTGCTGCATGTGCACATGAGTGTGGACACACACGTGCATGTGGAGCCCAGAGGATGATCTCAGGTCCCTTGGGGCTGTCCCACTTAAGGTTTCTCTCAGAGGCCTTGGCTTTGCCTGTTATTGGAACCTGTTTCCACTTTCCCGGCCCTGAGAGTGTAGGTGTGCGCTCCTGTACCCAACAGCTGCACGTGGGTTCTGGGGATCATACTCAGGTCCTCATGCTTGCAAGGCAAGCACATTACCCAACTCAACTCCCCAGCCCCAGCATTTATTTTTAAAATAGATTTTTTTCTTATGTAGGTATAGGCGTGTATTTGCATGTGTGTGTGTGTGTGTGTGTGTGTGTGTGTGTGTGTGTGTGTGTGTGTGTCCAAGAGGAGACTTGATTATGTATGTGTCCTGTGGAGGCCCAAGGGTGACATTGAGAGTCCTGGATTGCTCTACTTCTTTACTGCTTTGCTCTGGGGTTTCCCAGCCTCTACCTTCTAAAGTCTGGAATTTCAGACCTCCACCATTTCAGCCCAGCATTTTTACATCTGAACTCAGGTCTATTTACTTTCAAGGCCTTTCCCCAGCTAAAATGGAATTTTAAAAGTCAGTCCATAGGAAAGATATTATCTGTCACATAGTAGGTATGAAGCGGAGTGTATAATGAAGTACAGGAGTCTGTATCATCCTGATAGATCTCCTAGAGCCTCATTAAGTTCCTGTTTAATTCTTTGGGAAAAGGCTCAGCAGCTCTGTTTAAAATAACCTGCCGTGGGTGAAATGGAAGCATTTGGTTCAGAGATGCCATCCTTGCCTTTGCTAAGCTGGCTTTGCAGCCTGTGAGTGTTAGGGGATCAACTCGTTAAATTAATGACAACCCAAATTGCAGCCATGCCTCATTTGCATAATCACTCTCCATTTAAAGCATTTCATATTAAAATGAGAGGATTATACAAAATGCTTTTTGCTTTGATTTCCTGGAAATAGGCTTTGTCCTCATAACTTGTTAGGAGATTTGGTAATTAAAACTTCCCCAGAGTTTTCCGCCTCAGGTTACAGTTGTGCCTTGCTGATTAATTAAAGAAGAAAGTAGGAGATGGTGGGCAAGGGACAGAAGACATGGCTCACACCTGTCATCCCAGCTCTGGGGAGATGGAGACAGGCATATCGCTGGGCCTGTTGGCCAGCCAGCCTAGCTACTTGGCAAGTTCCAGGCCCATGAGAGACCCCGCTTTCAGAGTACCAGGTGGACGGTGCCTGGGGAACAACACCTCTGGCTGCGAGCACATATGCAGAGAGCATGTGTGGAGGTTGTACATTCATGAAGGCAAACCTGTGTCTGGGATACTTGCCTGACTTGACCCTTTTCTAGAATGTGGATAGAACTTGCTTCCCTTGGACTCTGTGGAATTGGGTTAATGTGAGTTTAGCTTTATCTAGGCGTAACAACCATAACTACTTGCAGACATGACGCGCTCTCCTAAGAAGGAATGGTTCCTGGCAGTGGTCAGTAGAGAGAGCACACGGCATTTGATCTAGGCTCACCATGAAGGATCTTCCTCAGATGTGCCGTGGGGGTGTCAGAAATGCTGTGGAGGTGTCACAGACCTAGTTGTTGCAGCTGCTTGGGAGGTCTAGTCAGGAGGATTGAAGCTACAAGACCTGCCTGAGATACAGAGGAAGTTCAAAGCAGCCCTGGTAACCTAGTGTGATCCTGATTCCATGTAAAGGGTGAAAAGAAGGTTTAAGATGTAGCTCAGCTGTGAGGCCCTTGTCTAGAAGAGGCTGGGGGTGTGGCTCAGTGGTAGAGCACCTGCATAGAATCCCCCAGGGAGGGGTTAGGGGTGTGACTCAATGGTAGAGCACCTGCCCAGAATCCCCCAGTAAGGGGCTGGGGTGTGGCTCAGTGGTAGAGCGCCCAGTATCATGCAGAAAGCTAGGTTCATTTGTTTTCCAAATGAACTCTGATCTTGTGGCCACTGTGCTGCGAATCCTCAAGACATGGTTGTTGCTGAAAACGTTCCCTGCTACCTCAAGGTGAAGGGAATGATCAGAATGACCTCCGGGCATTGTATTGGTGTAGCAATTATTGGATGCATGGCCTCAGGCCCCTTGCACATCCCTACACTCTCCCCACTGAGTTTTGGTTTATGCCTTGTTGAACTTGACCTCAATAAACATATTTATTACTCCATTCAAAGTAGCAATGAACAAAAGCATTTTAAAAGTAACTTTTCTAGCTGGGCAGGGTGGTACACACCTGTTGTCCTCAGCGCCCGGGAGCATCTGAACTACTCAGTCTTCAACCAGTCTGGACCACATGAGACCTTGTCTCAAAACAAGAACAAAACCGCAATCACGCAAAAAGTTTTCAATGAAAAAACCAACCAAACAAAACCCACCAACCTGGTATTTGGCTGGCATGGTGATTATTAGCCACCGTCTGTGAAGTTGAGGTAGGAGGACCTAGAATTTGAGGCAAGTCCAGATTCAGAGAAAGGCACTTTGTACTTTGTAGGGATTTTGTTATTATTTTGCTTTTCTTCATCAACTTCTCATGTGTCTTGCGCGTCTGAAAAGACTCACAGCTGCTTCCCATGTAGTCTCTTACAATATGTCACTTTGGCTGAAGAATGCAAATAAGATTTGACCACACAGGTGGGGAACTGGAATGCAGAGTGTTGGAGTGGCCTGACCAGATAACCTGCAGGATTACCAGCACTTGACAAGCCGTAGTTTCTCACAGGTTGTTTGTCTGCGTTTAAACCTATCTTCTCTCTTCTGGTGTTCAGTCTCTCCCTTAGCTCCATGCCCAATTTGGTGGTGTCACTCATCGGCCAATACTTATTGAATTATTCGGACCTGGTCACATCCGAGCACCTAACTGTACAAAGACAAGGCTTTAATTTTTTTAAACCTGTGAGTTCTGTAGATAGTTGAACTTTAATGCCTTGAGTCAGTAGATGATTATTCATCTAGTGTGTGTGCGTGTGTGTGTGCATGCATGTATGTGAGCATCTGTGTATATGAGTGTGTGTAGTGTATGTACATGAGTGTGCATGTGTGTGTTCATATGTATGGATGTGTGGCATATGTATATGAATGCATGTCTATGTGTATATGTATGGTGTGCGTGCATGCATATGCGTGTGGGGTCTATATACATGCACATGAGTTTGTTTCTGTGTGTGAATGTGTGGTGTGTGTATATGCATGTGTGTGCATGTGAATGTGCGTATGTGCAAATGTGTGGTGTGCATACATGTGTGTGAAGAGCAGAAGACAACTTTTGGTAGTCGGTTCTCTCCTTCTACCTTGCAGGTTCCAAGTGCCCTCAGGCCATCTGGTTTGTGTGGCAAGGGTTTCTCTTGATGAACTATCTCGAAGGTCCAGTCAGGATTCTTAAAATAGAAGGCTGTACAAAAAGAGGCTCTTCGATGCAGCTTACTTTGTCATTGTTATCATTTGCTGGGTCGGGTGTGTTTGTTTTGAGACAGGTTCTCAAGTGGTCCAGGCTGGAGTTGAACTTCTGATCTTTTTACCTCTCTCTCCCCAGTGCTGAGATCACAGGCTTTAACTCACCATAGGAGGCTTACGCAGAGCTGGGGATGGAATCCAGGGCTTCATGCATGCTAGGCAAGCCCTACACCCCAGTCCATCCCCAGCCCCCCAACTTTCTATTCTTTTTTGAGTCAGGGTCTCACATAGCCCTCTAATTTGTTATGTAGCTAAGGATGACTGTGAGACAGCAATCCTCCCTCCTCTTAGGATTATGGGCATACACCCATATGTTCAGCTTAAATAGATTTTTCTAAACACCACTTTTCAGGTTCTCAGTGGAAGCATATTTTTATAGAAGTTGTTTTAAAGATTATATAATTTCCTCTTTGGCCTTCTTAGGCAGCGTAGTTAAGGTGCCTCTTGGCACACATAGGTGTTTCCAGATCCTGATCTGTGCAGCTCGTCAGCCTCTGTGAGCAGATGAATCCACAGGCTTCTCCTCTCCCCTTTGCTCAGATGACGTCTACCCGTCTTCAGCAGCAGGATTGGACCCTGGAGAAAGCAGTGAGTGGGTAGGCAGTGTAGGAGCGGAGCCTGCTACAGCTGCCCCAGGGTAATGTCAGGGACAAAGTGGGTGTTATAGGAACAGCAAGGTGTTTGGGAGATTTTTAATGAAATGTTTCCAATTCATACCTGTGTATGTGTGTGCGCGCGCGTGCACCCACACTTGTAACCACACATGGTTGCATGCATGAACATGGGTGTGTATGCGTGCACATGTGGCGATCTGAGGACAAGCTGGATGTCATTTCTCAGCTCTTTTCTCATGTTGTTTGAAACAGGGTCCGATCGCCCTGGAACTGGGCCAGGCAGATGTGGTTCACTGGCCGGGAGCTGCAGCTGCTAGCCCAGCTCAGTCAGACATTGTAAGGCCTCGCTTCAATGTGGGTTCTGGGGTCAAACTCAGGTCCCCTCGCTGGCAGGCAAGGTCTTTCCTGATGAGGGAACCATTTCCTCAGTCCTCCACACCTAACTTGTGAAAATTGCCACTTTTGCTAAAAATAATCCCCAGAGATATTTTACTTTATTGAGATCATCTCAAAAAACTCAGTCTAGGTTTGAATTTCTTCTGTGGGTATATGTGTATGTTTACGTATGTGGGGACATGTACTTTGTGTGTGCATACGGAAGCCCCAGATTAGCGTCAGATGTTTTCCTTCTTCATCACTCTCCACTTTTGTGATTGACACAGGGTCTCTGAATTGAGCCAGAGCTTACCCATAGGTTAGGCTAGTTAGCCGGCCTGTCCCAAGAGTCCCCTGTCTCTGCCTTCCTCGTGCCAAGCTAACAGGTGGCCGCCATGCCTGCTGATATTTACATGGGTTCTGGGGAATCCCAACTCGGGTGCTGACGTTTACAGGGGAAGTGCTTTATCCACTGCCCACCCCACCAGTCCTGATCTGAACTTCTGATCCTCCTGTCGCAGCTATCCCAGTGCCAAGATTGCAGACCAAGCCTTCTGGGGACAGAGCCCAGGGCTCTGCACATGCTAGGAAAGCCCTCTAGCGACCGAGCTGTGTCCCCAGCTTCTGAGCATGTTTTTCTCTTTCTTTGCGTCCTCACAGCACTCAGTGTCCCCACACAGAGTGGCAACAAGTCACTCTTCCGTCTATTTTAAGAAACCTTTTCTGTTCACAGTCTCGGTCACCAAGAAACAGGACCCTTGCTCATTTCCATGTGAGGGCGTGGTGATGAATGTGTTCCCCCTAACCACTTGTGTGGCTGGGAGTCTCTATGGCTGGTCTTGGGATGGAAAACTGACTTTCTGCTGGATCAGTGATACAGGCCTGTCACTTCCAGCCGCTGATGAGGCTGAGACAGGAAGATAGAAAGTTGAAGACAGCCTGGGTTATAGGGTGAGTTCAGGGTGACTTAATGAGATAGCATCTCAAAATAAAAAGTTAAAAGAGGGTTGTGGGTATGGTTCAATGGTACAGCACCTGCCTGGAGTCCCCCAGTGAGGGGCTGGGGGTGTGGCTCAGTGGTAGAGCACCTGCCTAGAATCCCCCAGTGGGCAGTAGAAGAGCAGTGAAGTGGATAACAACGGCCAGCCATAATTCAGAGTACTGGTGACTCAGCAAGGCTCACCTAGAATCAGACCAACCTAATCTCTTCCTTTTCTAAGGCTTAGGGAACTTCAAGGAAGAGAGGACAATGAGAGTGTAAGAACCTAAAGATGGGAAGGTTCGCCATTGGACAAGACATTCCATTCAGGCAGGACTGCTGCATCCAGGAACTCACTGCAGTGAGACTTGTCCTTCTCAGATCTGCGTAATGACTGACATACTGACATGCCCCATAGACTATTGAGGAACTTAAGAGAGATAAGAACATATAGAGGAAACCTTGGAGACTAAGCTGGATGAATGAAGGGAAATGACCCTGGGAGTAGGTTGGCCCAAGGAGAGGCAACCTAGGTATGCTACAAGATGCCTGAACCCCCACGAGAGTAGACAAGATGAGCGAACCCAGGGGTCCATAGACACAGACAGATAGGAGGGCAGGAGGTAGTAGAATGGATTAATGAATAGAAAGGAGGGAAACGGGGGTCGGGGGGATGGAGGGAAGCAGGGATAAGTACTCAATGTGCTTGTAAAACTAGAAAAATAAAATAATAATTTTTTTAAAAAGTCCCCCAGTGAGGGAAGGAAGAAAGGGAGAAAAAGAAGGAAGCAGTAAGGAAAGGAGGAAGGAAGGAGGGAGAAAAGGGAAGCAGGGAGGAAAGAAAGAAAGAAAGAAAGGGGGAAAAGAAAAAAATAAAACTTGGCCTCTTTGCACATAGTTGGAACTGTCTTTTCTGCAGGGGGCTGTGTGGTCCTGTGTGATTTTTCTTTTTTAATAATATCTTTATTTCTTAGCAATCTCATCCATGTATTTGGATCCAATGAATTTTAATCGTAGTTACCCCTTCCTCCCTCCTAGATATTAGCAGGGTAGGACAGGGCAGACGTATCATCTCTGCCATGTGACTCCCAGCCACCCACTGTCACTGTGGGAGCAAACAAGTATGACCTGCACATTCCACCAGCACTCCAGAGCTGGCTGGGAGAGGGCCATCCTGGAAGCTCGACACACGAAGGTCCGTCCCTTCAGCTGGAGGCAGAGGGGACTCACCACAGCTGGAGGAAAACATCCTTCCCTTGGGAGTTCCCAGCATCTCTGGCTTTAGCTGCATCGGCAAGGGACACGTGGAGCTGCTTCCAGTTCCTGTCCCGCTGAAGATGCTATCCCAGCATCTTCAGCAGGTGCCTTTTTCTCTGTAAATCACCACAGTACACGTCACCCCACCCTGGCCCTGCCTACACTGGGATTGGCCAGGCAGGATTCTAGAACTTTCTCTAGCATCACTGAGCTGCGCGGAGGCACTGAGTTATTGTTGCTCTTATTCAGTTATTGTCATTCTGAAGGCACCTCAGCATTCTTGACACAGTCAAGGTACCGAGGTCCCTGAGTGGCTGGGGCGCCACCGCCTCACACAGCACTGCCTCGGCCTCTGCTCACCGTAGAGGTTTCCTGCAGTATGGTGGAGGTGCAAGGGGTCTCCAGGTTTGGTCCAGGCCGTGGGACTCCAGCAGAGGGCACATGCCAGCTTTCTCACCCCCTAGACCTGGCCAGGAGCACCACTGGCGATCAGCATGGCTGGTTGTTCCCTGGCCCACCACTTTGGTGGCCTTTTGGACTCCTGGAAATCAGGTTCCCTTGGTCATTGATTCCTCAAAGCCAGAGGAGAACTAAAGACCGTTGCTGTAGAGGATAGAAGTGGAATCAACTCGTCTGTTAGAATTCTTTCATTTTGAAAAAATACTTAATTTATTTGACAGACAGAGGTGGGGGTGGGGAAGCAGGTGTGCATGTGCCTTGGTGGTATGTGGAGGTCAGAGGGCATCTTTCAGAAGTTGGTTTTCTCTTTCTACCATGTGGACTCTGGGGTGCACACTCGGGCCTCAGGTTTGATGTGGAGGTGTCTGTATCTGCTGAGCCACCTCAGCGGCCCGGGGAAGTGAGTTTTGTTTTATTTTGATTATCCCTTATTGGCGTCTCTGTCCTTCTTGATAGTAATTCCGGGCGAGTACACCTCTCAGGTATGAGCATTTAGTTCCTTTTCTGCAGAGAGTAAGATTCATTGATAGATGGGCGTAGTGTGTCTTGCCATTCCATTGGGCCATTCACATGGCTTGTGATCACACCAGTTGGCATTTGAGTGACGAGATTTTTGTCTGTTTGGGTTTTTGAAACTGGATCTTGTTTTGTAGCTCAGGTTGGGTGGAATTTGTGATCTTCCTGCCTCAGCCTCCCGAGGGCTGGGATCACACCACACCAAGGAGCTGAACCATCCTTCCTGGCACTGCCTTTGCTGCAGCAGGTAGCTAGGTGTTACGGTGCCAGTGGCTCTGGCCTGAGAGTCCCCGAGGGCAGGGGGCCCATCAGAGGACCACACCGACTCTCCAGCTCAGCCTTGCAGACTGCCGTGGACTCCACATGTGGCTGGCGGCTGACAGGATGGGAGAGTGGCCAGAGGCAGCCAACGTCACTTCCTGTCCTGACCATGCACAGAGCTCAGTCCTGTTCCCTCCGGGAAAGGGCAGTATGTCCAGCCGGAAGAGGACATTCGCCCACAGAGCAGCTGGTCAGTCTGTCCTGTATTAAGGTGGCCGGCTGCATGGTCATAGCTGGCTATGAGATGAGGGTTAGAAGGGGGCAGGGTCAGAAAGAGATGGGGTGAAGCCAGAGATAGAGGCAGGATCAGGGGCAGATGGAGGTGAAGTCAGGGTAGATGGGTAAGGATGGAGCAGATGGAAGGGGTCAGGGGGAAATGGAGGCGGGTCAGGGGCAGATGGACGCAGTGGGGTAAATGGAGGGAGGGGTCACAAGCACACGGAGATGGTGTTCACAAAGACAACCAGGTGCATACACCTGTCATCTCAGCTCTCGGGAAGCCCCCGCAGAAGGATTGAGTTTAATTCCTGCCTGAGTTGCAGAGCAAAGGGACTTCGTTTTAGAAAGGCACACACTGTGTGTGTGATTCTGAAAGCCGTGGCTGCTTAGGAGACACACCACGCCCTCGAGGGCCTGGCTCTCTACTGTCTTCCTGAGCATCTCCATGTGCTTGTGACCCCTCCATTTACCCCACTGGATCCATCTGCCCCTGACCCGCCTCCATTTCCCCCTGACCCCTTTCATCTGCTCCATCTTTACCCCGTCTACCCTGACTTCACCTCCATCTGCCCCTGATCCTGCCTCTATCTCTGGCTTCACCCCATCTCTTTCTGACCCTGCCCCCTTCTAACCGTCATCTCCATTTGCCCAGCCCTACCCATATCTGTTCCTCACTTTGTCCCCATCTGCCCCAGCATCTCCTTCTGGACCAGAACATTCCACCAACTCCTTAAGCCTGCAAGCTAGCTGTCTATACATGGTGATATTTGGGGGCAAGGAATGTAGAAGGATCTGTTTTCTTCATTAATATCTAAATGGTTGTGATTATGAGTAGGAAAGGTTGACCCCGTGTGTGTATGTGGATATATGTATATAAATACACGTGCACATGTGCATGTATGTGCATACACAAGTATGTGTTTCCTTTGTATGGTGGTATAATATTATTTTTAAAGTTTCCCATTTTGAAAACATTTTGAGCTTCCAAGAAAGCTGCAAGATCAGTCCCCTGCTTCATCTGTTCTATCTTCTCCTTTTTAAAAACTGTATTGATTGATTGATTGATTTGAATGTGTGTGTGTGTGTGTATCACGGGGCACTGTGTGTCCCTGTGGAGGACCAAGGGTGACTTCAGGAATCATCCTGGATTGCTTCTACCTCTTTTTGCTTTGCTCTGTGATTGCTCAGGCTCTATCCACCAGGGCCAGAAGTACAGGCTTTTGCCTTTTCTGGAGGATCTGGGATTTGAACTCAGAACCTTCTGCTTGTGAAGCAGAGTCTTAACTCCTGGGCCATCTCTCCAGCCCTGGGCATGTGGTGTATATTTCATGCCTCTTTCTCCCTCAAAATTGCAACATGCAGCTTCTATAAATGAAGTCTTTTATGCAACTTCAGAGAACTTGGTAGTGATAACAAACTGTGCCGTGTCAATTTTATGCTAATTTTTTTTGCGTGTGTATGGGGGTGAATGTATGTGCAGGCCTGTATAAAAGAATGCACTTAAGTGTGTGTGCCTGTGAAGGCTCCAAGGTACATAGGGAATCATCTGGGATCCCTGTACTTCTTTATTGCTTTCCTCTAAGGTTTCCCAGGCTCTGCCTTCCAGAGCCAGAATTACAGGCCACCAGTATATCTGCCTGACATTTTTACACGGGATTTGGGGATCTGAACTCAGGGCCTTTACTTGGGAGGCAAAGGCTTAATTCCTGAGCCATCTTCTCTGTACTGTGTATATTTGGGATTAGGAGTGTGGAAGAATCTTTTTCTTCATTATTATCTAAAAGATTATGTTTATGAATAGGAGGAGTGTAAAGTATTTTTAAATTACTTTATTTCAGAGAAGGAGGGAGAGAGAGCAGATAGGAGAGAGAGAAGAGAGAGAATGCATGCATAAATGACTTCTAGAAGTTGGTTCTCTCCTTCTAACCACGTAGGCTTCAAATTCAGGTCTCCAGATTTGTAAGCAGACTCTTTTTGCTTTTAGCTATGGGGTCTCACTTAGATGCCCAGGCTGGCATCAGGCTTTAGCCCAGGAAGGTCTTGAACCACCGCCTGCCTCAGCCTCCCCACTGCTTGGTGACTGGTGACTGGTGCCCGGTCCCGTCTATTGTCAATCTTCCCAATCTCCTAAACCTGGACCAAGTCTTCAATCCTTATCTCTATTGACCTTGGAGTTGTTTCCTAGAGGGCAGACCAGATATTTTAGAGGAAGCTCTCCATTTAGATCAGACTACTTGATAAACTGCTGATTAGAATCTGAGCCTCGCCTTGTGGATAGAATCCTCTAAAGGGGCCTTGGGCCTTCTGGAATGTCCGGAATACTATTAGAGTCCATCCCGGGTTATGCTTTTCCCCCAAGTTGTGTCTGTGTCTGGCTTTGAGGTTAATAAGTAACATTTGGGCTAGGGCAGGATACTTTGTAGCCATCTAGTCACCTTTCCCAGTTTCTGGTAACAGTCTGACAGTTCACCCAAGTGCATTTCCTACTTCTAAAGATGAATTTGCATGTTTCTTCACAGTTGGGGAAAGTATGGGATATCCTTGCTCCTTTCTAGCCTAGGGAACGGGAATGCTCAGGACGCTATTGCACTGGGACTGTAGATTTCACTGCTTAGAACCTGCATCCTGAATCAGTGACATGGCTCAGCAGGTAAGATGCCTGTGTGCAAACCTGGTGACCTGAGTTCAAACCCCAGAGCCCACCCAGTGGAGGAGAGAACTGACTTTCGAAAGCTACTCTCTGCCCTCCATCTGGGCACTGTGGCATGGGCACATGTCTCTCCTCCTTCCTCAAATAAATAAATACTAAAATAGTTTTGAAGACCTTGCTAGTCAGTCATGGTGTAATCTGTCCATTGTCTCAACTGCTCAGGAAGCTGAGGTAGGAGGATTACATGAGTCCAGGGGTTCAAGGCTATGTAATGAGGTCTCTTCTCGGTAAATAAATAGCTTCTTCTTCTGGAAGGCCTGGTTAGGTCCTGCAGCACCCTGCTAAGGCCAGTGATGTCCTTTGCCGTGGGCTTGTAGTTACGTAGATCTAGTGCACACTTAAGTTACGGGAGCTGTTGAAGGACTGGACTCATGTTACTCACTGTTTCAGCCCCCATTGTGGGGTGAGGTGTGGTATATAGTTCATATTTTAAAAGTAATTGTTGGGGTCCAGGGACATAGGTCACTTAGTTATGGAATGCCTGCCTAGTATGTTTGAAGTCCTGAGTTCAACCACCAACTTCACATAAGCCGGGTGTGGTGATTGTTATGTGAATCTTTTCCTGGGGAGACACCACACAAATGTCTAACGATAGACTAAGGTAACGATGACTCCAAAATCTGACTTGGTGAACCAAAGAGTTTATTTAGGTTACTTTCAGGAGTAGGGGTGAGGGTCGCTTACAGGGGATGGATGACCCTACAACAGTCACACTGAAAAGTCTCCACGGCTTTGCCGCAGCTGCATAGATGGGATCTCTGCTTCAATTAACCTCAGTCTAGATGCACCAGATCTCCAGGCCACATGCAGTAGGGCAGACTTGCATATAGAGGGCCAGGAATGAGCACTTAGAATCCCAAGTGAGGGTCCAAAGACCCTCTCCACACCCTCTGTGTGGGAGGAACACCAGCAGTCAGCAGGTCTGATCTTGATGGTCTCGTATAAGGACACACCACTGATCAGAAAAGGATGCTTTATTCAGCAGACGTGGTCTACAACATTGGCGCATACCTGTCATCCCCGCCTCCAGGAAGTGGACACAAGAGGGTCAGGAATTCAGGGTTATCCTGGACTACATAATGGGTTTCAAGTCAGCCTGGGCTACATGAAACTCTGTCAAAAAATAAGAAAAAAATAAATAAAATACTGACTTAGGTAGGTGAACTGAAGTACCCTTAGCCTCTGAAATCCTATTTCCTTGTCTGTCAAATGGGCATGCTACCCACTGTTGAGGGAATTGCAAGAATTGTGAGAGGGGCTGGAGAGATGGCTCAGGGGTTAAGACTCTGCCTCATAAGCAGAAGGACCTGAGTTTAGATCCTGGATCTCATATAAAATGCCAGCCAGAAATGGCGGTGGTCTGCACTTCGGTCATGGAAAGTACAGCCTGGGAAATCCCAGAGCAAAGCAAACAAGGAGGTAGAAGCAATCCAGGATGATGTCCAGAATTCACCCTTGGGCCTCCTCAGGGACATACAGTGTCTTCTGATAAACACACACACACACACACCACATGCAAAAATAAATTTTAAAAATTTTTAGAAAAAGAATTACAAGAGGTGTTCTAAAAGTGCATTTGGGGGAGAAGAGCTGACTTTCGTTTCCTGAGTCCCCCCCCGAGTTGCTTACCAGAGACAATAGCCCAAAACACAGGGGATTTGAGAAGACAAACTGAGGTTGATTTGGATTCATTCTAAGCTGAGCAGTCGCCCCTATATCCTAGAGGGTCTGAATGGAAAGCCGGGGTGCAGGGTGCTTTATGAAAGGAAAGTCTTGAGTCAGAGATGGAAGCTTGGGTTGGTGGGACCATGAGCTGGGGCTGTGGCTCTGTGGGTAGAGCGCTTGCTCAACATATGCGAAGCCCTGGGTTCCATCCCAGCACCAAATAAACTGGGACATGATGATACATGCCTGTCATCCCAGCACTGGGGAGTCGGAGGCAGGAGAATCATAAGTTCAAAGTCATCCTCGGTGACTTGGAGGTCAGCCTGGTTATAGGAGACTCTATCCTTTAAAAAAAAAAAAAAGGAGAAGGAAAGAAAAAGAGAAAGAATTACTTAACTGTTCCCACACAAGGAGCTTTAAAGACACAGCAGAATTCAGAGGGTAATGTAACAAGTTTTATGAGTCCACTAAAAATCCATGCTTGCCCACACTTTGTCATATTTTGTCAAGCCGTGTGTGTGTGTGTGTGTGTGTGTGTGTGTGTGTGTGTGTGTGTGTATGTATGTGTGTGTGTGTGTAAAACAAGGCAGTGTGTGCTCAGCATGTGAAGGCCAGAGGTCAGCTTCAGGTGTCTCCCCCAATCTTTCTCCACCTTGGTTTTCAAGGCAGGGTTCCTTTTACTCTGATCTCGTACTCCCATTAGGCTGGCCAGCCAGAGAGACCTGGGGATCATCCTCTTGTCTCTAGCTCTCTAACACTGGGGCACGGGCTGTGCCTGTGGGAGTGAGGAACCCTAATGTTTGCATGACAAGCATTTTATCTCTCTGCCAACCCTCTAAGAATAACCCTGTAGAAGTCTCTGAGACCTCAACATCTTAGTTCCCAGCTCTCGCCAGCAGCTCTCGCCAGCAGGAGCCAGTGTTGGGGGGCATTCAGGGATTCCCCTTGGCACAGTGAGATGTCCAGAGGGACATCAGGCCAGAGCGAAACACCCTCAGGCGGGAAGTGAGAAGGCACAGAGGAGGACAGATAGAGACCATGCAAGTAGAGAGGCCACCAAGGCTTGAGCACAGAAGGAAATCCCCCTCACCAAAGGGACTTTCAGAGACACAGGGCAGGGTGAGCAGGCTCACTTGGAGATGAACTGACTTAGGAAAGTTAGCAACCCTGAAACCAGACCAAGACCCTACATCTGAGGTGGCCACCAGCTCTAGAATATCTCACCAAGTAGGTGCTCTGTGGGACCGTGTGGGAAGGCTCTGTCTAACTTGAGGTACCTGAAGAATATGGATTCCGTTCATCTTACACTTTGGGACAGAACCTCCCTGAGAATGCATTCATTACCTGTGGCAAAGCCCCATGTTGGGCCAGTGAGATGACTCAGTGGGTAAAGGGGTTTGCTGCCAAGCCCATCAGCCTAAGTCCCCAGAACCCATGTGAAGGTTCCCTTTGCTGGCTGTAGGATTCACATGGACACGCGCGCACACACTCACACACACACACACACACACTACACATTATCATACGTATGCACAAAAGTAAATATAAACAAATAAGCTATTCCAGGAAAAGTGGCATATGCCTATAGTCTCAGATCTCAAGAGTCTGAGGCAGGAGGATCAAGAGTTCCCAGTCAACCTATACTGGATAGTAAGCCCCTTTCTCAAGAAAAGGAAACCCAAACGTCACGGGACAGCTCTAGACACAAATCAAGGATGGGAAGACCTCAGACCACTGGACATACGGGCTATGTTCTAGCAAAACTAACATTCTGAAGCATCTGGTATTCAGAACACTGCCCAGGACTGGGAGTGTAGAGGTTAATAGAGTGCTGGCTAGCTCGTACCAGGCCCAGAGTTCACATCATCTGTTGTGATGGTGCACCTAGCACACTTCCCAGCAGGGTGTGTGGCTTTAGCCCAAGGTGGTCTGAATGCTCCAGCCTCCTGTTTGGTCCCCTCCCTGAATAGCGGTAATCACAGGTCTGCAGACTTCTGGCTCAGTTTTTATTCCCAGGAGAAGCTTGCTGATGAATGGGCCATCAGGGATAAATCCAAGGACCAAGGATAAAATTTACATAACTGTGAAACCAGTTTAGTGGATCCTGGACCACTTGCTCCCTGAGTGATTATTCAGCCTTATTAATCTGCTTTATGACCTAGTTTCCCCAAATGGGTAATTGCGTCTTCAGAGTATTAAAACCTACTTAGAAATTTAGGTATCTGCAATGGCCAGAAATTGCAGCAGTCTACAAAGAGTTTTTTGTTTGTTTGTTTATTTGTTTTTAGATAGGATCTCATTGGCTGTGTGTGTGTGTGTGTGTGTGTGTGTGTGTGTGTGTGGTGTGTATCAGAAGGTACTGTGTGTGCCTATGGAGGCCAAGGGTGACATCAGGAATCATCCTGCATTGCTCTACCTCCTTATTGCTTTGCTCTGGGCTTTCTCAGGCTCCACTTCCAGGGCCGGCAGTACAGGCCAACTCTCCATTTCTGCCTGTCCCCCCTCTTCCCATCTGAATTCAAGTCCTTCTGCTTTTGAGCAGAAACTTAATCCCTGAGCCATGTCTACAGCCTCTCATTGATTATTTTTTGACCTGGACAGCCCAGCCTACTTTCCGACTGACCACAGTCCTGCAATCTCAGCCTTGCAGGTGGTGTGTGTGGTGATGGTAGGGGGGCTGCCACATCCGGGGCCTGGAGTTATTTTTTGCCCCTCCCAATTGCCTTTCCCAGATCTAAGTCACCTGGGCTTTGCCTGGCATCCTGGTTTTCCGACATGTGAGTGTGTGTATGTGGAGGGTGGGTGTAGGCATTGGAGACGGTTGGAGGACCAAGCAAGTCCTATTCCCTACCCCGGAGTCAGAGAAATGTGCTTTGTGCTAACCGGAGATTTCAAACTAAATCAAGGTCCTTTCAAATTCTCTTTGGTGTTGATAAGAGATTGCTTTATTTTGTTTGTGTTTTTATCTAGACTTGGGGGTGTGTGTTTCTAAACAGACCCTCCAGAGAACTAGGGGCTCCATACCCTTCAACCTCTTGTACCAACGCTGCTGGTATGGGCCCTTAGCCTGCAAGGAGGCCTGGGAAAAGAGCATCCTGCCAAAAAAAGGTGGGTTGAAACTAGCTCCACTCTGAAAATAGGCAGAGACTCTGTGTGTTTGTGATTCAAAGACAGAAGTGGGGAAATTGAGGCAGGAAGTTGAGTCAGTCTGAACTACCCGATAGGTTTGAGATCCCTCTTGGCTACATAACAGGACTCTTTGTCTCAAAACAAAAACAAAAACAAAGCAAAGCAAAACAGCAACAATAAAACCTAGAGAGTGTGGGAGAAAGGAAACAGTTTATAAGAAAATTCAGTTTCTTTGTTTCTTCTTAGGAGGAGTTAGATACAGTGTATCCTTTTGCTATTCACTCACTTGGAACCATCTGGGTTTTTTTTTTTTTCTTTTTCTCAGTAAGGTTCAAGGCTCTTATGGAAGCCTAGGTGCCACTTCCTGCCAGCCATGGGAGGGAGGCAAAGGGGGGCTGGTACCTCAGAGAACAGGAGTTTCAGGCTTGGCCATAAGGACCATGTACTGTCTGTAGTTGTGTCTGAATGGAGGATTGCAAGTTTTTCCTCTGGACAGTGAACCCCCCCAACTTCAAAAAAATCTTCAGACCCCAGCTGCCTGCAGTTTGACCTTCAGCCTCAGGCTTATTCCAGGGGAGTCCAGGACAAAGCTGTTGTCATGCAATGGGATGATAGCACCTCTTTTGGATTGTTTTGCTTAGACTGAACTCACTCTCTCTTTCTCTCTCTCTCTCTCTAAAAGAGCACTTGAATGTGTATGTGTGTGGAGGCCCAAGGGTGACATCAGAAGTCATCCTGGATCGCTCTACCTCCTTATTGCTTTACTGTGGGGTTTCTCAGGCTCTGCCTTACAGGGTTGAAATTGCAGGCCACTGTCATATCTCCTTGGCATTTTTTTGTGGGATCTGGGGATCTGAACTCTGGTCCTTTGATTGTGAGGTAAAGGCTTTGATCCCTCAAGCCATCTCTCCAAGACCTCCTCCTCCCCCCTTCCCCGAGGCTGCTTCTAAAGGACTGTTGTTTCATGTTCCATGCGGCCCCATCTTGGTGGAGCTGTGTGTGGATCAGTGCTGCCCAGACTGCAGGTTCTGTGCGCATTGCTGTGGATCCAGCATTAGGGTGCAGGTGTTGTCATTCTTCCTCTCATGAGTGGCCCAGGGGCCTCTAGATCCTTCTTGCTAACTGGTTCTCCACATAGCTCTCCATACTCTGTACTTAGAGAGTAGACACTGCACAGTGAAGGAGGTATGTCATAGACAAGCCCTTCCTTCTGCCTGTCTGCTTCTTTGGGAAAAAATGTGAGTGGTTATTATTGTTTGGTAGTTTGTTTTTGTGGACCAAGGAATTGAACTCAGTATTGCATGCATGTCAGGCAGCTGCTCTACCATCAACCACCCCCAGCCCCTCACTGAGGGGGATTGTAGGCAGGTGCTCTACCACTGAGCCACGCCCCCAGCCCCTCACTGAGGGGGATTGTAGGCAGGTGCTCTACCACTGAGCCACGCCCCCCAGCCCTCACTGGGAGATTCTTAGGCAGGTGCTCCACCATGCTCTTGGCTGGCAAAAGATCCCAAGGCTGCTTTGAGATCCTTGGCTTGCGATGTTCGTGAGGACAGGGGTGTTAGTGTTTGGTGCAGGTGTGTCTGGTGCCCATCTCTGTCCTTCCATCAGTGCTTGCTGCCCTCTTGCTTAGCTGATCTGTCTCCCCATGACTGGGGAATCTCGCTCTGCTTATACTTCTAAGTACCTTCAGCTCCATGGATGATTAAAGACTGTACAAATAGCTGGGTAGCATCGCCCATATCCACAGGAGTGGGGGGGGTCAAAGAATGCAGCTGGCTGATGATTCTCTTTTGTGCCGCTTATTTCCAGTGTATGAGAAATCACACTTAGAAACAGACTTGGTGGCACGTGCCTGTGGTACCAGCCCTCAGGAGGCTGGGGCTGCAGGATCAAAGGTGCCAGCCAGCCCAGGCTAAGAGTTAAGACCTGTATCGAAAAATACAAGCAGATAGAAATATAACTCGGTTGTTGCATGGTTGCCTGACACGCACGAAGCCCTGGCTTCCATCCCTAGCACCATATAAACCAGCTATGGGGAAACATATCTGCAACCCCAGTACTCTGGAGGTGGAGGCAGGAGGGTCAGAAGGTCGAAGTCATCTTTGGACACAAAGGGAATTCCAGGACTGGGATGCCTGAGACCTTGAAGAAAAAGGAAAGGGAAAGGGAAGGAGGAGAGGGGAAGGAGAGGACAGAGAGAGAAGGGAGAGAGGAGAAGGAGGGGAGGGGAGGAAGGAAGGGAAGGAAGAAGGAAGGGAGGGAGGGAGAGAGGAAAGAGAAACCAAGCAAGAAAAGAAAGAGAAGAAAGATTGCATTTTTTAAATCTGACCAGTGCTTCTGTGAGTCACACCCACCCCATAACCCCTCAGCTGCCAAATATCCATCGCATGCAGGGTTCCTTCCTGGTGCCCACAGCCCAGCCAGGTGAACTTAACCAGGTTTATGTTTCTGAAATGGAGGAAAAACAAAAAATCCTCACTCCTCCCCGTCCCCTGTCCCACGACATGGCATTAATTCCTTAGTTCCTGGGTGAAATGGCCAACAGTTCTCAACAGTCTATGCTAGTTACTCTTCTCTGCAGTAACCTAGCCGGGGTGTGTGTGAGGGGTTCTGTGATCTTTCAGTTCCATGGCCAGAGAGGCAGTGCATGCTGGGCATCCTGGGCTGGGACGGGGAACGTGGCTGGCTAGCCTGTTCCTTTCCTCCCTTTTAGTCACCCGGAACCCCAGCCCATGAGGTGGTTCCTCTGACATTCAGGATGGGTCTCCCCCCGCATATATAATCCCTTTCCCCCAGACCCAGTTGAGCTTCTCTAGAGCTGAGGTGGTGGCTCTGGCCCCTCAGCGCAGCACTGCAGGCTGAGGCTTAGCTGTGAGGACCAGGCCAGCCTGGGCTGCCCTGTGAGACCCTGCTTGGGACACACCCACCCACCCAGGCAGGTCCACAGGTGTGCTGGCTGGTGCCCTGGGGACGTTTTCAATTCCAATCAGATTGAAGAGGCCAGTTAATTGTGTAATGTTATTTTATTTATTGAAATATTTATTCATGAGAGAGAGAGAGAACAGAGGCCTGTGCTCCGTACATGTGCAGAGGTCATAGGTCACCTTCAGAAGCCATTTCTCGCCTTCTACCATGTGGGCTCCAGGGATTGAACTGAGGCCACCAGATTTGCAGGGGACATCTTTACCCCTGCAGAACCGCCTCTCTAACCCACTGTGTAATTTTAAAGAAACGAAAACACTTTTTTTGCTTGGTTGGTTGGTTTGGGCTCCCCACAGGCCTGACCAGCCTTGAATGGTGCTGGGATTCTCCTGTCTTAGCCTCCTCGACACTCGGCAGTGGGGTTTCAGGCCCCTACCTCCGTGCCTGGCCCACACTTCCTAACGTGGACCAGACCAGTTACATATTTTCACACTCTGAAACTCACTCCAGGTACAAGTAAAACCTTTCTTGCTAGAAACCTGGATTCCCTCCCTAGGGAATTAGATGCCTGTTTGGGGAAGGGCAGGAGATAAAGTCCCCAACACTAGAACACCTACGCCTGCAGGAAGTGTGCGTGGGTGTGGAGCCTTGGGGACGCTCTTCTGGGTCCCCTGCGTCTGGTATCCTGAACAGAGGCCGCCCCAGCCTGACTCCACAGATGCTGTGCAGAGTGTTCATTGCCTGTGTAGGGGACCTGTGGCATGGACGCCCATGTTTTGTTTCCAAGAGACCCCAAGTGACCATTTCTTTTTGGCAGAATGTGCTCTGAGTGACACCAGCCGGATCACACATGCCTGTCTGGGTTCAGGTCCGACTTGCCCAGGGTCAGTCCCACAAGCGATCTTGTGTCTATCCGGCCCTCCTGAGCCTTCTTGCAAAGGACCGGCTAGCCTGGGACCTCCCTAGTGCACGGGCCAAGGCTAGGAAAGAAAAAAATGCCTAGAGTGAGGAGATAGATGTTTTGAAATCCTTAAGTCAAGACCCTGGACTTTATCTGCACTTACCTCATTTGCCTGTCACTGTGACTTGCAAGAATCAGGTCTTACCAGGTCCCTTTATAGCCTGTTATAAATCTGTGTCTCTGGACTAGAGATGGAGCTTGGTCGGTAGAGCTTGCGTAGCAAGCATGAGGCCCTGGGTTCCATCCCCAGAACCACATAAACAAGCCAGAAAACACACACAAACATGCACGCGCACACGCACAGCATGAGCCAGGTCAGTATCACAGACCAACGCTGTCCTGACCCCCAGAGCCCCTTATAGCAACAGCACCAAAGAATGCCCGGGTCTGTGATTGGTTCTTTGGACATAGGAAATATAGGAAAAACAAGAAAAGCAAGCAGGATCCTTCTAAATCATGGGTCATAGGGTGGGAGGGGCCAGAGGCCAGACCTCAGCCTCAGTACTCACATCTGGAATTAGTATTCCAGAATCAAAATTGAAATCATCCCCTTGGGGTATATAATGGTTGTCAACACGATGGGATCTAAAATCATCTTGAAAACAAGTCTTTGGGCATGTCTGGGAGAGGGTTTCTAGACTGGGTTCACCAGGGGGGGGGGTGTTAAACCTACCCCAAATGTAGGCTGGGCTGAGCCATGAACTTCATCAAAAGGAGAAAGAAAGCTGAGCCCCAGCGGGCATCTCTCTCTGCTTCCTGACTGTGGTTGCCCTCCCTGCCGTGATGAACGGCCCTCCAACTGTGAGCCACAGTACGCCCTTCTCCCTGAGGTTGCTTGGGTCAGGTGTCTGTGGCAGAAGTGAGAAAGGAACAGATACAGGTGGCCCCTGTGCAGCGGGGCAGGAAGTCCTGACGTGTCCAGTGTCCATCTCACTCCCAGTCTGGCTCTGGGGCAGGCCCAGTGGTGTGGGGACGCCAGGAAGGCAGAAGGGCCAGAGCCTGGTGCCCTGTTTTCCAAGGAGGAGGAAAGACTGGCCCCACCAGGACACCGTCCTCCCTACCCATACACTCTCTGTCCTTGGAGAAGGGATTCCATGTGCTTGGGTGCACAGCCAGAAAATAAATATATGTTAAGCGCGGGAGAGGCCATGTCGCCATCTCGCCGATTAGAAGCTCATGCAGATGGTTGCTGTAACCAAGCCCTAGACCCTAGTGTCATAGGGTAGAGTGGGTTTATTCCGGCTCACGGTTCCACGTGATAGTCCATGTTGGCAGAGAAGCCACAGTGGCAGAAGCTGAAGCCACTAGTTGCAGCACATCCGTAGCAAGAGCAATGCAGCTGGTCACTGTACGCCGCTGGTGCTCAACTTTCTACTGTTTTGGACCCTGCCCACAATGGGAGGTCTTTCCACCGCCATTAATACAATCAGAGATAGTCCCTCGGAGACTAGCCTTGATCTAGAGAGGGCTCTCGGATGTGGCCAGAGTCCATCTCAAAGATGTCAGGCTGACAGTTAGCACTGACCATTGCACATAGCTATGAATTCTGGCCTTAGGAATTATTACAGACAGATCATTAACTTTCTCTTTTTCTTATAAAAATGAAAACCTAGAGAGAGAGCTCAGTGGGTAAGGCACATGTTTGCAAACCTGATGACCTTAGTTTGATTCCCTAGAAGCCCGTGTGGTGGAAGGAAAGTTGCTCTTTGATCTCCAAACATGTACCAGCATACTTGTTATCTCTGTCTATCCAAATAAATAAAATATAGAACAGTAAAAATGAAGGCTAGGGATGGCTCAGGGATTAAAACTCTGCCTCATAAGCAAAAGGACTTGAGTTCAGATCCCAGATCCCACATTAAAATGCCAGGTAAATATAATGGTGGCCTGCACTTCTGGCTCTGGCGGGCAGAGCCTGGGAAACCCCACAGCAAAGCAATAAAGAAATAGAGCAATCCAGGATGATTCCCAGAGTTACCTTGATGTCTCCACAGGCGCGCGCACTCAAGAACCCTCTTGCACATGCACGCGCACACATACTAAATAAAAACGAAAACCCTCACTGGCAGACGCCCGCCCCTCACCCAGGCTTGGGGCTGTGGTAGCTCTTGAAGTCCCTGGATACCCACAGTTGGTCCAGAAGGTGCAGAAGCTGTTACTTACTGTCACTTATCCTGCCCTCCACACCTGTGATGTCTGGCCACCTACGTGCTGTTCTGCACTCCTAGTAGGACATCTGAGTTCTTGTAGAATGTGTGTGTGACAGCCACCAGCCAGGACCAACTCCTGCCCAGCCTGTCTGGTTCTGTTGCATCGGATAGTTCATTCTTTGTGAAAAAATAGACTAGTAAATATCTCAGCCTTGCCGTTGCCTGTTCCCAATAGATATTTACATTTTTATTAATTTATCTTGTGCACATGTGCCGCAGATCCATGCGGAAGCCCGAGAATAACTGGTGGAAGTTGGTTCTCTCCTTCCACTATGTGGCTTCTGGGACTTAAACTTGGGTCATTGTGAACTGAAGAGATGGCTCAGGGGTTCAGACTCTGCTTTGCAAACAGAAGGACCTGAAGACCCCATGTACAGAAGGCAAGGTGGAAATGTTGGTGGCCTGCGTTTCCGGCTCTGTGTGGATGAACCCCTGGGAAACTCCCAGAACAAAGCAAAAAGGAGATAGAAAAATCCAGAATGATTCTTGAAGTCACCCTTGGGCTTCCACAGGCACTCACAGTGCCCTTTGATGCGCTCTCTCTCTGTCTCTCTCAATAAAAATAAGTTAAAAGAAAAACTATGCTCAACAGGCTTGGTGCAAGTATCTTTATCCGCTAAGCTAACTTGCCAATCCTGTGTTGCGTTGTGTTTTGTTTAGTTTTTTTTCTAACCTGTTTATTTGAAACAGGGTCTCACTCTGCTTGCTCACGCTAGTCTTGAACTGGTGGGGGCTCTTCCCTCCATCTCTCAAGTGTTGGGATTGGAGGGTGTGCCACTGTGGGTAGCTGTCTTTCTCCCTTTCATCCATCCATCCATCTTTTCTTCCTCGCTTCCTCCTTTCTTCTTCCCTGGGGACGGCAGACTCATCAGCCTCCTGAAGGAGTTGCAGGTATATACTACCACATCGGGCTCATTGTCTGAATGATTTGATCTTTTCATTCTGAATCTTGATGAGAGCTCCAGGTGGGCTCCAGATGCGAATCACTCACAGTTTATGGCTGACAGGAGACTCTTCCTGGCCCTTGGCAGGTCTCCAGTCCCCCCGCCCCCCCTTTTGCATTTTGATGGATTCCAAATGGAGTTGTTTTTCTTGTGTTCTTTTTTATTGGCTTGGGTTTTCAAGACATGGTCTCACTGTGTAACCCAGGCTGGACTAGAACCAGAGAGTCCCTGCCTCAGCCACTGGAGTTCAGGGATTCCAGGTGTGTACTGCCAAGCCCACCATGACCACTAGATACTGGATGTCACATCAGGAGCTCCTGGGTCACACAGTTCCTAGGGGTGATTGCCTAGTAGCTGCTCTGCCTTCAGGTCTCAAGGATTTGGCCTGGGCAATTTGGGGTTCATCCTATATGGGATTCTCTTGGCTTCTTTAATCTACAGGTTTGTCATTATCATTATTTTTTATGTCAGATATGGAAAAAATTTGGCTGCCCTTTCTTCACTACTTGGTCTGTTTCCAGGGTCTGAGGCATGAGTGGTCTGTGGCGTCACACCCCATGTGCCCAGCGAGAGTCTTCTAGCGTTGGTTCCTTTCCTTGGCTGCTGGGGCTGGGCAGTTCTATTGTGCTTGCTGCCAGGCACTTCCTTCCTCTCTTTCAAGGTCCTTCCCAGCTAGTCAGCGGTCTGCTGCGGCTCCTGTCCTTTGATGGCCTCATTCTGCTTGCGGTTCATTTCGTCCATCGGGGCTTCAAGTCAGCACATTTCCCCGCAGTGCTTCTTCGGGTCTTTTCCTCACAGATTTCTCAAGCATGTTGGTAGAGGTCCTGCCCGCGTTCTGACAGCACAGCCCTCTAGTTGCTTATGGCCTCTTTTGTGCTTGGGGGTCTGCCTTCCTCCTCCTCAGGTCTGACACCAAGACTTTGGGTCTGTTAAATCTTGTGTTCTGGCTCCCTCCTCCACCACTGCTCCGCCCTCCCAAGCACTTTTGTGATTTCAGTTCCCACAGCTGGTTTCTGTGATCTGTGCTGATCTCCCTATCATGACCAGCTCTACCTATGGCTTCCAAGGAGACCCCCACACTGCAGCGGGGCCTCTTTCCCTGCCGCCCGTTGCTGGGAGGAGGTATGGAAGTTAGATGCACTCCGAAGGAATGCTTTGTACCTGGGAACAGGCTGTCCTGTTTGCCTGGGGGTTTGCAGCACTAGGTATGGAATTCAGACCCTTCCTCCTGCAAGGCAGGGGCTCTGCCGCTGAGCCACGCCCCCAGTCCTCACTGGGGAATGCTAGGCACTTGTTCTATCACCGAGCCACGCCCCCAACTCTTCCTTGGGGAATTCTAGACCCGGTTCCCACTGAGCCACGCCCCCAGTCCTCACTAGCCTTGAATTATTAACTCTTAGCTCAGGTGGACCTATGATCTTGTCCCAGCCTCCTGAGTATTAGTCACGTACCACCACATTGCTTCTATGGTGCCAGGGTTGGAGCCGGGGGTCTCTTGTGTGTTGGGCAAGCCAGCTACCTCCAGAGCTGCAGTCCTAGTCCCTTCACTTGCTGTTCTGTGAGCTCTGTGACTTTGTTTCTCTCGACTGACAGCTGGGACCTGCTTGCTGTACATTCAGTTTCTCCTGAAAACTGGAACGGGTCAGGGAGACAACAGATTGGTGTCTCCAGAGGGGCAGGAGTTCCCAGGTCGCCCACCTTGTCCTTCGCTTTTTTCACAACAGGAAATGAGCAGCACTGAGACCCATGCCCACCCTGACTCTCTGGAGAGGCAGGTGCCACTTCCGTTGGGACAGTAGCAGAGGATGTGATTAATTTACAAGAAGTGAAACCAGGTTCCATGTCCCGATAGCTTGGCAGGCAGTTCAGTGCTATCCGTCTCCCACCAACCGCCCAGGGAATCAGATGTTTGTTTTCTCTTCTCCCCGTGGTGCCAGCCAGCCAGGCACACAGTGCCCACGGATGCCTTATAGGTCTGGGTGGGGCAGTGGGTGGAGCCCAGACAGTGCCTGCAGCAGGCTCCGGCCCCACCCACCTGAGTTCCAGCTCCTGGGCTGGGCTTCTGGCAGTTCCCCCAGCAGACTTGGCTGCCGCCAGCTGGGTTGTCCATATTAGGAAGCCGCGGGGAGGAAGCGCCTGGGGAGCCCTGCGCGTTGCTTTGCTGTGTTTAGACAAATGGAACTGCCGGTTTTGTTGTGTGGTTTGGTTTTGTTTTTTAAAGCAGCTTACACTTTACGGGTCAAGATGGGGAGTTGGGGAGCTCTGAGCAAACAGAAGTCTTCAGCCGGGGCAGTGGCTGGATGCAATTGCCAGCTAAGGGGTGGAACTGTCACGTGTTCCCCGGAACACTCCTGTTCCCGGAAACCCCTGCTAGCTTTCCAGAAGGATGGGCCCCACCACTGGCTAGAGATGTTTGGGCTAGAGATGGCGGCAGCCTCTCCAGAAGGCCCTTCCTGCCTCTCCCCTAGGCTCCCAAACGTGTTCTCTGAGCCACAGTGAACAAATGGGGTCTAGTGGAAATTGCCAGAATAGGTAAACTGACTGTTCCTGGCTGGGTCTGGGGCCTCCCTTCTCCACGACTCACTGCCGCTTCACCGCGGGTTTTTCTGCCAGCCTATCCACGCAAGAGTTGTGACTTTCTCTCAGACTTTTATGTAATCCCAAACACATACTGATCTATAGCCCAGGAATCCAGAACAATACAATGTTCAGGAAGTTAACATGTTTAAAGTGTTAAACTCACAGTTCCTGGTGTATTTATAGCAAACTATTTACAGCATATATATATATATATATATATATATATATCATATAATATGTTACATTGTATGTTGTATTAATATATAATTATATTCTATATGATATAATATTACTATAAAGTTGTCTATATTATCAGAATTAGTTTTGTTTTGTCTTTACTACTAGAGAGAGAGAGAGCATCACACAGCTCAGTAAGCATTCTGCTACTAAGTCAATTCCCCAGTCCCTCCCTAGGGATTCCAGGCAGGCGCTGTACCACTGAGTCATGTCTCCCACTCCTCTCAGGAGATTCTAGGCACAGCCTCCAGCACTGATCCACCCCAGCTCTCTTACTTTTGGCCTTGAACTCACTCTGTAGCCCAGGTTGGCCTTGAACTTGCCATCCTCCTTTTCAGTCTCCCAAGTAGCTGGGATGACAGGCCTTCACCTCCAGACACCACTGATTGTTAGCTTAAGTTTAAGACTTGGTGGGAGACCCTGGAGTGTGCATAGCAGTGTACAGGATTGTGCTCCCTCGAATGCTGGGGCTCCGCCAGGCTCTGCCCAACCCACTCCCACACTGGAGCTCACTGTGTCCCTGTTGCCACAGGTGGCACTGCCCCTAGCCTCCTGGGTTTTGGATTTTCCTAGCCCTGCCTACTATATACCTGAAGAACCAGGTTCTTTCCAGCCCGCCAAATACTCCCTGACCCTTTCACTCACCACTGCCTTGTTGCTTTGTGGTCAGGGTTTCCCTGTGTTTTCTTTCTTTCTTTTTTTTTTTTTGCTTGAGTCTGTGTGTGTACTTGAGTATGTGTGCCAGTGGTGGCCCAAGGGTGACAGAGGGAATCATCCTGGATTGTTCTACTTCCTTATTGTTTTTCTCTGGGTTTTCCCAGGCTCTGCCTTCCAGGACCAAAATTACAGGCCCCATCATAATATCGACTTACATTTTTACATGTGATTTGAGGTTCTGTAGTCAGGTCCTTTTGTTTGTAAGGCAAAAAGACTTCAGGGTTGAGTCAAAGACTTGTTCCACATGGGGAGTAAATGGGAATCGGGAGCTCAGGGAAGGTCTCAGATATAACGGTCGCCTTCTATTTAATTCTGCAACTGATATTCTTCACTGTGACATCTTTATGATATACGTCATGCTTTGTTAAGATTCACCACAATAGGGGGCTGGAGAGGTGGCTCAGGGGTTAAGCCTCTGCCTCGCAGGCGGAAGGTCCTGAGTTCGGATCCTAGATCCCACGTATAGACGCCAGGCAGAAACGGGGGCAGCCTGTGCTTCTGGTCCTGATGAATCCCGGGGCAGAGTAAACAAGGAGGAGGTGGAGGAGGTAGAGGAGGAGGTGGAGGTGGAGGTGGTCCATGGTGGTTCCCGAATTCGCCTGTGGTTCTACACATACACACACGTTCACACATGCACAATACACACACACACACACACACACACACACACACACTCACAATTTAATAAAAAAAAAGATTCACCACAATAGTCTCTGTCTCTTCTGTAGATGGATAAATAAATGGGTGATAAATAGATATAGAGATAGGTGATAAATAGATGGTAGATAGATAATAGATAGGTAGCCGACAGGTAATTAACAAACAATAGGTTAAGTGATAGATGATAGGTAGTATATAGGTAGATATGATTGCTGGATTAATTAGATGATAAAGATGATGGATGAATATATAGATGGATGATAGATAGATAGATAGATAGATAGATAGATAGACAGACAGACAGACAGACAGACAGACAGAATGACAGAGTGACCTTGCACTCCTGAATACTGGAGTTCTAGGCTTGTACTATCACACCTGGTTTATGCAGTGCTTGGGGTTCATATGCACTAGACAAGCACTCTACCCACTGAGTACATGGAATTTTTTTTTTTTTTTTTTGAGCACTTGGATTTTTGTTGCTGTTCTTTGCAACCGGAGTTTCACTCTCAGTTCCCTTAGAATTGGGAAGATCCACACCTGGCTTTTCCCCGAAGATAGGCCAGAGCCCCTGGCAGCTAAGCAAACTCTCCCCAGAGGATGCTATCCAGAGAAATTCTCATGGGGCGCACCGGCTAAAAATGATGATCCTTCCAACCAGTGTCCACGGAAATCCTTGGCGGCAGAAAGAAAGCTACCTTGGAGCAGCGAGATGGCTCAGCACGTGAAGGCACTTGTTGCTGAGTTTGAAGATCCAAATTATATCCCCAGAGCTCACTCGGTGGAGGAAAAGAATGTACACTGATGCACACGATAATAAATTTCAAGTGTTCAGAAAATTATTTGAAGGTAAAGCTGCCAGTATTACCGTGAATCCCCCTGAAGTACCTACTGTGCAAGTCACCGGGGACCCAGAGTCAGGCTGCTATAGAGCTTCTCCCCGGGAACCAGGGAGTATGGTTTTGAAATCTTCACCTGCTTGTAAGCAGCCCTGTGTGGCTTTCTGGGAAAGGGGTGGAAAGGGGCGAACCGCTCTGTGCAGAGCCAGCTCCGAGGGGCACAGACGCAGTCCGGCTCTCGATCCTCCTCCGTTCGAGTCATCTTCTGGGAGTTCTCTCTGATTCTCCCATCTCCTTTGATAAGGTTTCTCTGCACTATGACTGGCGCATGACCACAACTGTAGTTGCTTTTGGCTCGTTTTCAGGGTGTTCTGGCAAGAGTGTGTGTGCTTGTGTGTATGATATATGAGCGTGCTTCTGTGCACATGTGTGTATACGTAGGGTGCGTGTGTGTGGTGTACATGTGTATGTCTATCTCCTGTGTGTGCGCGTGAGGCCAGCCTTGGTTACATGATACCTAGTCTCCAAAAAAAAAAAAAAAAAAAAAAAATCTGAGCAGTTGTGGTTTTCTGGCATGTGCACAGGGCAGAGTCTCCAAATTTGGCAGTTTGACCCAGAAAGGAGCTGCTTGTGAAATGTGTTGTAGCACATGCATGGTATATATGGGCTGCAGGAAGTAAAGGGGAACTTTCTGAGCCGTGGGCACCGCCACCAGCCCTCTTCAGTGTCCCTGACCTCTTTCTTAGTTTAGCCCAGGCCTACCTGGAGCCTGGCCCCTCCCAGGACAGCTGGGTCTGCGCTTCCTAGGCAGAGGGCAGGTGGCTCCGTGGGAATAGGGAATCGGAGGGTCCGGTTTCCACGTGGGTCACTGTTCTTCCCAACACCAGGCTTTCGTTTCTTGCAGATGTCTACATTTAGGTAATGGGCTGCAGAGGAGACCCAGGATGCTTGCCCCCACCGCAGGTGGTCCTCGTTTCTTCCTTTGTCACCGCAAAACCTTTGACCGGTACCTGCTGGTGGAGCCGTGCTGGGGATCAGAAGGCAGCTGGGGTGGAGGCGGGGTGGTGTTGCATTCCCTTTCAGAAAATCTCCAGAAGTTTTTAAAAGGGCTTTCTTGTCTCTGTCTCTAAAATGAAGTTTATCTCCCGAAGGAATTCGGTGAGCTATTTTTATTTTCTTGACAACTTCCTCTTTGGTGGGGCAGGTGGTGGGATTCCTACTTCAAGGATGAGTTGGACAAGGACTGAGGAGCCAGGCTTTCCTTGCCTTAGGCAGAAGGACTGCGAGTTTAAGGCCTGACCAGGATCATGTGAGACCCAAATTCAAGGAAGAAAGAAAAAGAAGGAAGAGAAGGAGAGAGGGAGGGCAGATGGGGGGATGAAGGAAAAAGGGAAAGGAAGAGGAAGAAAGGGGAGAGAGAGAGAGAGAGAGAGAGAGTAAAAAATAAAGCCAAGAAAGAGGGGGGAAATATCTACACCCAAGAAAGGAGAAAGAGTAACTAAATAAAACAAAGAAGGAAAAAGAAAAAGGGAGGGAGGCAGGGAGGAAGGCAGGAAGGAAGGCAGGAGGAAGGAAGGAAGGAGGAGGAAGGAAGAAGGAAGAAAGGAAAGACAGAAGGAAGGAAGGAAGGAAGGAGGAAGGAAGGAAAAGAAGAGGAGGGAGGAGAGAGGGGAAGGAGGGCGGGAGGGGAGGGAGGGAGTCACGGAAGGAAGGAAGGAAGGAAGGAGGAAGGAAGGAGAGGGAGGGAGAGAGGAAGGAGGAGGGAGGGAGGGAGGGAGGAGGAGTCAAGGAAGGAAGGAAGGAGGAAGGAGGGAAGGAGAGAGGGAGGGAGAAAGAGAGGCAGGAAGGAAGGCAGGAAGGAGAGAGGAAGGAAGGAAGGAAGGAAGAGAGGGAGGGAGAGAGGGAAGGAGGGAGGGAGGATGGAGGGAGGGAGTCAAGGAAGGAAGGAAGGAAGGAAGGCGGGAAGGAAAGGAAGGAAGGCAGGCAGGAAAGAGGGAAGGAGGGAGGGAGGGAGGGAGGGAGGCTTCAGGCAAGCCTCTCAACTGGAAGGACCACTACAGGGAACTATGTGTCTAGCATGTCTAGCATGTGTCTAGCCGACTCTGTGAGGCTGAGCCGGCTCTACTTTCTGGCACTTTCTCCTGCTGTCCTGGCGGGAGATGGCCACCTTGGAAGTCTTGGAAGAGCCAGTCGGTAGCTGAGCTCAAGATGGCTGTTTCCTCATTCCAACGAGGATCAGGCTCGTCACGAGCATCTTTCTCTGGATGGTCGCCATGGTCCAAGATCTCTTGTTGGTTGTCTCGCCATTGATGGTCGGGAGGGACAGATTTGGGGATTCATGTCCCCATTGTCAAACACTTGGTTGGGGCGCGCGGTGGCTAAAGGCGCTTGGTGAGCCAGCTCCACGACCTTCACTCCTTGCTGGAGCCCACACTGTGGAGGACAAAAGCAACTCACAAGGTTGACCCCTGACCTCCACGCTCGGGCCTTGACATGCACGTGCTCATGTAGACACACACTGCTTTTAATTAATGAATGATTTTTTGGCATGTGTGTAGGTGTCAGTTTGTACATGTATATAGACATGTGTGGGTGTAGAAGAGGGCACTCATTGTGAGCCTATGGAAGCCCAAGGGTGACATTGGAAACCATCTCGATGGCTCTACCTCCTTATTGCTTTGCTTTGCGGTTTCCCAGGCTCAGCTTTCCAGGGCTGGAAGTGCAGGTAGCTACCGTTTCCACTTGGCCATTCTACATGGGATCTGGGATCTGAACTCAGGTCCTTCTGCTTGCAAGGCAGAGGCTTTAACCCCTGAGCCATCTTCCCAACCATGGATTAATGTTTTTTAAGAGAAAACATGAGTTTGGTCTCCAGCACTATGAGAAGAAGGAAGGAAAAGAAAGATGAGTGGAGGGGAAGGAAGCTCACTTTGCTAAAAAGCTCAATTTATGTGCATATATTCTTGGTTTTTGTTTTGTTTTGTTTGAACCTAGAATTTCGTGTATACTATGAAATGGCCCTCACCTGCAGCCCCTCACTGGAGGATTCTAGGCAGGTGTTCTACCACTGAACCGTGTCCCCAACTCTTAGAATCTTGGCTTTTGAACTAGCAGTCTCCTTAGCGATGGACATCTACTCAAGCCTCCCACTTGCTGTGCAGATCAGGGAAGTATAGAGGGGAAGGTGGCATTCTCTCCTCCCCCATCTTCTTGGCAGCTTCCGCCTATACAGCGGACCCCACACATAATATCTGTGTTTCGAATATATCATGATGTGATTCGGGTGATGAACAGCTCTTTGACCCGACTGTTGGAGCTGTGGTCAGTTGGACCCAGGACTACTTCCCTGAGGACCGCCCAGCTTCCCTCTGGACACCTCCACCAAGGATCCCCATTTGCTGTGTCCATGGGTACCAGCCACAGCCTCCTCCTGTCTTGATGATTTCCAGGTGGCTGGACCTCAGGTTGGCACGGCTCCCTTGCCTTGCAGGGGGTCAGAGCTCTGATTCCCACACATGGCAAAGAGCCAGAGAGACTGTCACCATGGCGGTACATGTCTGCACACACCACACGCCCCCTGTTTTTCAGTGCAGACATTCACACGGTAGGTCACCCTGCTCTGGCTCCTAGCCAGGCGCTTGGCTCCACACCCCATCTTTAAGTGACTGGTTTGGGCACACTTGGCCTCTGTCAGACAGTCAGATGGTGATCAGCAGAGCCCAGAGGTCAGCAGGACTGACAGCCACTTGCTTCCCCAGGCTTCTGAAAGTAATCGCTGGTGGTGCTTTTGAATCCAAAAAAATCAATGAGGGGCTGCGGAGACAGCTCAGTTAGGAAAGGACTGGCCGTTTAAGTGCAAACTTGAGTTCAGAAAATTAGTTGTGGTGATGTGCTTGTGATCCAAGCACGAGGCCAGGGGAGGAGGATTTCTCGGGCTCATTGGTCAGCCAGCCCAGCCTTCTCAGCAAGAAGGTCCTCGCAGGAGGCCCTGCCTCAAAAACACAAGATCGATGTCAATGTCTCTAAGAACAGTGTCAGAGGTTGGCATCTGACTCCTTGCACACGCATGTGCACCCACATGAGCGCACACATGCTGAACCCAAAGTACTGGGTGTGGATAGAGGAAATTTCCACTGGAGACCGAAAAGGATCTCAGACGCGCTGCTTTCTCTTGTTTTCACTTTTCTTCCTCCTCTTTTTTCTTTTTCTCTCCTCTTTGTCTTTCTTTATCTTTGTCTCTCTCTCTCTCTCCCTCCCTCTCTCCTTCCTTCTTTCCTTTCTTGGATTTCCATGCATAACCCAGTCGCCCCTGAACTCATTCTGTAGCTCAGTCTGGCCTCAAACTCCTTCTTGAGCCTCCTGCTACAGGGCCCTTGTTCTGGGATCCCAGTGGTGCCCCGCCACACCCAGCCGCGAATGTTCTTTAGATTGGTGAGTGTTCTTTAGGTTGGTGAGTGTTCTTTAGACTGGTGTCTGAGAGAGTACAGATCACACCGCCTGTGTGGTCAGAGTGTGCCTGCTGTGCAAACAGCACCCGGGCGGGCCCGTGGTGCCCAGCTTGGGTGACAGCCAGCCCTGTCTGCCGTTATGAACCAACCCCGTCCAGCCAGGCCAGTTGAGGGTCAGGTTGCCTCTGCTGGTGTGGGTGGGCAGTTGGTGTCATATAACACTGGAGCACCTGGGGCTTCTAAATGGGTTCCCCAAAATGATGTCAACACTGCATTCAGTGATCAGAGAACACGTTTGACCTATTGGGGTGTGTGTGTGTGTGTCTGTGATGTGTGCATGTGCCTATGTAATTATATACATGCATGTGTGGGTGTCCGTGCATGTGTTTATGGAAGCCGTTAGCTTCCAGTATCATAGTTGTTCATTGTATGCATGTGTAGTACACGCACCCACACATATGTGTGGAGGCCATAGGGTGACCTTGGGTGTCTTCCTCTCTCTTTCCACCTTATTTTTGAGGTGCTGTCTCTCACTACCTTGGGACTTGGCATTCCTTCCACACTAGCCAGCGAGCTCCAAAGATCTGCTGCTCGAATCCTCCTGCCATGGGGTTATTTGCTCCTGTGGTCACACCCCGCCTTTAATCTCATCTCGTTGTTTCTCTCTCTCTCTTTCCTTTCTTGGATTTCCACGCAGACTGAGGCCTTCACACTGTGCACTGAGCCGTCTCGTGTTTTACCAACCACGTTTGACCCCTCGTAAGTTCATGAAGCACCCAGAGCAAGGGAGCATTAGAGCAACCTAGCCCGTGGTGTCTGTGTGGGAGCTGAGGTGGATCTGCTTACTGCATCGTAGCAGAGAGACACCGTCAGGAGTGCTAGGTGCTGCGGCCGCCTCTCCTGCCCGTCCTGGCTCACAGGGCGAGGCTCAGGGTCACCAGTGTGGCCCAGGAGTGTGGTTTCTGGTTTGTGCACTTTGAAGAAAGAGCCTTTTCTGGGGAGATTTGCAGGTGGTGCCAGTGCCTGTCTGTGGGCAGCTGCTGCGTGTGCTCTGAAGGTGATTTCTGGAGAAAGAAGGTCGCCGGCCCACAAGGCGGGGCCTGGCACACTCAGGCAAGCTGTCGCTTCCCAGGCCCCTGCTGGGTTGTAGATCAGAACCACCACGCCAGCTTCTGGATTTCTGTCCCTGTTGCTGTTGTTTCTTGGTTATTTCTCTATTTGTTTGCCTTTTAAAATTTTATTCATTTATTCGTCCACTTATTTATTTAGTGCGTGTGTGTGTGTGTGTGTGTGTGTGTGTGTGCGCGTGCGTGCATGTCAGAGAGCGCTGTGTTCCTTGGAGGACCAAGGGTGACTTTGGGAATCATCCTGGATTGCTTCTACCTCCTTCTTGCTTCATCCACCAGGGTCAGCAGTACAGGCTGCACCGTTTCCACCTAGCGTTTTTTATAAATGGGACCAGGGATCCAAACTCAGGACCTTCTGCTTTCACAGAGTCTTAACCCTGAGCCATTTCTCCAGCCCTATTATTTACTTTTAGATTTTATTATTTATTCGTGAGTGTGTAGTGTGTGTGTGTGTGTGTGTGTAGCAGAGGGTACTCTGTCTCTGTGGAGGACCAAGGTGACTCAGGGAATCATCTTGGATTGCTTCCACCTCCTTGTTGCTTCACTGTGGGGATTTCCCAGCTCTGCCTACTGTGGCTGGATGTGCAGGCAGCTGCTGTTTCCGCCTGGCATTTTTACCTGGAACCTGGGATCCAAACTCAGAACCTTTTGCTTGCGAGGCAGAGTCCTAACCCTGAGCCATCTCTCCAGCCCTATTTCTCTATTTAGAAATTTTTCTTGGTAAGGGAAGGAGGTCTGCAAGCAGAGGGGGCTGAGCTTGGACCCCTAGATCCATGTAAGATGCCGGGAAGAAATGCCGCCCGCCTGCCTCCCAGCCCTGGAAGGTAGAGCCTGGAATCCCCAGAGTGTGCTCCTCATGGCGTGCGCTGCTGGGTTTAGTTACTGACCCACGTGCACAACAAGAAGGTAGAAAAACAATGAAGGGCGATTCCCAGTGTCCCCTCCGCAGTCACACTCACTCAAGCGCAGACACCCACCCATGTGCAGCCACTCGCAGACATGTACCCCACACACGGGACGGAGCGAGGGAGGGACGGAGAGGGAAGAAGCAAGGAAGGAAGGACCAGCACGTATACTGAGTAAATAACACCCAGACTGTGTTGGATGGAGCTTTCCTGACGTCTCATTCTCGCCTCGTTCTCTCCCCCTGAGCACACTGGTCGGATCTAGAAGACACCTTGCCTTGTCCATTCCAGGGTCAGATTTGTTCGTTTACAGCTCCTTCCACTAGGATGCTTGACTCCAGTCTTTTTAAGCATACATTTCTCTTCAGGGAGAGGGGATGAGGGGGGACATACCCACATATGCCACAGTGTGGGGGGGTCAAAGGACAACTTACAGGAGTCAGTTCTAGTCCTTCCGTGTGGATTCCAGGGGTGGAACTCCGGTTGCCAGGTTGCTTGCGGACTCTGCCTTTATCCGCTGAGCCCTTTGCTGGCTCCTGACTCAGCCAGGTCCATGCGTCTTCAGGTTCTTCTTTATCGTTAACTCTGCAATGACGCTCCTTCCTGTTCAAGTGTTTGCAGCGCATAGCCCTGCTTTTGTCCTGCAGCATTTGTCCATTGAAGGAATCTGCTGCTTAAAAAACAAAAAGTTGACCTCTGGTGACATGCCTGTCATCCCAGCGCTCTGGAGGTACAGGCAGGAGGGTCTTGAGTTCCAAGCCATTATGGGATACACAGAAGACTCTGTCTCGAATGAGTGAGTGAGTGAGTAGATTTGTGCACACAGGGCAGTGTCCATGCGCCTGTTCTTCCGTTAGGTCATGAACAACAGCAGTCATCAGAGCCACTGTCCTGATAGAGTGGACGTGTGTGTCCACAGGAGCTCCGTGGAGTGGCCTCGTGACACCTGTGTTGGCACAGATACATCTCCTCTCCTTTCACAGGCACTAACAAGGCACAGCTCAGCGCAAAGGGCACCAAAGTGTGGGGGGTCATGTTATGGAAAGCAGGAAAGTACCGTTCTAGGCACTGTGAGCTTCCCTGAGCACCGCAAAGTGACGAAGACCTTGGTCTCCCCTTCTTCCTCCTTCTTTTTCCTCATTCCCTCCTCCCCTTCCACCTGGTTTTTCTTCCTTCTCTTCCTCTTTTTCATCTTCCTTCTCTTCTTCCTGTTCTTTCTTCTCTTCCTCTTCTCCCTCCCCCTCCCTTCCTCCCAATCCTTCTCCTCTTCCAACTTACCTTCCTCCTCTTCCTCTTCCTTTTCTTCCTCCTGTTCTTTCTTCTCCTCTCAATCCTTCTCTTCCTCCTCCTCCTCTTCCCTTCTTCCACCTCCTCCTGGTTTCAGGCCTGACCAGCTGCTCTCCCCCCATTGCAGGTGCACCTTCCGGTTCCCCAGCACAGCCATCAAAATCCAGTTCACATCCCTGTACCACAAGGAGGAGGCCCCAGCATCTCCCCTGCGGCCGCTCTACCCACAGATCTCCCCGCTGAAGATTCACATTCCGGAGCCGGATCTCCGGAGCCTGGTCAGCCCCATCCCCTCCCCGACTGGAACCATCAGGTAAGCAGCTCTCTGGGGCGAGCTCTTCCGTGCACAAGGGTGGGGGATGGAGCACGGTATTGGCCGGAGTGGGGGAGCTCCCGCAAGGGGAGCCATCCTTGTCCAGAGTGAAGGTCTGTACATCAAGGTCCGCTGAAGCGAGCGCGAGAATGAGTGTGGCGATTCACTCCCACAGTCCATGCATGTTGCAGGAACTGAGGTGGAAGCGCATCCTGCAGAGCGCCGCAGGGTGGCTCTCTGGGTAAAGGTATTTAGATAGAGACTAAGGATTGATGGCAAAAGTTTGATCTCAGAACATACATGACAGAAGGAGAGAAGCAGTTCTCCTGCAAGCTGCCCTCTAGATGGCCACATGTGTGCCATGACATCTCACACACACACACTCACACACACATACACACACACTCACACACACACATACACACACACTACACACAGAGACATGCATGTTGAATAATTTTTTTTTAAACTAAAATATCAAGTGCAGAACTATCTGTGCCTACATAGGAGCTCAAAGCCAGCCTGGGCTGCTTAGGCCAGCCTGGGCTACATGGGGGAGGTGGGTTCAGGGCCAGCCTGGGCTGCATGGGGGAGGGGAGCTCAGGGCCAGCCTGGGCTATATGGAGGCTTGGGACCAGTCTGGGCTCGTGCAAACTAGCACAAAGCCATCCCTGAAGGCATTTTGAAGTCATATTTGCGCACCAGGATTTGTCTTACATTCCTTGATGCCAGGTTAGGAGCCGACCTAATTCCTAATAGACTGTAAACAGGAAGAGAAATGTATTCAGGAAGAGAGAACCCAGCTGTGAGGATTCATCCAGGGGGATTGCAGAGCAGCCTGGCACTCTGTCCAGTCCAGGCGGACTTGCAGTCTCCTGTCACCTCACGCAGGGTCCTGCGAGTAGATGGAAGAGTGGCCAAGGGCGCGTCCTACTGTGTCTTCTGGTCTTTTGTTTTGTTTTTAGTGGATCTTTTTGATGACGCTCAAGATCCACATGGGCCAGCCCTTTATTTCTGTCCCTTATCAGGACCACAGAGAGCTGTTTTGTCACTTCTCAACTAGCTTTGGGTCCCTGACCTTCTTTATAAAGGAATTAAGGAAGAAAGGGAGGGAGGGAGAAAGGGATAGAAGGGGGAAGGAAGGAAGGGAGGGAAGGAGGGAGGGAGGGAAAGATTTCAAATTGCCTGGTCAAAATATATCAAGTAAAAAGCTAGGATGCTGTGGGTGACATTTGGCCTAAATTCTTATTGCAGTTTTTGTTATGTTGGTGATAAACACAAGACCAAACTTAGGGGAATGGGGCATCTAGTTCTTTTTATGATTCTCATTACGCTTTATCAACATGTCAGCAGAGTTCATGCTAACGTCGGGGAACGCAGGGACTGCTGAGAGGGGCCACCGCTTGCCCAGCCTGCTCCCTCCACCTTATCCACTTGCCTGGGAATGTACCCACCCACTGTGGGCTGGGTCTTCCCACATCCGCTCCCTCAGGCTTTGCCTTCCCTACCATTGTGTGTGAGCCAGCGCTTAACTCCTGAGCCATCTCTGCAGCTCCACTACCAAGTCTTCACAGATGTACCCAAAGCCTCGACTTTGAATTGTCAGACTGATATCTATCTGTATGTAACCGACACACAGTTCCCTAGAAACAAAGATTAACCTGGGCGTGGTGGCTCACCCTTTGTAACCCCAGCACGCTGCTGCTGAAACAGATCAGAAAGTTAAAGGCCAGCCTGGGCTACCTAACCAGACTGCATCAGAGAGAGAGACATGAAAGAGAGAGAATGCTTTGATTTCTGCCTAAGGGCTTAATCAAATGTTTGTTAGTCATAGACTAGATAACCAAGGTCTGCTGTGGTTGGTGCTAGTTCCCTGCGCAGGAAGCCCTGGTTACAGCCCAAGCACTGCTTAAACTGCCTCAAGCCAGTTTGGGGAGGTGGAGGCAAGAGAATTGGGAATTCAGAGTTGTCCTTAGCTAGATACGACGTAGACTGTGTAAAACCCTAACTTAGTAAACAAAACAAAAAGCCCCAGGAGTGGACTGATGAGGTGGTCGCGTCCACTACTGTGTTCCAGTGGCTTCGGGGTCGGGAGCCACAGTGCCCTGGAAGGACCCTCTACTAGACAGGAGATGCGGGGTGCTGCGACTGCGTTCACACTGCAACTGGAAGCCCCCCTCCATCCCACTGCCCCCATGGAGTCCCCGTGGGAGGACGGGCTCCCCGTGACCCCAGACCAGCTCGCTCTCCACTCCGAGGCCTTGAAATTGCCACAACAGGGCTTGTTGACATCCGTTTATCTGACTGTGGAATTTCATTGAGCAGTCTGCAAACCACAACCATGAGGTCTGCTCGCCAGAACTTTCAGTTTGAGTTTCTGCGTAGGGGTGGAGTCCACATGTTTAGAAACAACCCCTGCCCTTCCTCTCCAGGGGAGCCTGGGCGGGGCGGAGAGGCTGACCCCCCCCCACTAGCCACACCCAGCTGTGTGCTAGCTTGCCTAATTTGGTGAGTCTCTGCTCCCTGGTCCTCATTGGTTGCCCAGGGTGCTGAGGCTGGGAACCTTGGGTGCAGGCTCCTCCCTGAAGCTCCTCCCTCCTGCCACCCGTTCCCAAGGCGTTGACCCGCCTCAGTCCCCGCCTCAGTCCCCTGCTGGGTAGGACCCTCCCACTCCACCCCCGCCAGGCTGGGGTTTTGACTTCACAGGTCAGCCTGGCAGGGCGGCTCCCCTGTTTCCAAAGGGCGTGTGTTCCGCTGCGTGTGTGGGGGTGTGTGTACTGTTGAGGGTTTTTGGGGGGAAGGCCCCCACCCTGCCGTGCCCCATCAACCAGTGAATGAGTCCTTTGAAAGACGTTCTGTGACCTTTGGCAGTATTTTGACTGTTCTTCTTGTAAAGAGCAAGTGTTTTAGGAAAGAGGGAACCTGGTAAATCATTTGCTAGACTCCCAGGAACCAGAAGACCATCTACACCGGCTCCTTGTAACTAGGGGAGAGGAATCAAGGTGGCTGCTAAGACCGGGGTTATCATTTTTTTCTTAACATATATTCATTTGCTAAGGAGAGCGAGCAGGCACACATGGGGGTCAGAGGATATTTTTCAGAAGTTGTGTCTCCTTTTCACCATGTGAAAAGAGAAAGCACAAACCAGGCCCAGGGTTCCCGTGAGGACTGAAGTCTGTGCAGAGAGCTCCATCCCAGGAGTAGCATTTCCCAGAGGGATGGAATCATTATTGCTACTATTTGCAGCTAGAAGTAGAAGGCTTTAATAGTTGGGGGGATGAAGGGGGGTTTCCTGCATGTTCTTGTCAGTTTCCTCTGGAGGACCAGCATCTGTCAGCTTGTCTGTTTTCCTTATCAGATTCTGTTAACATTTTATGATGGGGTAATTTACTTTCTCTGGTTTGTGGTCTAGTTCTGATCTATCAGTGTAGGCTCCAGGGATGGAATTGAGATCACCAAGTCTGAGCATAGCTGCCTTTACTTGCTGACCCAGGACTGGGTTAGAGAAGCTGCTTCTCTGAGCCCTTCTTGAGGTTTTCTAAGGTCAGTGGTAAGAGCGGCTTATGAAGCCAGGTGTGGCAGCTGCGGCAGGAGGATTGCACGTTTAAGGCCAACCTGGGGCTCACAGTGAGACCCTCTCTCAAAGGACTGGGCACACTCTGGAGGGGGGTTGGGGGATTAAAGGATTGATCTTGATGGAACCTGACTGCTGCCAGCTCGTCGAAGGAATAAGGTGGAGAGCAGAGCCGCTGAGCACCGAGTCTTCCTGGGTTACACACGTGCACACGGTACACACACGCACACACGCAAGTGCACACCCCCACGTGCACGCGCACACGTGCACATGCACACACACAGCTGTCTGTGTCGGTGCTCATCTTTCATCCTATCACTTAAAGTTTGAGGCAGGAGGGTTGCCATGGGTTCGAAGCTAGCCTAGGCTGAACAGGAAGCTCCAAGATAGCCTGAACTACAGAGTGAGACTGTTTCAAAAGTGAAAGAAAGGGGAAGAGTGAGGGGAGAAAGGAAGGTCAATATTAAGATGGAAGGAGGAAGGGCAGGAGGAAGGAAGAGAGGGAGGGAGGGAAGAAGGGAGGAGAGAAGAGAGAGGGAGGGAAGGAGGGAGGGAGAAGAGAAGAGGGGGGAGGGAGGAATTGGAGGAGGGTGATGAAGGGAGGGAGGGAGGAAGCCAGTGGAGCCACTCTCGGAGGTCAGCATGAGGACGTGAGGTCAGCAGGACATGAGGTCAGCAGGATGTGGCAAGCACTGCCCTTTCTCATCCTCTTGGTGGCCTAGCCCTGCGCAGCCCTTCTGGGGGTGTCCCGATGCCCTTCTCCCGTCCTCGTCTTCGCTTTCTATGGTTTCTGCTACTCCCTGACCAAAACTACTGTGTGGAAAATTCCAGAAATGAACAGGACTGAAGCTTTTTAATGGAGTGCCGTTCTGAGTAGTTCCAGCCAGGTGCAAGTCCTCCCTTCGCCCGACGGGGTTTCCAGGGTGTGCGCCTCACCTGTCAGTCACTTTAGGTAGGCAGCTTCTGCCAGATCTATCCTGGGGACTGAGGGTGTTGCCATTCAGTGGTAGAGTGTATGCCCAGCATGCACAAGGCTCTGAAGAAAAGAAAAATCAAGTAACCCTGGTTTTACTCAACAAAACCCAAGAGTCGGCTTGGAGTGGAGGCTCGGTGCTGGAGCACGTGTCTCAAACACAAGTGGTTGTTGGTGCAAGCCCCATTGCTGCCAGAAAGAAAGGAAAAAATATTACAAGACAAAAAGGAACTTCAAGACCAAAGTTCCATTCCCCATGCACCATAGAATGCATGTAAGGACTGGTGCGCTCTCTCTCTCTCTCTCTCTAATTAAATAAGCAAGTAAATGAAGAGGCAGAGCTTTGTCCCAGGTGTGTCCCCATGGACAGAGGGTCTTCTGTTCACTTCTGTTCTGGCTCCTTCAAGGGGATCTTCAAGAGGGATCTTCAGGGGGGACCTTCAGGAGGGTTCAAGCTTTCCTCACTTTTCTTTTCAACCCCAGAGGACTGTGAGGGAGCACTCGGGTCTGGGCATTTCTAGCTCGCTGAGGTTCTAAGTCTAACACGGCATGCCATGGACAAGGGGTGAAAAGGGCTTATTGAGCGCTTGGTGATGTGGCTCATTCTCCAAGACAGAAGTTGCGCATCTGAGGGCGAGGGGCGCTTTCATCCCGTGCCCGTGGGCAGGGCGAAGGACAGCGAGTCGTCATCTCTGTTCCAATGAGGGCTGTGACTGAGCGTGGGCTTTGCAAACACAGCCTGGCCGTTGGGGGAGCCGTGACCAGTTAGAGCTTTTGCCGTGAATGTGGGAATCCATCATCTCCTTCCTGTCTGTACCTGCAGCCCACCCCAGTGCCGGCCCACCTTGTTTTCCTCCAGCCTGGAAACCTAGAGGGAGGAATGGACATTGATTCCTCCACACTGCTGGATCGAGACCCTCTTTGATCTCTCACGTGGAGGTAGTGGGTGCTCTTAAGGATGTTGTAGCATTTTCACCCTGTACGGAGGTGTTGTCTTGGCTCTATGGGGGTGGGGGGGAGAGATAGACCATCTCAAACAAGATGGAAGGTGAGGGCAGACAACTGAGGTTGCCCTCTGCTCTCCATACAAGTACTCTGACATACATGTGTTCCCCTGTACCCCTCCCCCATACAAAGACTATGCTGGAGGAAGGCAACGAGATGTTTGAGCAGGCAAGCTGCTTGGCGGCGAGCCTGACATCCTTACAGTGGAGAACTCATTGCAGGGCCTGGGGCAGGGTCTGTGTCTTGGTTCCGCTACATACACTCTGCCCTCAGTCAAAATAAATAGTGAGAATCCGAAAAGGAGCGTTTACTCAGGATGGCCATATGAAGGGAGGATCCAGTGTATGAGTGGGTCTCTTTTTGTGTGTTTTGCTGTGGTTCTGGGTTCTCTATGGACCAGAACTTTGCAGTTCTGTTCCAGGTGTGGCTTTGGCTAGTACCGTCTCATTGTGTGGCTCCAAGTCTCCCTTGTAAGGAGTCTGACAAGTTATCAGTCCATGTGACTCTCAGGGGGAGACATCTGGCACGTTCTTAGTACTCTGTGAAGTCCTCTCTCTGTTCCCAACATATGATCCCGGGAAAATTCCAAATTCTCAGGGTCCATTCTTTTGATAGTATTCAAGGATTCCTTGAGAATCTCTGTACTGTCTGGTTACAAGCCAACTCCACAGAGTTGTCCTTGAACCTCCGTATGTACCACCACGCCATACACATGCACACTGAGCAAACACACACACTGCAATGTTTTTTTAACTTAAAAAAAAAAAACAACTAATGTTTGGCAGCCTACCATGTAGTCCCAGGGGCAAATGCATCTTTTGAAGTAGCTTCCCTGGGATTTAAAAGTTGCTGTGTTTATTGTAGGCTACGTGTATTCCTGAAGAGACGTCCAGAAAGCTAAATCTGGAAACTCTTTCCCTGTCGGTTCTTTCTGATGGAAGGTGGTAGTGTGTGCGTACATGCATGCGTGCGTACATGCATGAATGTGTGTGTGTCACATAATTCGGACATTTTGTTCAATCCCTGCGTTGCCTCTGACTTCTAACCACATGGCCATCATGTATCCTCTGCTGATGCCCTTGAGTCATGGGTAAGGGCCTCCTCTCCTCCTGTGGTTTCAAGATAACACACTTGGAGTTCCCGTGTGGAAACGAAGGATCTAGCCTCTCTTCTCCCATCCCCTCCTCCCAGAAAATCACATCATCTCCCAGTTCCCTAGTCAGCGTTTATTGCCTTGTAACTGCGCCCTCGTTAGCCACCAGCCATTTCCTTCCTCTTGCTTTGCCTAGCTCCCTCTTCCCTCTCAAAGGTCATAATCCCTCTCTACCCTGCATCCTTTGCTGGGTGGGTGCCAATCTCAGTCTCACTGTGAGCTCCCCCCTCTTCCGTTACAGACCTCCCCCCCACACCCTCCAGTCAGGACCTGGTTGCCCCTGGACCCCTCTGACATAAGATCATCTTTTCCACCGTCCTGGGACTCCTCAGGGGGAAAGCATATCTTTCCTGACTCGTTTGGCTTCCTCTTTCCTGGTTGGTCCCTTTGCTTTATTGGAGAACATCCTTCATTTTCTTCCTGCGAAAGGATTCAGGAGAACGACATTGAAACACGCAGACCAGCCAGGCGAGGTGGCTCGTGCCTGTCATCCCAGCACTCAGGGGCCAAGACAGGGAGTTCCAGGCCAGCCTCGGGCCTGGGTTACAAAGCAAGATCCTCTCTCAAAAACAAGAACACAGGCTGGTGAAATAGCTCAGCATGTAAGTAATGTGCTTGTTGGGAAACCTGGCAACCTGAGTTATCCCTGACCTCTCTCTCTCTCCCCCGCCTAATAAATAAAATATTGTTTAAAAAAAAAAAAGACAAGAAAGGACCCAGCAAGGTGGTACAGCAGGTGAAGGATCTTGCTGTGTAAGCCTGATGACCCGAGTTCAATCCCCGGAACCTACATAGAGTTGGAAAAAGAAAACCTACTCTAGAAACTGGTCCTCTGACCTCCACACATGCTCTGTGACATGCATTCACACACACACACACACACACACACACACACACACACACAAAACAACAACAGCAATAATAATAATAATAAAAATCTTCCTGGGACTGGAGAGGTGGCTCAGGTGGCAAGGCAGAAGGTCCTGAGTTCGGATCCCAGATTCCATGTATAGACGCCAGGCGGAAGCGGGGGCGGCCTGCGCTTCTGGTCCTGGTAGGGCGGAGCCTGTGAATCCCGGTGCAGAAGGAGGTGTAGGCGGCCATGGTGGTTCCCGATTCGTCCGTGGTTCTACACGCACACATACACACATGCGCATGCACATACATACGCACACACACACAATTGAATAAATAATAAAAATTAAAAAAAAAAATCTTCCGTGCCTGCAAATTGTCCTTCATTTTTCCTTCTCAGTGGTTGGAGGGTTTTACTGGGTGGAGAGTTCTAAGTGGAGGACGCTTCCTGGAATTGAAAGTCTCTTTCTGGGAGGGCTTGCTGACACACCTGTGATCCCAGCCCCCAGAGGCTCCTGCAAGAGAATCACAAGCCCCAGGCCAGCCTGGGCTGCACAGCAAGAGCATGTTTCAGAAAACAACACAGAGAGGGACTGAGGAGATGGTGCAAAGCAGTTCCAGTCCCCAGAGGGAAGGTAAAATGTTGGGCAAGTGTGGCGATTCCAGCCCTGGAAGGTGGAGCCTGGGATTCCCCAGCGCAAACTGGCTGACCAGGTGCATCCTGATGGCTGCTCTGGGCTTGATTAGCAAGCCAGGCTCACAGCAGTAAGGTGGGAGAGTGACAGAGGGTGAGTCCTGATGCCAGCCTTTGACCTCCACAGGCATGCACATTCAAATGCACCTCCTCACACACATATATATGTCCGCCCACATGCAAGTCACACATACAACACGCATGTAAAAAGAAAGAAACAATAAAGTCTTTTTCTGGCTTCAAGTGTTGTTAAGAAGTTTGATACCGTCTTTCCTGATGCCCCCTCCATGTCCCCGTATCATCACCACAGTATGCTTGGGGTGCCCTCTTTCTCTGGCTCCTTTCAGCATTAAGACTTCTGACGCTTGCCTCAATGTGTCTCTACTTCTGGGGCCGTAACATAGGTTCCCCCCACCCCCACTCCATTCCCTTGCATGGTGATTCTGGTCTTAGCCTCTTGTTCTTCCATCTCTGGTTACAAAGACAGGAAAGGGGGTACTCTAGAGAGACAGACATCCCTCCCTCTGACTATCCCGCCATGGAAACTATTCCTTGAGAAGAATTAAAACTTCCCCCAGGACTCTCCTTCTGGAGGAAGGGCAGGCTGAAGCCTGGGGCCACCAAAGGAGGAGCTTGTCGGGAAGAGTTGGTGCGCAGCACCGAGGACCCCTCAGCCCACCCTGTAAAGGATGGGCCGGCCGTGGGCGGGACCACAGCACCACCAGGACAGCAGAGCCGTGGGAGCCCTGGCCTATGTCAGGACCCTGAGGATGAACTTGGAATTGCTGGGCCTCTTCCCCGTGCGGCCCACCGAGCCCGGCTCCTTCCTCCGCTCTGCACGTCACTTTGTCTCGTTAGCTCATGCAGGCCGGCAGCTGAGGCTGACGTGGGGGCCTGTTGGGGTTAAGACTCCCCAAGAACCTTAGCACTCAGTTCTCTTCCACTCTTCTCCTTTTTTTTTTTTCTTAAGAGCATTTTATTTTTTCAAAGTGTTATTTACTTAGAGAGAGCGATTGAGTGGGAAGGAGCACATGTGTCACATATACACACGTGTGAGGGTCAGAGACAACTTTTGGAAGTTGATGTGTCCTTTACCACGTGGATTCCAGGGATGAGACTCGGGTCTCTACATTTGGGCAGACACCTCCCCTGCTCAGCCATCTCACCAAGTCCTCCAGATGCAGTTTAACAGCGTCCTTACCATCTTGAGGAGAGATGGCTTCTCTTCTCGGGAAACTACCCACATTTTGGTTTATGCATTTATTTTCATCTTAGCGGGACTGGCCTAGCACACACCGCAAATGCTATGCTACCAAGCTATGGCCCTTTGTTTTATGTATCTTTTAAATTTGTTTCGTTAAGTTCTGTGAGAGGGTCTTATGTGCCTTGGTAGGCCTCAGGCTCACTGTGTAGCAGAGGCTGTCCTTGAGCTCAGTCTGTGCCCAGGCAGGCCCAGCTGCTCCCAGTACTTCTTACCAAAGGCTGCCCCTCCCCTTCTTGGCAGTGCTGCTCCCCTGAATTAGCAGCCTAGGGTCTCCAGCGTGCACATGTGCCTGTGGGTGTATGTGTCTATGTGTGTGTACCAGAGGGCACATTGAGTGTGTGTGCCTGTGGAGGCCCAAGGGCGACATCAGGAACCATCCTGGATTGCTGTACCTCCTTACTGCTTTGCTCTGGGGGTTCTCAGGCTCTGCCTTCTAGGGCTAGAATTGCAGGCTGCCGCCATGTTCCTCTAACCTTGTCACATGGGATCTAAAATCTGAACTCAGATCCTTTTGCTTGTGAGGCAAAGGCTTCCACCCTGAGCCATCTTTCCAGCCTCGGGGTCTCCACCTTGACTGTGGGGTCAGCACATGTGGAAAGCACCTGAACGTCCCTCTTGACCTCTTAAGAGCTCTGGGCACTACCAGGACTGGTGGAGTGTTGAACCAGCTGGAGGATCCAGTGGACAGGAGATGGTTTGTTCTAAGGTAGGGTGGTGGGGGTTGTGGTACCTTCCGGGAAGACTTGAAACCTGCAGAAACCCAGCCAGGCGTGGCGCACAGCTGTGATCCTAGCAGTGGTGGCACACAACTGTAATCCCAGCGTAGTGGCAGGCACACAGCTGTGATCCTAGCACTTGGGAGGAGGCAGCAGGATGTTCCAGACATTAAAGTCACTCTCAGCTGCACAGGGACTCAGGTCAGCCTAGGTCTCCGAGAAATAAACACACCTATCGACAGTCCAGGGCACCCATGCTGGGCAGGGGTGCCACCTGGTGTGTCTTGGGGGTCAGAGGAACAGATCTGTGGCCCACCTCTGGGTGTGGCCCAGGTTGTCTTGGGCCAGCATCAGGATGTCTTGGTGAGCTGTCTGCTGACAGGACCGGCATAGCCCTTGGGAACTGGGGATTGGGACACATTGCAGCCATTCTTTTCCTGTGAGACATCACTCTGACGCACCGCTTAGGGGAGAAAATGGTACTTATTTGGCCTACAGCGCCAGAGGGGAGATAGTCCGCCATGGCAGGTCTTGCATAGTAGAAGGATGGCTGGCGGCAGAAGCAGGAGGCTGTTGAGGTCACCAGAACCACCAGGAAGCTAAAGAGCAGCAGCAAAAGGAAGCAGGGTCAGAACACCAAATCTCAAGGCCCCTGGGAGGAGCCTTCCTTCAGCAAGAGTTCACCTCCTCAGGTACCAGGAGCATTACGCCAGCTAAGCAGCTAAGGAAGCAACACGTGGGGACAGGATCGCAGGCTTTTCCCCTGTCCTGTGACACACGGCTGCTTTCCTAGGACGGGAACTCACATCTTGGTCCAGAATACGCCTGCCACCCCTCACCCATTCTTTAGTCTTTGGGGACATGTATGTATGCGTGTGTGTGCATGTTTGCATGTGTATATGGATATATGTGTATATGTAAGCTCAGTGGACAGCCTCATGTGTCATTCCTCATATTTTTAAAAATAATTATATATATATTTACAGTTTCGTGTATGAATAGAATGTTCATGATTTCCCCCAATCCCCATCTTATTCCCCCATCCTTCTTCCCTTACAACTCTTTATCTCCTCGCCAGACTCCCTCCTATTTTTTAATTTTATTTTATTGTTACATAAAATTAGCAGGCACAATGAGTAGATATTCCTAACCCCCTCCTCACTTGTCTCCCTCGCTCCCTCGCTCCCTCCGCGGACCCAGCCCGGTCCCTCTCTCCGCTCTTCCCCTCAGCTTCTGCGGGTCCTGGTTCCCCGGATCGTCTGGTGTGGGGGTTCAGGCATCTGTGGCATCACTTATGTGGCTCACTCTGTACTTTTTTTTTTTAAAGCAGGGAATTGTTGTCCTGGAATTCAACCAGGTAGTCCAGGCTGGCTGTGTGGGTGGGCAGCAAACTCCAGGGGTTCCTCCGAGCTCTGCCTCCCACCCCTGTTCCCCACCTCCCACAGTGCTCCAAGTGTTCTAACGTGTGAGTTCTAGGATTTGAACTCAGATCCTCGTGCTTACTGGGCAGGCCCTTTACCCGAACCACTTCCCCCGCCCTGAGCCTTTCATCCAGTCAGGAGTGAGGAGCATTGGCCGTGCAGGACCAGCGTGCCATATATTCCTCAGTTGGCCTCTGCCGGCTCTGGGCAGTGGGGAGGTCCCCTTCCGCCACATCCTGGGACTCTTTCCCCAAGGCAGGGCCATTCTGTCCGTCCAGGGTCCTCCAGGGCAGGGGCTGGACCTACCCAGAAGCCGAGAGCCCCTCCAAGATATTAGCTGTGTGTTTATTCTTCTTTAGGGACTTGTTTTCCAAGTTGGTGTTCTAATTGGAATAGAGCAGGACAGAACTCATAGAGTTAGTTACAGATTTAGTACAAGAGTCCCCCATGGAGAGCCCGTCACCCCTCGTCATGTTCCTCTCCAACACACTACACTTGTGCTAAATCTGTTTGTTGGTTTTTTTAAAATAATTTTCTCTTTTTTTATTTATTATTTATTCAATTGTGCGTGTGTGTATGTGTGTGCGTGTTGAACCACGGGTAAATTCAGGAACCACCATGGACCATCTCTTTGTTTACTCTGCCCCAGGATTCACAGGCTCCGCCCTACCAGGACCAGAAACACAGGCCGCCCCCGCTTCCGCCTGGCGTCTATATGTGGGGTCTAGGATCCGAACTCAGGACCTTCTGCCTGCAAGGCAGAGGCTTAACCCCTGAGCCACCTCTCCAGCCCCTAAATCTGGTTTTGATAACCTGATTTTCAAGTGTTGTAGTAAAATCCTTTCTCAACATACACACACACATACACACACACAACCAAAACAAAATAAAAACCAAAATTCATGGGGCTGATGAGCTGGATCAAGGGTTAAGACTCTGCCTCAAAACCAGAAGGACCAGAATTTGGATCCCAGGTCCCATGTAAAAATGCCAGGTAGAAATGGCAGCGGCCTGCACTTCTGGTTCTGGAAAGTTGAACCTGGAAAAACCTCAGAGCAATGCCAAAAGGAGGTAGAAGCAATCCAGGATGATTCCTGAAGTGTGCCTTGGCCTCCACAGCGGATCCCAGATCCCACATATAGACGCCAGGCGGAAGCGGGGGCAGCCTGCGCTTCTGGTCCTGGTAGGGCGGAGCCTGTGAATCCCGGGGCAGGAGGTGGGGCATCCATGGTGGTTCGTGAATTCGTCCGTGGTTCTACACATACACAGGCACACACACACAGACACGCGCGCATGCACATACACACGCATATGCACACAGTTGAATAAATAATAATAATAATAAAAAATTTTTTTAAATTATATTTAGATCATGCAGCACTTACCTCCAGAGACTGAGGCAGGAACGTGGTGAGTTGGAGCCAGCCTGGGCTTCATGGGGGTCTCTGCCTCCACAAACAGAAGAATAAACCTCAAAGAACAAACCTCCTTTATGGTTGTGAGTGGAATTTCCACACACATTTGGCCTTAAGGCAAGTCCTAAGAACAGGAGGGCCAGGGAGGAACCGGGACATGCCTATCTTAGAAAATAAACTGTAGATGCACGGAACTACCTGTCTGGTATGTTGGTGTGGTGGGGGGAACTAACAAGAGTTGTCAGGTCAGAGTCCTTAGACTTCTCTGTGACCCGCCCTGGTTCCTTCTTGCCGGAAGGGTCATGACCCAGGATGGATGCGTCCTCCACGCTCCAGCTGAGCAGTTTTTCTCATCCTATTGCGTTACCTGGGTCCAGCTGTGTGCAGGTGGCTTCCAGGAAGAGAGATGATGGACCAGCCACACGGGTTTACATCCTACGGCCTTGGTGCTGCAGGGTTCCCGGGGAGGGCAGCACCCCAGCTGAGTTGTGGTGGGGTCAGAAGACATCGAAGTGGAAGAGAGAGCTCCCAGATGAGGCCTTCCAGATGGTTCTGCACAACTTGCAGAGCAGCAGGCAATAGAGAGCATCCCAAGGCAGCCTCCCTGAAGTCAGAGGCTTTAGTGGGGCTGACGTCATGGGTCTGGTGGTCCCCAGTGGTCAGGATGCCGACAGGAATGCTTTTTTTGTTGTTCGTTTTTTTGAGATGGGGTCTCGGGTAGTTCAGATTGACCCCAAACGCTTCCAGTAGTCAAAGATGGCCCTGAACTTCTTTTTTGTTCTTATTAACAGGTGTGTGTGTGTGTGTGTGTTTACATGGATTATGCATGTATGGTGCAGGACACGCATATATGCAGAGGTCAGAAAAGGACTCCTGGTAGTCACTTCCCTCCTCCATCTCATTGAGAGTCACTTCTGCTGCTGCGCTGCGTGCTCCAAGCTGGCAGGCCAGGACCCCTCCCCTCCACTGTCCCCCACTGCACGCCACTACATTGAGTTTTTTACAGGGGTTCTAGGGCTCACATTCAGGTTGTCAGGCTTGCTAAGAAAGCACTTTTACACACCACACTGTCCCCCAACCCTTACCATGAGTTTCTGATCTCATGCTGGGATCACAGGCATGCAGCACCGCATCCACCATCCGTGGTTTTGGGTGGAACCCAGGGCTTCATGCATTGCTCAGCAAGTTTTCTGCCAGCTGAGTCATGTGCCCAGCCCAAGAAAAGCTTTCAAGACCTCAGTCTGGGCTGGGAAGATGGCTCAAGGTTTAAAACATTTGCCTCACAAGCAAAAGGACCTGAGTTCAGATCTCTAGATCCCATGTAAAAATGCCAGGTGGATATGGCAGTGGCCTGCAATTCCAACCCTGGAAGGCAGAGTCTGGGAAACTAGAGCAAAACAATAAGGACGTAGAACAAGCCAGGATGATTCCTGACGTCACATCCAGTCAGGTACCTTATTTGAATACACCTCTGTCTCTGTCTCTGTCTCTGTCTCTCTCTCTCTCTCTCTCTCTCTCTTTCTCTCTCTCTGTCTCCACATCCTCTACAGTGTCTGGTCGATTTTCTCCTAATGCTCCAAAGAGAAATCATTTCCACAAACCCTCTGCGGCACCTGGACTCCAGGCGAGACTAACCAGGTCCTCCCCTTCCGTAGTCCATGCTTGTGATGGCTTTTCTAGTGGGAGATAACATGACACGATGACTTGGGGCGGGGAGCTCTGTGTGCCTCTGCTTTGGCTGCCTGCAGGGTTCCTGAGGTGTCCTGAGCAGCAGGCGGCCTGTCTGGGGTGCTCTAAGCCTGTGCCTGGAGCGCCACCCCGTGGCCAGAAACCAGCCTTGCTGTGACTTGCTCTCCCGGTCCCGTCCGCCGTGATCTCCAGCTGCATTTCTCTGTGCTTTCAAGAGATTTTCCGTGTGTGACGGGGTATTTCCAGCGGCTGAGAATCAGCACCCCTCCCCGTCGTCCGAGTCGCCGTGCCCTACACAGAATGTCCTCCTCAAGATCTCAAGCTGATCACGTGTCCTTTCCTCTCTGCAGTGTCCCCAATTCCTGCCCAGCCAGTCCTCGAGGAGCCGGGTCATCTGGTTACCGCTTCGTCCAGAACGTGACCTCCGACTTGCAGCTGGCTGCAGAGTTCGCAGCGAAGGCCGCCTCTGAGCAGCAGGCAGACGCGTCTGGTGGGGACAGTCCCAAGGTGTGAGCCGACACACTCTCCTGGTGACTTAAGGACTTGGCAGTAGGGGCCACAGGGTGGCATAGGCAGGGCACTAGAGGGTGCAGTGCATGGCTGGGTGAAGGGCTCTACCCTGAATCCTTAACCGCCCAGATGATGCACGTGGTCACTCGCAGTGGCTTGAGGTCCTGTCCCCCCTTCTGCCCGCTTCTGAGAGTCAGCTGCAGAATGTAGTGAGTCTACGAAAGGTGATGCTTCTCTTTCCTTTGTTCGTTCTTCCTTGTTTCTCCTTTCTCTTCCTTATTTATTTTTCTCTCTCTTCTCTAGTCCTCCTTTCCCTTCTCTCTGGTCTCACTGACTTGTCCTGCTGACCTTGACTTTACTGTCCAGCCCAGGCAGCCCCGACCTCAGTCTCCTGCCTCTGCCTCCCGAGCGGCTGGCACCCCAGGCCAGCACCCCAGGCTAGCACCCCAGGTCAGCACCCCAGGCCTGCACCCCAGGCCAGCACCCCAGGCCTGCACCCCAGATCAGCATCCCAGGCCAGCACCCCAGGCCTGCACCCCAGGTCAGCACCCTAGGCCAGCACCCCAGGCCAGCACCCCAGGCCAGCACCCCAGGCCTGCACCCCAGGCCTGCACCCCAGGCCAGCACCCCAGGCCTGCACCCCAGGCCTGCACCCCAGGCCAGCACCCCAGGCCTGCCACATTCTCCTATATGGCCATGTGATCTCATTCATTTCCCATCTAATAATTAACCAAATGAATCAATGAGGTAAGACATTTCAAAATTATGATTTTAAAAAAAACCTTATGAGAAAGAAGTGTTTTTTTATTTTTGAGGCAGAGTCTCACATAACCCCAGACTTTCCTCAAATTGACTAAATAATCAAGAATAACTATTTAGGGTTGGGGATTTAGCTCAGTGGTAGAGCGCTTGCCTAGCAAGCGTGAGGCCCTGGGTTCGGTCCCCAGCACCGGAAAAAAAAAAAAAAAAAAGAATAACTATTTAGTTTTGACTTCTAACATCCTTTCTTTTATTTTCCAAGCACCGGGATCATACACCTATAGCCTACACCTCCACATCAGGCCAGAAGTGTCTACTCTGAATTGGGTTTCTTCCATTTGGTTTCTCTCTCTTCTCTCTCTCTCTTTCTCTCTCTCTCTCTCTCTCTCTCTCTCTCTCTCCCTCTCTCTCTCTCCCTCTCCCCCCGTCCCTCTTCCTTCTTTCCTTCTTTCCTTCCTTCTTTCCTTCCTTCCTTCCTTCCTTCCTTCCTTCCTTCCTTCCTTCCTTCCTTCCTTCCTTCCTTCCTTCCTTCTTTCTTCCTTCCTTCTTTCCCTCTTCTCTCTGTCCCTTCCTGTCCTCCTCTCTCTCTCTCTCTCTCTCTCTTTCTTTTCTCTCTCTTTCTTTCTTCACAAGGTCTCTTACTGCATGTAGCCCAGGCTGGCATAGAGCTCATTATATAGTCCGAGCTGACCTCAAACCAGAGGCAGTTCCTCCTGCCTCGGCCTTCCAAGAGTCGAGATCACAGTTATATGCCACTATGCTGTGGCTAATCGAAGTTTAATAAGAGTGTGTCAGTGGGCCAGGTGGTGTCATGAGTAGGTGTAGCCCAAACAGGTCGCCCTGTTGGGAGCATGTGACCTGGGTCAGGGAGATTCTATCCAAGTGTGTCTCCTCCCCTCCCCCCAGTAACCTTGTGTTCTGTCTCTCCTTCCACCCCCAGGATGAGTCGAAACCACCTTACTCCTATGCGCAGCTGATCGTACAAGCCATCTCCTCGGCCCAGGACAGGCAGCTAACACTAAGCGGCATCTATGCCCACATCACGAAACATTACCCTTACTACAGGACTGCCGACAAGGGCTGGCAGGTGAGGTGCACCAGCAACGCAGGCTGCATGCGTGCACAGAGCAGGGGTTGCTCCCAGACAGCATGTCAAGCAAGCAGGAGAGACACTGGAGCTTGTCCCGCATGATGTATCATGCCTCAGTACCTCTACAGTGTGGCTGCTGCTGAGTCTCTATATATTTCCCCACCCCAGACCAAGCTAGCTTCAAATTCCAGATGTAGCTGTGGATGCCCTTAAACGGCTGCTCCTCCTGCCCCCACTTCCCAGGGTGCTGAGATGACAAGCGTGCATAGCTATCTGTGCCTTTTTATGAAGTGCTGGAGATGAACCCAGCATTCCTGCACGCTGAGCAGTGGTCCACCCCTGAGCCACATTCCCAAGTGAAATGTCCAGTCATTGTAGTTGTGGTAGTAGTAGTAGTGGTGGTGGTAGTAGTTTCTTTCTGTCTTTTTTTTTTTTTTTCCTGCTTTAAGACAGAGTGTCACCCTGTCACCCAGGCTGGCCTCAAACTCTCGGCCATCCTCCTGCCTCCACCTCCCGAGTGCTGGGGTGCAGGTGGGAGCCACCGTTCTGGACTTCCTGACTGCATCTTGCTTACAGTGCATGTCATTTCAGTATGTAGTCTATCCAGCGTGAGCATAAGTTGTGCTTTTATCTTCATGCAGGACTGTCTGTAGTACAACTAGCACGTGTTTAATATTTTATTCTTTTGTGGTTTTTTCTTTTTAGTGTTTTATTTATTTGAGAGAGGAGAGTACATGTGCACAGGTGGAGGTCAGAGGACAGCTCTCAGAAGTCAGTTCTCTTCCTCTACCATGTGGGCTTGCAGGGATTGACCTCAGGTCTCCAAGTTTTCTAGTAGGCTCCTTACCCGCTGAGCTACCTTGCTGTCCCCGTGTTGCAGTCCGCCGGCACGGTTGCTGATAAATGACCAGAACACAGCTTAAGGGAACAAGGAGTTTACTTTCTTACGACAGTCCGGTTACAGTTCATAGTCCAGCTTGACAGGAGAGCACACACCAACACCAGGGCTGAGGGAACTGGCCACCATAACGGCTGAGAGATGGACAATCCTTACTTGCCAGACCAGCATGTCTGGCCAAGTGAACAGAAGGATGCCAACTCTCTCAACCAGCTCTCTGTGATTTACCCAGGGCCTAATCCCACCCACCATGGGCTGGGTCTTCCCCAGCAGCCAGACAATCTCCTTCAGGTTTGCTCTGGGCTTAACTCAACCATCAACTCTCTACAGCTGTGCCCAGAGCTCAAACCCTCAAGAGTCAAGTTGACACCTGTGCTTAACTATGACACCCCACTATTTTTTTCTTATCTTCATAGTTACTCAGCCGGTGTCTTGAGTTTGTTTTCTGTGACTACGACAAAATACTGTGACCAAAGCAGCTTCAGGGAGATAGAGTTGGTTTTGCTTGGCAGTGCCCCAGGGGAATAGAGACTATCCTGGCAGCAGCCCGAATAGGAAGCAAAGAGAAAGAGGGAGATGGAGCCGCGGCTTTCAAACCTCTGGGCGCAGCCCAGTGTCCCCTCCCTTCAGCACGCTCACCTCCCGAGGCCTCCGCAACCTTCTTGAACGGCACCACCAGCTGTGGACCAAGTGCTCCAACATGGGACTGCGATGCTCATTTCTCATCCAAACCACAGTGGCAAGAGGAGATTTTTGTTTTTTGTTTTGTGTTACAGTCTCCCCATAATCCTGGAACTCACAATCCTCCTACCTTCGTCTCTCAAGACCAGGGATCACAGCCATGCACCACTGCACCTGGCTTTTGGGGTGCCTTTGGAGCACCCCGAGCCTCCTCCATCTTTCTCAGTTCCTGCACTCACTCGAGTTTCTGCTTTGATACCTTTGATACCCATGGTGGTCTTTACGCTGGGATTTGCACAGGGAAAGACATACCCTGCCCCACGCCGCCCCTGTGGATTGTCGTCCCTTCAAAGCCACAGTGTCTGTTCCATTCCTAGCACGAGGGTCTGCAGGCCTCAAGATGTGTCAACCTGGATCTGCCGGCTTCAGGGTCGGCCAGCCTTGGGGGTCTAATGGCCTTGTGCTCTGCCCACTGATGGACACCCTCCCACATGTCTCTCTCTCTCTCTCTCTCTCCTGCAGAACTCTATCCGACACAACCTCTCTCTGAACCGTTATTTTATCAAAGTCCCGAGGTCCCAGGAGGAGCCCGGGAAAGGCTCCTTTTGGCGAATAGACCCCGCATCCGAAGCTAAACTGGTAGAACAGGCCTTCCGAAAGCGGAGGCAGAGGGGCGTCTCATGCTTCCGCACTCCCTTCGGACCTCTGTCCTCCAGGTAAGCGCCCCCTCCAACTCACCTGCTGTCCTATCCCTGGCAGAGAGGCCAGCTCCCCAGAGAATGGCGGGTCGCTGAATCGTCCTGGCTGCTTAAGACCCTTTGTACTGGAGTCTGCTGCTGCACAGGCAACTGGCTTCCCCCCTTTTTTATTGACTTTTTGTTTGTTTCTTTAACTTTGAGACAAGCCCTGTAAGCCCAAGGCTTGAGCTTGGCTGCAGTATTCCTTCCTCACTAAGTGCTGGGTCAGCTCTTGAACTTGTGATCTTCTTGTTGTTGTTGTTTAATTAATTTATCATTATTATTGTCGTATGTGCAGCTACGTTAGAACAATTTTCACAGTTGGTTCTTGTCTTCCACTTTTGGGTAGGCTCTGGGTATTGAACTTGAGTCATCAGGCTTATGCAACAAGCATGAAACCTGCTGAGCCATCACTCTGTGTGTGTGTGTGTGTGTGTGTGTGTGTCTGTGTCTGTGTCTGTGCTGTGTCTGTGTGTGTGTGTGTCAAAGAGCACTGTGTGTCCCTGTAGGGGACCAAGGGTGACTTTGGAAATCATCCTGGATTGCTTCTGCTTCCTTTTTGCTTCCCTCTGGGATTTCCCAGGCTCTGCCCACCATGTCCTGAAGTGTAGCTACCATTGCCATTTCCACCTGGTGTTTTTACACGGGACCTGGGATATGAACTCAGGTCTTTCTGTTTGCGAGGCAGAGTCTTAACCCCTGAGCCATCTCTCCAGCCCAAAAGCTGGCCTCTGATAAGAGGATCTAGATGCCGGCAGGCCTTGAGCTTTCAAACCCTCTAGATGCCGGACCTGGAGGGACAAGTGGGAGGTGAAACTAGTGAGCCCCAAGGCACTCTGTGGTTAACAGAGCAGTGTTGGAGATGCGGCTTGTCCGCAGGTGGGCTCTCCACCATCAGCAACTCTACACCTACTTGGCATCTGCTGTGGATGGCCACTCCTGAGGTCCCTGTGAGATAAGGGGCTGATACGAGTGACAGGTAGCAGGTAGGGGGACGGTCTTAGGAATCTCTGTGCCTGAAGGAAACGGAGTCCAGTGCTTCCAACACAGAACCCCATTTTCAAATGAGCCTGGGAGGAGCTGCTCAGGGGTGCATGCCCTCATCCGCGCTGGGGTTCATGGCTCTCAGGTAACTCGGTCACAGTGGTCATCCAGCGAAAGTTTTAACTAAGAGCTTCAGACCCACCACCTCTGCGTAACCCCCCAAGCTTGGTGGATTCTAGACAAGCCCTCAGCTCTTCATTGGATGAGCCTAGGCAGGGCTCAACTGCCATGGTACGCCCCCAGCGCCCCACTGGGGAATTCTGGGCAGGTGCTCAACCACTGAGCCACACCCCCAGCCTCTCACTGGGAGACTCTGGGCAGGTGTTCTACCACTAAGCCACACCCCCAGCCCCTCACTGGGGGACTCTGGGCAGATGCTTTACCACTAAGCCACACCCCCAGCCCCTCACTGGGGGACTCTGGGCAGGTGTTTGACCACTAAGCCACACCCCCAGCCTCTCACTGGGGGACTCTGGGCAGGTGCTCTACCACTGAGCCACGCCTCCAGCCCCTTTTCATTTTGCACCAGCATCTTGCTGAGGCTCCCAGGCTGCCCTTGCACTTTGAGATCCTGCTCCTCAGCCTCTAGGGTGGCTGGGACGACAGTTCAGCAGTACCTCGCCTGGCTGAAATTTTGTTTTTTTATGCAGGCCAAACCACTCACAGAGAATGGTGTGACTTTTAGGTGCATGGTTTCAAATGTGCACTTGCCGGGATGTACATGCGGCAGTTTACACACTTTTAAAAATTTAAAGAGCACATGGATGTCTCTGGGCACCAAATCAGAAGACAGTGTTCAGACCCCCTTCACCATGTGGGCTTTCAGGAAAATAATTCAGGTTGCCAGATTTGCAATCAGATGCCTTACCGCTGAGCCATCTCACCACCCTGACCACATGATGAGGCAGAGCTGACAGTCTTAGGGTTTTAACACCAGAGGACATTGGAGTTGGGAAAATGCAAGAGAAAAGCCCTGGGAGGGTGATGGGGACTCGGGGTGGCCGTGGTATCTGCCCTGATCTCCAGCATAGTGACTTACTGCCTCAGATTTGCCCTCTCTCTGTTTCAGGAGCGCTCCAGCTTCACCCACCCACCCTGGGCTGATGTCCCCTCGTTCCAGTGGCCTGCAGACACCAGAGTGTCTGTCTCGAGAGGGCTCCCCCATTCCACATGACCCCGACCTGGGATCCAAGTTAGCCTCTGTTCCAGAGTACCGGTATTCCCAGAGTGCCCCTGGTAAGGCGCTGGCTCCTCTCTTCCCTAAACGTGGCAAGATGGGGGTGGCACCTGCCTGGCGGACTGCCCTCACCAAGTGTCCCCCGTTCCCCAGCAGGCTCCCCTGTCAGTGCCCAGCCGGTCATCATGGCCGTGCCTCCTCGACCCTCCAACTTGGTGGCCAAGCCCGTTGCCTACATGCCAGCCTCCATAGTGACCTCCCAGCAGCCCGCAGGCCGTGCCGTCCACGTGGTGCCGCAGGCCCCCACTGTCACCATGGTGAGGGTGGTCACCACCTCTGCCAGCTCAGCCAATGGATACATCCTTGCCAGCCAGGCCTCAGCTGGGGGTTCTCACGACGCGGCGGGCACGACTGTGCTGGACCTGGGCAGTGAGACCAGAGGTAACGTGGCCACGGCTCTGCCATCCTCTGCACCAGAGCGCCGGGCTCAACAGGGATGGGTCTTGGGTCTTGCACCCTGGGAATAAGACCTTTAATGCAACCTGGGGTGACCTTGGGTGTTTACCATGATGGACCAGCCCTCAGCACACGAAGCCGTTCCCTTGGGGTTGTGTCCCCTCAGGGTGAGATCAGAGTGCATGTTTTTCTTCGAGAGGTTCTTTCTTTCTTTCTTTCTTTCTTTCTTTCTTTCTTTCTTTCTTCTTTCTTTCTTTCTTTCTTCCTTCCTTCCTTCCTTCCTTCCTTCCTTCCTTCCTTCCTTCCTTTTTTTCTTTCTTTCTTCCTTTCTTCCTTCCTTTCTTCTTTCTCTCTCTTTCTCTCTCTCTCTCTTTCTTTTTTAAAGTATGTTTATTTCTTTGAGGGTTTTTGGTTTTGATTTGTTTGGTTTTTGAGATAGGGTCTCACTGTATAGCTCAGGCTGGACTCGAATTCACAGCAGTTTTGCCTCAGCAGAGCTGGACTGCAGGAATGCATGGCCATGCACTGCTGCTGAAAAGAATCCAGTCCCAAAGAGCTGAGGGAGCAGATGCAGACAGCAGCAGATGGAGTTCTATAAAAGATGCTCTGGGAGAACTTGCTTTGAGTGTATATGTGTGATATGTGTGTGTGCATGTACACATGTGTGCCACAACACATATGTGGGATCAGAGAACCACCTTTGGGTTTCCGTCCTCACCTTTCCACACATTGACACACATGGTGTCTTCTCTATTGCTAACTTGTAAACTTCTGGAGATTTTCATCTTCACTTCCACCATCCTGATGTGTCCCTGGATTACAAACACCTGTGGTACTGTACACAGCTTTAAGTGGGTTCGTGGGATGTGAACTCAAAAAGCTTGCGCCATCTCCTCTTCCCACCTGGGAAATCTTTTTGACACAGTCCTTCTTGCTTGTTATTCCCATGCTGAAGTTCATCATGGCAGTAATTTTGAGTTTTTAAGTTGTTGCAGTAGAGATGGGCTGGAGCTGGTTAGCATGAGCCTGTCCTGCCAGCTGCTCTGGAGGCCAAGGCAGGAAGATCATTAGTTTAAGGCCAGTCTGGTTAACACAGAGAAAACTTCTCTAAAATAAAAAAGGGGGGAGAAGAGAAGGAAGGAGGAAGGATAAAGGGAAAGCAATAAGGACATAGAGAAATCCATGATGATTCCCGAAGTCAAGCACCTCTTGTACACACACACACGTACATATACACGCAAGTGCAAAAGAAAAAAAGGCAGGGGGCTGGCAAGGGGGCTCAGTGGTAAAGGCGCTTACTGCTGGAACCTCAGGATCCGAGTTCAATCCCTGGAACTCAGGTAAAGGGGAAAGATAGAACCAGAACCAGCTTCACAGATGCCCTCTGCCTTCCACCCCACCCCCACACATCCGATTGTGGGCTCAGAATGTGCAAGGCCTTGGGCTTGGGCCCCAGGACACAACAGGATAGTGAGGACGGAAGCATCATGTGGGTGAAGGTCGGAGTCGGAGCTCTGGGCGCGGTTGTCTGGTGTGGTCTGACACGCCCTGTACTCCACAGCTCTGGAAGAGAAGCCCACCATCGCATTTGCAACGATCCCCACCGCCAGCCGAGTCATCCAGACGGTTGCCAGCCAGATGGCCCCAGGGGTCCCTGGACACACAGTTGCCATCCTGCAGCCAGCCGCCCCAGTGACCATCGGGCAGCACCATCTCCCGGTCCGGGCTGTCACTCAGAATGGAAAGCACGCCGTGCCCACGAACAGCCTGACCAGCAACACTTACGGTGAAGCCCCGGCTTGCCCTCCGCCTGTGCCCTGGGTGCTGGGGCTCCTCCCACACAAACACTCCTCCTTCCGGTCCACTCCAGCCAGTACCGAGCACCTGCTGTGCACCAGACACCATGACCATGGCAGGGACAGCGGAGAAGTCAGAGGAGGAAGTAGGCAGCCAGCACAGAGGGCAGAGCGACAGCGGGTGGCCCTCTGTGTGCAGGGGTATTTCAGTTGCTCTCCTCCTTGCTGTTACAAAATGCCTGACAAAAGCGACTTAAAGCAGGAAGGTTCACTGGGGCCCACAGTTGGAGGGCGCAGTCCAGCATGGCAGGAAAGGCGTGGTGCAGGAGCTTGAGGCAGCCGGTCACATGTCCACACTCAGGAACCAGAGAGACATGCATGCTGGTGCCCAGCCTGATTTCTCCTTGGTGTTCAGCTCAGGACTCTAGCCCACATTCGGAGTGGGTCTTCTGTCCTCAGTTAACCTCATCTAGAAATTTCCCCGAGACATGCCCAGAGCTTTGTTTCTTTGATGATTCTAGATCCCATCAGTCCACACTGTAGATTAAGCATCAGGGGAGAGGAGGGAAGGGAAGGGGCACCCCAGATGGTCTGCAGGGAGGCAGGGTCCTGAGCCACATGGCGGGCTGCAGGGAATCAGACCACAGCTTGCCATAGAGTGCACGGTTGGCATCTGGTGGGACAGAGCAGGTCAGATTGGGCCTGTGGCTCTTCCTCTTCTGCTCACACGGATCGGTGAGGGTCCTTCACTAACTCTCCTTCTTGCCCCCAGCCCTCACCAGCCCTCTGCAGCTCCTGGCAGCCCAAGCGAGTTCATCCACGCCGGTGGTCGTCACCCGGGTGTGCGAGGTGGGCCCCGAGGAGCCGAAAGCAGTTGTCTCCGGAGCTGCCAGCACCGCACCAACCCTAGGCACCTCGAACACCTCTTCCAGCTCCTCCAGCGGGGAGCCCGAGGTCAAGAGATCGCGGGTGGAGGAGCCCAGCGGGACAGCCCCCACGCAGGCCACACCAACGGCCACTGGCCCCCAGGGCCCTGGCACAGGGGAGTGAAGGCAACTCCAGGAAGGCGGAATGAGACAACCCCACAGGAGCTGGGGCCAGCAGCTGCCTCACGGACCAGTGGACAAGGTCCCAGCTGCCTGAGGCCTGTATGCCACGTCCGCGCCACCGCGCTCAGACTTTTCCATTTTTATCTCCTGTTCTCCCGTGGTTTGAAACAAAACACATAAACACATTCAGACAACTTGATTGTATGATTCTGGGGATTCCGTGTGTTTATTTCCTACTCCCTCATACCAGCGCCTCTCCCCAGCCCCAGGCATGAGGGCATGGGGAGAAGGTCTAGCCTAACACCTCAGGAACCCACCCTGGCAGCACCCATGATGAAGAGCCCAAACCTTAGGACTGGACAGAAGACAACATGACACCAGTCCAGGTCACTCCTCCACAGGAGGCGGAACCGGGGACGACTTCCTGTTTGTAACTGATGGGTGATAGATGAGAGAAACCCAAGGAGCTGCCCCGCTGTGGATAATAATAGCTAACGTCTTCTCCCCCACAGAATGTCAGGTTTCAGCACTAATCGGATCGGGGATGTCCAGTTTGGCTTTGGACCCCTAATATTTCTTGTTAACATTCAAGCATGGAATTGGAGTTCATCACAAACCTGAGACAGACCCCCCCCCAGGGTTCCGTGAGGTTTCCCGGCGTAGATGACAGACAGCTCAGCTGCTGAAGGTCTGGGCCTCACCTGCATCAGCCCTACGTGTCGCTCCCCTGGTAACTTCAAGAAGGAATGACGACAGCCCCTGGGTTGATGGGGAAAGTGCTTCCGATGGAAGATCAGCCCCGGACCAGCATTCTCTGCACCCATTCCTGCCACCCTGGCCAAACCCACCCATGTCACGGGGCAACTCCAAGCTGGAAGTCAGCTGCGCCTGGCTCAGAGGGGAGGACGCTGGCACCTGCCACTGGAAGACGGAGGAGGCTGTGTCCCCGTCACCCGGAGGGTCAGTGAAATTCAATCTGTTCACACTGCCTGGCTCCCCCACATACCAGTTCCTGGGTACCCTGGAACCTATCCACTGTTTAAAATCAGAACTGTCTCTTCTGCCTAAAGCTGGGGGTCCTGGACCAGTGGTCTACTGGGAAGGAAACTAGCCCCCTAGGCAGCAAGTGGTGCCTGTTTTGATCTCAACAGGGCAAGAACTGAAGTACAGGATGCTCATGAGCTGAGGAACTTGCCCCCCACCCAGGAAAAACCCACCACGTGCCCAGACCACCTCTCCCTGCGATGCTTCGGCATATACCAAGTCACAAAAACTGAGCCACAACGGTTGAAGATTTGGTTCAGTTGGGGCATAACCCAACCCTCTCCCCTCCCCCTCCTGGCCCCAGGCCTTACAGTAACACCCAGCAGCTGCACGCAAGCCTGGATGCGCGGTGGTCACCCTGGGGGAACACCCTGAGAATCAGCAGCAGCGTCCTGTGGAAGAGCACAGAGATGTGGGGTCCTGAGCCGTGTCTGGGGACGGGAGGGCTGGGGATGGCAGGCTCTGGGGCTGCATGTGCTGCCTTCCGAAGGGACACTGGACAAGGTTGTGTGCTGCACAAGAGGACAGACAAGCCGAGACCGCACGCCCGCCCTCCCGCTGCCGTGTGTCCTCATCCACACCGTCGTCAGTCGTGCTTCCCACACACACCAGGGCCCGTGCAGAGGGGCCGCCAGCACCATCTTGGACTGTTGTTCGCTCAGCCGGCTGTTTCTATAGCACTAAACTTCAGGTTGAAAGTAAGCTGTGCTTCAAAGTCGTGTCTGTGGGTCCAGAAGATTGGAGAGAACTGGGGGGTGGAGAGGGCCGAGTCTCTGTATCTAGCATGAGTGTGGGTCTCGGGAGTGGAAGAGAAGCAGGGGTCTGAGTTGCTTCTTTGTGCCGAGGTCGAGCAATCAGCATCCTGCTAGGCAAGGACCACCGACAAGGAGCCTCGGGGTCACTAGTCATGCCTTCCCTTCGTCATCTCTCCCAGGCTGTGCACTATCACCCCCAAAGTGAATTAAGATTGTGTGGGAGCTATGACAGCAGCCATAGGCCATTCGGAGCGTGTCCTGCACCCTGGGCCACCTTCTCCATCACCTCTGCTAGGCTCTAGTCCAGAGCCTGACTCGTTTACTTGGGAGATGTGGTGGTCTCTGTCTCCTGTCAGGGGTCCCTTTGCTGCTGGTGCTTGCTCAGGGAGAGGTGCGGAAGGAAGTAGGTGGAAAGACACCCCCAGGGTCTTGGCTGCTGGCGAAGCCCTGCGCCCTTGGGTTAAAGCAGCTTGGGCTGCAGGGCGAAGGCGCCCTGGAATGAAAGCCTCTGGCTCACTGAAAGCCGCTGGCTCACGGGTCTGGCGGCCTTTGGAGCCCACAGCCAGAGACCCCGATCGGCAGGGCATAGAGGGACGGACAGGAGGCAGAACACGGCCAGGGCATGGAGGGATGTACAGCGGGCCGAACGCTCAAGTGTCCCAGCTCTGAGCCACAAATAGAGATGAACTGAGCTGTCGTGGAGACCCAAAACCCAGCTCAAGGGCCAGGGTCACAGTGACTCCACTGTGGACTGAGCGACCTCAGAGGTGGCTGAGGGTGGGGCCAGAGTCTGAGGCCCTGCTCCTTGGTCCTGCCGGGGTGGGGAGGGGCGCTCAGGGCGAGCTTCCTCCAGTCTCCCCATGTTCTGCGGTGACCCCTGGCAGAGGTAGATGCAGGTGCCTGACTCGCAGGCGCACTCCCTGTAGCGCGCACAGACCCCCAGCTGCAGCAAGCAGAATCTGTGGGGGGCGTGGGGGCAAGGGCAACCCTGGGACCTGCCCGCATCTCCCTCTCCTCTCTTCTGCTCCTCCTCCTCCTCCTCCTTTCTTTCCTCTCTTCCTCTTCTCCTCCTTTTCTTCCTTCTCTTCCGGTCTCTCCTCTCCCCTTCCTACCTTCTAACCTGGCATCTGGGGCCAATACCCACTATTGGCACATTGCCCCTGTGGAGGATGGGTGTATGTGACCTGCCCCCCAGGAGGTCCCCGGGGACTCTCTCTACTTCTATAAACCCATGACTCCTTTCTGCCGTGTATCTCCCACCCTACATCTCTCTTCACCCCTTTGCCAGGCCCGGGCAGCCCTTCAGCTTGTTACACCCATCTTTCCTTTGACAGGGCTTTTCACAATGTTTCTGGAGAGCTGGAAGTGGCCAGAGGTGACGGGGAGGGGAGGGGGATAGGGAGACTAGCTTCATTGAATGCAGGACCGACTTTCTTAGTTAACACATACAGGCAGCAGGTTGGAACTTTCCACTTTTCCTTTAAAAAAAAAAAAGCCTCAAAAGCTACTTTGCACTAAAGTGTCTTCATCTGGTCTGGGAGGCTCGGCCTTCTCTGGTATGAGCATCCCCTGCCTGAGCTCGTGGATGGCTCAGACTCTGGGTCTCTGCTGGTTGAACTGTGCTCCCAAGATGCACGGAAGCATCTGGGTTTCGAGTTGGTGAAGGGCTATCACAAACTACCGGGGGAGCCCCTAGTTTCTGTTTGGAGCAACCAAGCCTTTTCCCACAGCCTGGCCTCAGAATACCTCTGCTCAAAGCAATGTATTGAGAACAATTTGGATTGTTCTAGAAACTGCTGCTGTGAAGACAGGGCTGCTCCTCAGCGCTGGGAGGGGGTGCAGGGGAAAGCGACATGTACTTTGGCTCTCAGGGTTAGGGACAGACCTTACAAAGGCTGCCTGCCCGGTTTCCACTGCTATTTTCAAATCTTGCTTCCGCCCCCTGTTCTCTCTCGGGGCTCTTTCTCTGGGCCAGCCTGGACATCCATGCACATGGGGGAGAGGGGATCTGGTGCGTGGTGCTCAAGCAGGGTTGGATGGTTCTTTTTTCTTCCTTGTGGGGCTAGGATTGAACTCAGGGCCTTGTGTGTACGAGGCAAGCGCTGTACCGCGGAGCTACACCACCAGCTCCTTCTTACTCTTGAAATTTTTGAGGTAGGGTCTCATGAAGCTGCCCAGCATGGCCTTGCACTCACTCTGTAGTCCAGGCTACTTCTCGGGTTTTCTTTCAGTAACAGGAAGCCGCTATACTGGTGACCAGAGGGAGAGTATGTCTTCAGGGCATGGATGCTTTTCACACCTTCATCTCTGAGGCTGGCCGTTTGGACCTTTCACGCTGCCCAGGAGTGACTGGTCTGAGTTGGAGCTGTGGCTGCCCCTCAGCCTCTTGTCCCCAACCCCCAAAGTCACAGCTACTGGCAAGTGGGATTTAGTGATAACCACAGGTGTTTCCTTGAATTAAAAAGAGCAGATCTGTCGCACTGCCCAACTTTAGGGAAAAATAGTTTTACCCTACATTAAAAAAAAAAAAATCCATGAGGGTCCTGAGAGGCTGCCTGAGTCCCTATGGTTCTTCCTCCATTCTTTGAGCTCCCTGTTTCCCAGGACTAGCACTGCTGCAGAGAACATTCCAGAACCATACCACTTCAGGTGGTCCAGGGTACTGTGGCCCAGGGTGGTGCTGCCCCACGGGTGAGGCAAAGGGTCACGTGGTGGTGCCAAGGAGAACCATCCCCCCCCCCGAAGCTGTGTTCCTTCACACCTTCCTGTCCCACAGATTGAGAAAACAGGAAGTGCACCCCCTGTGATGCCCATGGCCAGCAACAGTTGGCATCACCCCCTTACCTCTGCATGCACCGAGGCCTCACCCACAGTCCCCTTGCTGCACCTTGTGCTGCACCTAGAGGGTGTCCCGTTCACCCAAAGCACTTACCGTGGGCCAAGCAACTTCTAGCACGTTCCACCCCACTGCTGGCTGTGCCGACTGGGCTGGACCAAGCCCCTGGATGCCCCGCCCAACAGGGATCCAGACTTTGCCTATAGCCCTTGGATAAACTGGTCCAAATCAATTTAAAAAAAAATAGGAATTTTGAAATTTTAACATTTTAGGTCTGGCCCTGCTTCTGTTCCTCTTTTCCTTTCCAGGAGGCATTTTGGCAATGTCTCAGCTTGGTTCCTGGTCCAAGGGAAAAGTGGCAGAGAGAAGAGACCCAAGCATCCTTCTAGATCTTTCCTTGGGTTTCTGCCTCATGCCTGAAGGCCAGTAGCTCGGTGGGTCTGAGGGAAGGGGCTAAAATCCATGTTGAGGTTGTTTTTTCTTACCTGAAATTATAAAATTCTCCTGTAAAATATTTTCTCGGGGGAGGGGTGTTGTTCACAGAGTACAGGTGCGTGTGTGAGTGTCTTCGTTTTTTAATATTTTTTTTTACAGTGGCTATTTTCACAATGTTTCAAAATCAGTGCTTTAGGAGGCAATGGTATCCAATACATCAGGAATTTCAGTTCCAGAGACAGGACACGCCCTGAATTGGTGGGTGAAGGTCCCAACCTGGACATGGGGTACAACACAGGGGCAAATGCTAAGATCAGGAAAACCAACAACATGACGTCAGTCGTAAGCAGCACCCCCCCCAGGTCTTTATTTCAAGTGGGATACAGTATTCTTTTAATAACAGAGCCATACTTTTTTTTAAAGTTTGAGATCGAATGTGATTTCTAACTATCAGATGTTCATGTTTTAAAGCTATAACCAAGTTGAAAATTTCTACCTTTTTTTTTCATTTATTTTAACTGTTCTTTTACATATGAAATTGTTGTGTGTGAATGGAGGAGTTTTGTTCTCCTCTCTTAACTTTTGTTTCTATAACCAGAAATAAAGATTATATATTAAAGAAATGACACCCAAAGCTCTGTGGTGCCCTTGTGAGCTGCGGCTGCCAAGGGCTGATGATCAGCAGGTGACCTAGGTGGAACCCTCCCCTGCTCGGGGAGCGAGAGCGCCTGACGTGTGTGCGCCGGGTGTCCTCTGGGGTCTCCAGAAGGAGGGGAGACGATCACTGTGATCTGGGGACTCTCCAGTCCCTGTGAGTCACCGAGCTCTGAAGATGGGAAGGAGGGCGGTTACAGGAGGAGTTAGCCAAGCCCTCCTTACCCTCATCACAGGTCTGCAAGTTCCCATGATCGCCTGATGACCCTGGGAGACACAGACTCTTCTGCAGCTCAAACAGAGAAACCCGACCCCCTTCTCTCTTTTTGGATGGGCATAAATATAGGGGAGTCAGAGGAGAATTCAGAAATGCTCTCTCCCCTGTTCTTTGAAATAGCATCTTCACTGGTCTGAAACCCCCTCCTGAGCACTGGCATTACAAACTTATGCCACCATGGATGCACAGGCAGACGTTTTTAAGCAAGCAGAATCTAAGAGAGTGACAGAGGAAGCTTCAACGCTCCCCAGAAGGAAGGAGGGAGTACAGGGAGCCTGTTGGTCACTGGTCACCACAGTGCTAGCAGGACTGGGTTTCATGGGATTTGGGCAGGGGTCCCATCTATTGATCCCTTCCTCTAAATCTGTTGGTTCTTTGGGGGTGATTAAAATCACATTTTTTTCCTGATTGGTGAGGGTCTTGCTTCACTGGGATGATTTTTAATCACTACCCCTCAACTTCTTTGCTTCAAGGACCTATTCTTTTCAGTTCAAGCGAGGCAACTTATGGTTTCCTCCCTGTCAACCGATAGAGTCCTTAACACATGAGCTGTTGTTTTTCCCAGCCCTCTGTCCCTTGCTGATTGCCTGGCTTTTCCTGCCTAGCTCACCTACAGATCCCATGCCCAGTCACTGAATCTGCCTTCTCTATCTGCCCAGACTTGACCTCTGCCACCTTCCTCTATCCTGGAGACAGAAAGAATCCCCTGCCTGCCCCCTCTGGACACTCAGTCCCGACAGGAGACCATCCTACTGTTTGGTTCCATCCAATGGGATCATACCAGACTGTGGCTTGCTGAAGCGTCCGAGTGCGCACCAACACTGGGTGTGCGTGGGTGTCACCAGAGCCTAGCTCAGCCCACACACCCATCGCATCCTTTAGACTTGGTAGAAAATGATGTATGTGCCTACAGAACATGGCCTCAGCTGCCAAACACACACAGCAACCACATCCTATGATTCCGTTCGTGGCCTGAATAAGATTTTATTTGAAAGAAAGCAAACGTGACAGAGATAGAAAGCACAGGTACATATATGGCATTAAGCAAGAGACGGGTCTCTACCACATAGACTCCAGAGAGCTCCTCAGTGGGTTTGCACAGACACCTTTACGCACTAAACCATCTTGCCCAATCCTAAGATTTTTTTAAACATCAATGGTTTAAAACCCAAAGAGAAACTGGCCAGTAGTAGTTGGCACACACATGTTATTCCTGCACTTGGCAACTCGGGAAGCCGAGGCAGGTACATTAGGAGTTCAAGGCCAGGTTGGACTACACAAGGAACTGGCTTGGGTGTGCAGCTCAGTGGTAGAACACTTGCCCAGCGTGCACAAAGCCCTTCCTTCAATCCCCTGGGGTTTACATCATCATCTTCACCATCAACATCAACTGCTAAGAAACTCTGATGTGTTTAGTGATCTTCTGGCACATCCACATCTGGATTCCCAAAATCAGTATGCTGACATAGTTGAAGGCCTAGAAGCCCCCTGAGGCTCGCCCCTCCACTGCAAATTCTTCCGGGTCAACTGGAGTTGTTCCAGGATCAGTGGAGCCGGCCAAGACCTACAGCCCGTCGCTTCCGGCTCCGCGGCAGACGCCCTGTGTACTCACCCCACCCCCAACCGTTGTCCTTGAGAGCCGCACGATCTACCCCGGGAAGAGTCATCCCCCCACCTCCCGCCCAACGGAAGCCCCGCCTCCGATTTGAGAGACCCCGGAAGGAGCCCCCGGCTTAGCGGAGTCCCCGTTCTGCCACGTGACAGGGCACCGGAAGCCCAGAGGGCTGCTCGCGGAGCCCCGCCCCTCTCACGTGGGACTCCGGGGAGCTCCTCTGCGGAGGCGGGGCCTGTCACGTGGCGCGTCACACGGCCCGTCACGTGACACGACCCGGGAAGTGCCCGGGCTTCAGCGGCGTGCCCTGGGTCGGGCTGTGGAGCGGGGAGATGTTCTCGGCGGGCGCGGAGAGTCTCCTCCGGCAGGCCAGGTGTGGGCAGCCGCGACGTCGGCCCCTCCGGTGTGGAGTGAGCGCGGCACGTAGGGGGCCCCCCGCAGCGGCCTTTCTAGCTGCTTCTTCCCCCTTGGATGCAATGCTTTCCCCTTGGATGCAGCGACGGACACGCTGAAGGCTAAGGGCCGGGTGGCTGGCGGCAGCGCGGCTCTGCCCGCTGGGGAGATTGTGCCCGGGCAGAGTCATCGCCATCCCGGGCCAGGCGACGGTCGGGAAGACACCAGCTTGCCTGCCGCGCCGTCCTAATTTGCCCTCTAACACTGTGCTCAGAAGTAGCGAGCTCATTGAAGAGTCTTTTAAAGCATCCATTAATGGGGGGCACGTGTCACTGGCAGAATGTTTGCTTAGCCTTTTTCAGACCCTAGTGTTGAACCAAGGAATTGAAAAAAAAAGAATTAGACTTGGTGGTGCATGCAGTATAATTTCACCACTTGGGACAATTGAAACCCCAAGATTAGATTAGCCTAGACTATGATAGTTCAAGGTCAACCTGATCAACATAGCCACATCCTATCTGGAAAAAAAAAAAAAAAACAAAAAAAAACAAAAAAACACTACCGGCAGAAAAACCAAAAGGGATCTTTGTGCCAAACCTCCCAGACTTTTGAAGGAGACTCCATGGCTCATGCTTGTATTTGGAGACTGAGGTAGGAGGATTGCCCCAAGTTCCAGGCCATTCTGGACTACCAGGTTAAGACCCTGGCTCAAAATTAACAGAAACCTAAAGCAAAGTTTCCTTTTAGAAAAACAGAGCAGGGATGTTGGCCAGTGGGCTGCATCTCAGTTCTGTGGAGAAGTCTGTTTGGACTCCAGTTGTATAGTTTATCTTGAGACATTACATGCAGAAGTGATGTGGTTTCCCCTATGGCTTCCAGCTTTCTGTCTGCTGGTTAGGGGGACACCAAGTGTGACATCAGGCAGTACTTGTGTGCATGTTACTGACTCCTCTTCCTTGTTCAGAGAGATAGAGGATGGGGAGCTACAGCGCTTTTGCTTCCGGGTCAAGAAACTGCTGCAGGAAGACCCAGGGCCCGCAGCTGTGGACGCCCTACAGAGGCTCTTTCTCATTGTCTTTGCCACCAAGTACCCCCGGAGGTGAGTGCCACGTGGCCAGCCACCTGCTGACACAAGACAAGCCTTCTCCACAAAGAGATTGGTTCTGGCCCCTGTCCATTTGCCGGATGACCCCGGGCCAACTTTCCTGGGGACCTGGTGCATGCCCTTGGTGCAGGCCTGATGTGTGTTATACTGGGTCTCGCCTTTCAGACTGGAGAAGACGTGTTTAGACCTTCTGCAGACCACCCTCTGCTTGCCCACAAGCCCCGAGCAGCTCCAGGTCCTTTGCGCCGCCATCCTGAGAGAGATGTCACCTTCAGACAGCCTGGCTCTGTCTTGTGATCATGCCCAGAACACCCGACAGCTCAGTCTTGTGGCATCTGTGCTCCTTGCCCAGGTAATAATCTTGCCACCACTTGGGGTAGCCATTTGTCCCTTTGAAGTTCTGGGGTCTCAGAGCAGCATTGCAAGCATGCTGGGGTCCCTGCTGGTATTTGTGTCATGTCCACTCCCTTCAGCCCTTTTTGTTTGTTTTGTACATGTATATGTGTGGGTGCATGTGTGTATTTATGTACCTGAAGTCGAGATTTTTATTGCTCTCATTATATTATTATTAAGGAAGGGTCTCTCAAACCCAGAATTTATAAGTCAGCTAGATTAGCTAGGCAGCTTGCCCTGGGGTTTCTCAGTCTTTGCCTCCCGAGTACTGAATGACAAGCAGCCACCACTCTGCCTGAGTTGTATATGGATTTCTAGGGATCTGTAGGAACTTTGGTCCCCACACTTGCAGGGTAAGAACCTTATCCACTAAGCTATCTTCCCAGATCCTTTTCATAGTTCTGCTCACTACCTCGAGTATGTGTAACCATGCGTGCATGCACACATATACTCTCTCTCTCTCTCTCTCTCTCCCTCCTCACCTCCCCCTCACACATGCTTAGTGGAGAGCTCACTGCCACATGTAGGGAGCAAGTAACGGCTTCAACATTTGCTCAGTTTTGTCTTTTTTTTTTTTTATTATTATAACTTGTCTTTTATTTCTGTTTGAGACTTTTTTTTATTAATTCAACTGTGTGCATATGTGTGTGTATGGGCACGCGCGCGCGCGCGCGTGTGTGTATGTGTGTCTGTGTATGTGTATGTGTAGAACCACGGACGAATTCGCGAACCACCATGGACGCCTCCACCTCCTTCTGCCCTGGGATTCACAGGCTCCGCCCTACCAGGACCAGAAGCGCAGGCCGCCCCCGCTTCCGCCTGGCGTCTATATGTGGGATCTGGGATCCAAACTCAGGACCTTCCGCCTGCAAGGCAGAGGCTTAACCCCTGAGCCACCTCTCCAACCCCCAGTTTTGTCTTTTTTTGTATGTGTGTGTGTGTGTGTGTGTGTGTGTATGTATACATGTGTGTATAAGCAAAGCACTTGAGGGTGTTTGCTTGTGGAGGTCCACAATCATCCTGGATTGCTGTATCTCCTTATTGCTTTGCTCTGAGGTTTCCCAGACTCTGCCTCCCAGGGTCGGAATTGCAGGCTGCTGCCATTTCCACGCAGCATTTTTCTGTGGGATCTGGGGGTCTGATTTCAGGTGCCTTTGCATTGTGAGCCATCTCTCCGGTCCCTCTCCCCTCCCCACCCCTAATGCGAGTTCTGTAGCTCAAACTTAGATCCTTGTGCTTAGAGCGGCAAGAAAGCACTTTACCAACTGAGACTTCTCTCTCCTCCTCTGGGCCCCCTGCGTTGCTTTGAAGGGTGACAGAAGAAAGGAAGTCTGCCAAGTGAGCCAGCGAATCTTCACGACCCTCGAGAGCCGGCAGCCTGAGGGGCCCAGCCCTAGGCACCTACTCCCCGTCCTGTCCAAGGTCATCAGTCTTGCCCCAGGCACCCTCCAGGAAGGTATAGGGAGCCCCCCTCTTCCCAGAAGGCGCCCCTGTTTCCTCCAAAACCTGGTGGGCCCCAGTAGTGGCAGGAGGGGGTTGGAGTGGTCTAGGAGGCGGTAGGGTTTAACTTCTGCCCACCAGAGAGCTCTCCCCGTAGGTCAGACCAACCTGCTGAGCAAGAGGCTGGTAGACTGGCTACGCTATGCCAGCGTCCAGCAAGGGCTGCCACACTCTGGAGGCTTCTTCTCCACGCCCAGGACCCGGCAGGTGAGTCCCAGTTGCTTTCAGGCCCCCCGGGAGCTGAAATTGAAAAACCTCTTCCCTAAGCCGGAGAACATAGCTCAGCAGGTGTTGGCAGTTACTCTTTCTGCTGCTGTGAGACACACTTGGACTCTAGCAACTTGAAGGGAGAGAGGGGGACATTTATCTGCTTTGAAGTTCAGAAGGGAGATACAGTCCGTTGTGGCAGAGAGGGCCTGGCAGGTGGCAGAAACTGGAGGCAGCTTAATTCACTTCCCTCATGGAGGATCAAAGAAGCCAGCTTCTTATGGTGGTAGGAGGGAAAGCGAGTTTGTCAACACAGGGCAGGTCTCTTCTGTCGTGTGATTCCTTTTATTTCATCTGCTACTCTGAGATTCCATCCAAATTTAGTGTTGGTTTTTGTACTGCAAATATCTTAATCCGGATAAACCCTCCATGTAGTCTGACTGCCAGTCCGTTGGGTAATTCCAGGTGTCGTCAAGTTGACAACCAAGATTAACTATCACAGCGGGCAAAGCGCCGGCCTAGCAGGCATGAAGCCCTGGGTTTGATCCCAGCACTGTATGAAGGAGTACTGTAATCCTAGCACTCAGGAGTGGAGACAAAAGTTTCAGAAATTCAGGGTCATCCTCAGCTACTTAGCAAGTTTGACCCAGCTTAATCTCCATGAGACCCTGTATTAAAAACAAAAGCAAGTGAGGAAATAGGCAAATCCCCACACTTGTCTTTACCCCTGGTTCCCATGGGGCTTGTCATGGCCCCTCCAATCCTGAGGGAGGCTTTGAGTCTGGTCAGCCACAGTTCCTCAGCCTGCAGAGGACACAAGATACCATCTGACCTGGGTGGGTCTGCAGATCTCTGAGTGGGCCCGCTTGGGTTTGGGCTTGCGTACCCCTCATCAGATGCAGCTGGGAGACAGGGTCCACGGTGCAGGTCCCCGGGACTTGCTGGAGTTCCTGCTGCCTTGTTGAGTAGCTCAGGAGTCCACCAACCTCGTCCCCAGCCCTGCAGCCCCCTGTCCTTCCTCCCACAGCCTGGCCCCATCACCGAGGTTGACGGAGCAGTGGCTTCAGACTTCTTCACCGTGCTGTCGACGGGCCAGCACTTCACGGAGGACCAGTGGCGGAACGTGCAGGCCTTCTCCATGTTGCGGGGGTGGCTATTGCACGGCGGCCCTGAGGACCCGGGCAGTCCAGATGCAGGTGAGCTCATGGCAGGGCAGAGGTCAGCCAGGTGCACTGTGGCTTAGATGCAGGTGGGAGGTAGGGAAGAGGCTGACCCCAGACAGGCACTGCACGTCACTGTAAGTTAAGCACAGATGTGCGTTGGGCTTGGAGACCGCTGATTCCAACGAGAGATGAGAAGGCGGCGCAGCTCCAACAGCCTCTGTAGCTGACCCCAGTCAGCGCCTCTTCATAACATGAGTGTCCTCCCAGCTCGCTCAGAGGAGCTAGAGGGCGCATTGAAGGCCCCTCACGCGACAGCAGCGCCACAGAATTCAGACTCCTCTGCGAACCTGGGTTAACAGTAAAACCAGTCCAGGTGAGCTAGTGCACACCTGCAATCCAGCACTCCAGAGGTGGACACAAGAGGAGCAGGCATTCATTGTCAGCCTCAGACACAGGTTGAAGCCAGCCTGAGCTACATAAGACCCTGTTTTAAAAACAAAACAAAAAACAGAGAACTGGCTAGTAGACCCAGGCGTGCTGACTTAACGCCTGTCATCCCAGGGCTTGAGAATGTGAGATAAGAGGATCACAAGTCTGAGACTGGCCTGGGTTATGTAGTGAGACGCTGTCTCCAAAAGAAAAAGGGAAAAAGGCCTGTCGTTCCGGCCCTGGAAGGTGGAACCTGGGAACCCCAGGGCAGACAGCTAGCCAGGCCGGCCTTGGTGGTGGGCTCTAGGTTCAGTTAGAGACTTAGCTCACAAGAGTAGAGTGATGGAGATGATTCCCATGACTCCTGACATCACCCTTGGACCTCCATAGGCATGCGCGTGCAAACAAGCACCCCACACATGCATACATGCATGGGGGGAGGGAGGAGAAAGCAGGGCATGGCAGCACATACCTCTGATCCCAGAGATGTCAGGGTGGGAGGAGGAGATGGGTGGATTGTGAGCTCTAGTTAGCCTTGTGAGGCATTCCGAACCAATGAGAGAAGCTTTGTGAAGGAGAGGTGGGAAGTGCGTAAAGACTGACTTCCAGGTGGTTCTCTGGCCGCACACATGTGCACGTACACTTACACATGCACATGTGCACACACAGATGAACAGCCCAGACCCATTCGTGTGTCCATCCGGAGCATGGTGGCAGTGGCCAGGCCTCACGCCCTTGGGGAGGCCATCAAAGTGGCCTCTCTCCACCCTGCCTGTCCACTGGATCACTCTAAGAATGTCCTCTGCTCCCACAGATGACCGGTCAGAGCTGGAGGGTTCCACCCTGTCGGTGCTGTCCGCTGCCTCCACAGCCAGCCGCCTGCTCCCCCCTCGGGAGCGGCTAAGGGAGGTGGCCTTTGACTACTGCCAGCGCCTACTGGAGCAAAGCAACCGGCGTGAGTCCCTGGGCTGATGCACACCAGTGATGCTCCTGGGCTGGCCAGACAGCTCATCCCACCCAAGAGCTGCTTCCAGGAGCCCCTCGTGTCCTAGGACAGGTTCAGCCTTGGGATCTAGCACTTTGCCCCCGACGTCTAGAGCCAACCCTTCCTGTAGCAGCCATGTTTGCTCCCATCCTGTCACTTGACCACCTGCTCCCTGGCCTGGAGCTTGCGGAGCACAGACCACCGTCCTGGGGGGCTGTTGTGAGGCCGGTCACCTTTCCTTCCTTGCAGGAGCCTTGAGGAAAGGGGATTCTGACCTGCAGAAAGCCGTAAGTAGCCAGTGGGGGACTGGGATAGGGACCTGGCTGCCCCTCCGATACATCTGGGTGTCCCCACAGTGCCTGGTGGAAGCCGTGCTGGTGTTGGATGTGCTGTGTCGGCAGGACCCCTCCTTCCTGTACCGCACCCTCTCCTGCCTGAAGGCCCTGCATGGGCGGCTGGGGACAGACCCTGGCAGTGAGCGGGCACTGGTGCCCCTCGCCCAGTTCTTCCTGAACCATGGTGAGTCTAGACGTAGAGAGGCAGGGCCACGGTAAAGGGTGACTTTCCTCTTACAGTCCAAAGTTTTCTCTGTTAGTGGTGAGTGGTGTCAGCTTTACATTTAGGTTTTGCTGTTGTTGCATTATTAGGGAAGAAATTCAGGCCCTTCGCACGCTAGGTAAGCGCTTATTGCTCAACAATGCCCCCAGCCCCTCACTGGGGAGTCTAGGCAGGTGCTCTACCACTGAGCCATGCCCCTAGCACTCTTTAATTTTGAAAGATAGAGTTTCATTACATTGTCCAAGCTAGCCTGAAATCTCTCTGTAGCCTGGGTCACCCTTGCATTTGTAATCCTCCTGCCCTGCCTCCTAGTAACTACAATTATAGTCCTGGGCCAGCGTGCTCAGGCCCTTCCATCTCTCGGCCATGCCATGGGCTTGTGAAACCCAGGAGCCAAGGGCTAGCACCCACTGTACAGTATTGCCAGTGGGTTGTGCTCCAGGGAGCTGCTCTGCGGCTTCAGGGAGGATGGTAGATTTCCACACATGGGCATCGCCAAGAGTCTAGATGTCCTAGACACGTGTCACCCTGGAGACTTGTCACTCTGCCATGTGTGCAGGAGACCTGATGCTCTGGCTGGGCCTGCTGTCTTTCAGGCGAGGTGGCCGCCATGGACTCGGAAGTCATCTACCAGCACCTGTTCACTAGGCTCCCTGCTGAGCGCTTCCACAGCCCCATGCTGGCCTTCGAGGTCATCCGCTTCTGCACGCAAAACCTGGCTGTGTCTGACTCCTACTTCCGCAGCCTTCTAAAATCAAACTTCCCCAATCTCTTCAAGGCATGTATGGGTGTCCTTAGGCAAGGGCCTGAGAACTCTGCAGTCAGACCCTAGGTGCATACCTTAACCCCAGCATTGGGAGATTTGGGGAGGGGGCAGAGACAGGCAGATCCCTGGAGCTCATTGCTTAGCGTCCTAGACAAATAGATGAATCCCAGGGCCAGTGCGAGAGCCCTTGTTAAAAAAAAAAAAAAAAAGGTTGGAGAGGTGGCAGTGCCTTGCAAGAAGGACCTGAATTTAGATCCCTAGATTCTACATTAAGATGCTGGGGAGATACTTCCAACCTCAGAGCCTGTGCTTCCAACCTCAGAGCAAAGCAGTAAGGAGGTAGAGCAATCCAGGATGATTCTTGATGTCACCCTTGGGCCTCTACAGGCACACACACTCAAGTGCCCTACTGTACACATGCCCGCACACACATGTACGCCCACTCATACACAAAACACACAAACACAATGAGAACAACTGAGTTAGAAACCCAACATCAGCCTCTGATCTCTATACAGTATGCACATATCTGGACATATGGGACTAATGAGATGCCTCACTGAATAAGGTTCTACCTGGCAGTCTTGAGTTCAATCTCTGGAATTCCCTATGGTGGAAGGAAAGTATTGACTTCAGAAAGTTGTCCTTTGACCTCCTCCTATGCACCATAGAATGTTTGACACTCTCTCTCTCAATGTTAAAACATACGTGTAACATACACTCAGTCATGTGGAAGCAAGAGGGGAAAAGCCTGACTTTGCCAGCCAGCTGGCTTAGGATTTGGGAGCCCCCTGCTCTGCAGACCTCAACTTTCAGAGTGCTAGAATCAGAGGCGCTGCTGCCGCAGACCAGCCGTTAGAGGTGTGCTGCTGTCGACCGGCCACCAGAGGCTCCTGCTTCCATAGAACCAGTCAGTAGAGGCGTCTGTCCTGTTGTAGAATAACTGGGCCGTGCCACTGCCTGGCGCCTGACTCCACTAGTACCAGTCTACAATGGCTCTTGCTTTAGCTGGCACTTTGCATTTGGGGATTGCAGTCCTTTTCATGAGAACAGTTGGGAAACAGCCTGATTGCTGAGCAGAATGGCTGCCAGAGCAAGGTAAAGCACCATCGCCAGGTGGCCCAAGGAAGTGTTTTTCACAGGCAGCGGGGGAAGAAGCACTTCCAGGTGACCCTGGTGATCCTGCCTGATTGGACCATGCCGAAGGTCAGGGCAGCAGTGGGCAGAAGATCAGGGCCAGGTGGCTTCCTCCTGTCTGAGCCTCTGCTATGCCCCTGCAGTTTCTTGCCTGGAACAGCCCGCCCCTCACCTCCGAGTTTGTACAGCTGCTGCCTGCACTTGTGGACGCCAGCACAGCCATGGAGCTCCTGCACACGCTGCTGGACCTGCCCTGCCTCACGGCCGCCCTGGACCTACAGCTCAGGTGGGCCTGCTGCCCAGCCCGCCACCTCCCCTGCAGCCAGGCGCCAGCGCTGGTCTCCATACCCGCCCTGGGGTTCGTCAGTGTCCCTGGTTCGCAAGGGGAGGCCCTCGTGACCTCTGTCCCAGAACCTTCCCCATCACCCTGAGGAGCTTCACCATGTCCTCCTGGTCTCTGTCCTCACAGGTCCATGCCGACCTCATCTGAAAGGCCATTATGGGACGCTTCCCTCAAGGTCCCTGGCTGCCTGGAGGCCTTCCGAGACCCCAAGTTCCAAGGACTCTTCCAGCATCTGCTCCGCACGAAGGCCAGCGGGTCCACAGAGAGGTCAGAGCCCTGCACCAGAGACTGGCTCAGGGGGCCAGCCAGAGCCCACAGGGTGGAATTTATATAGGGCTCTACCCAAGACAGGGGTGCGTCTTTGCCCATGACACGAGGTGGCTGTGGTCCCTATCCCTGGAGGGGACTAGTTCTGGGCATGGACAGTCCACTGTTCTCATGCACGGGTCTCCCCTTGGTGATACTTTATGTCCCAGGAAACTGAGGCCCACATGCCCCGAAGAATACAGGGGCCAGGAGTGGCCTCCAGGTCCCAAAGCTCCACCTTCCCCATCTTGGGTACACCCACATCTCCTGGCACCCCTGAACCCCGTGGAGCATGTGGTCCCAAGAATGGGGACCGGGCCTTCGGTGTCCTGCCCTCTGTCTGGTAGGAGCGGTGGGTGGGCGCTCACTGGCCCCGCTGGGTCCCCAGGCTGACACCCCTCCACCAGCTGCTGCAGCCTATGGCTGGCTGTGCCCGCGTGACGCAGTGTGCTGAGGCAGTGCCCATCCTGCTCCAGGCCTTCTTCTCTGCCGCAACCCAGGTGAGCCCACGGCTGTGCCCCTCACAGTCGGGATTGTCCCCGGAGGTCAGAGGCACCGGTTCTGACCGCGACAGAAGGTTGATGTCACTGTACCCTCCTGTGACCTCAGAGAATTAACGAGACAGGGAACTGGTTCTTCGCAGTTTGGTCCCAAAGAAAGAGTAGACGTGTGATCCCCAAGGCTAACAGCCAAACTCAGAACCAGGCCAGTGTCCCCGCATCCTCCAGTGTTCTAGGCTGGCAGTTCCCTCCTGGCAGAATTTAGTGACGTGCTTATAGGCCTGATGCCCAGCATCTAGCAGAGCCTTTGCAGGCAAGGTGACTGCAGGATAGGGCGGTCTGGGACCCCTCAACTGGGTAGGACCGTATCCTGTAGAATCATCTGTACGAAACATGGAGTTTCCTTTCTCCTCTTGTGAGCCTCTCTAGCCCCCCGCAACTCCGAGTTCTGAGAAGTACAGCCCAGGAGGCGATGGAAGAGAAATTGCACCCTCCACTGCAGACTGGTTGGGGGGATCGTAATTCCTCCCCCAGCAGCAGCAACAGACAGCATCCACAACAAATGAGCCATCTCTCTTGCTTCCAGTTTGCTGATGGGACCCTGATCCACCTACTAGCCCTGCAGATCCTGGAGAGAAGCGATTCCCTCTTCCAGATCCCTCAATATGAGGCCCGTGTACACAGGTAGGACTGTGGCCTGGGACAGCTGTCCCTGTCACCTGTGCCCACAGCACCTTCACCCTGGTCTTGCTGGCTTGTCATCCACAGATGGGGCCCTCAGTGCCGACCCCTCTCCAAGGTGCCCTCAGGCCTCTCTGATCCTGCCAGTCTCATGTGAGACCTAAATCCCACTCCTATTCAAAACATCCTCTCTCTCATCTCCCCTCCCACCTGCTGCCCCGAAGGGTTGGTCCATCTTGTGTTTCCTGCTTCTTGTGGACCATTCTCCCTTCCTCTCTTCATCCCTTCCTTCCGTTCACCGATGTGCAGTAGATTAGTCCCTAGGGCCTTCTGAATGCTAGGCAGGTGCTCTACCACTGAGCCACGCCCCCAGCCCCTCACTGGGGGATTCTGGGCAGGTGCTCCACTGCTGAGCCACGCCCCCAGTGAGGGATTCCAGGCAGGTGCTCTACCACTGAGCCACGCCCCTAGCCCCTCACTGGGGGATTCTGGGCAGGCATTCTATTGCTGAGTTTTGTTCTCAGTTCTCTGGTTTTCTATTGTTGAAACAGGCTCGCTGCAGACTGGCCTAGACCCAACAGCAGGCTTCCTGCTGCTTCCTGTTTGCCAGTGTGAACTGTTGTTCCTCCCCGAGCACTCTTTTTAAGTTTTACCAGCCTTGAGCTCACATGCTAAGCTAGACGGAACTAGATCTCCTCAGTGGGTAGTGTTTCGGGCCTGTCTTGGAGTCCCTATGGAATCACAAGATACACAAGCAGAGGACCCTGGAGGGACAGGGTGGTCCTAATCCCCTGATCTGAGGGTATGGATGGGACCTACTCCCAGCACTCCAAGTTCTGGGACTCGATTGGTTGAGCTGGGGTCGCACTTGTGCAGCTCCACAAGTGCCCACTCTCCCCGCAGCGTGCTGAGCGCTCAACTCCTGGCGCTGTGCAAGCTAAAGCCGTCACTGGTGGCAGAACTGGCCAGGGAGCTGCTGGAGTTCGTGGGCAGCGTGAGCAGTGTCCACAGAAGAGCAAGCATGTTCTCCTGTGTGGTAAGCACTCCCCGCCCTCCTGCGTCCCCACGCAAGCCCCCACCCCACCCAATGTGTGCCAAGCTTCTGTTCTCAGGTGTGGGCCATCGGCGAGTACCTGTCGGTGACCCATGACCGGCGGTGCACCGTGGAGCAGATCAACAAGTTCTTCGAGGCTCTGGAGGCGCTGCTGTTCGAGGTCACCCAGTCCCGCCCCTCAGCCCACCTGCCCTGCTGTGCCCCTCAAGTTGTCACCACACTCATGACCACACTGACTAAGCTGGCTTCTCGGAGCCAAGACCTGATCCCCAGGTATCCCATAGCAGAACAGCCTGGGACCCTCCAGAGCAGTGGCCCCACCCGGCCGAGGCCCAGCTGCCCGGTTGCTTGGTAGCTGATTGACTGCCACACACCCCTTACCCCCAGGGTCTCCCTGTTCCTGTCTAAGATGAGGACCCTGGCCCAGAACCCAGCCACCAGCTCCACGTACAGCGAGGAGGACGCAGAAGCCATCCGCACGCGGGCCGCGGAGCTGCTGGCCCTCTTGAAGATGCCCAGCGTGGCTCAGTTTGTGTTCACACCCAGCGCAGGCGTGTGCCAACCCCGCTATCACCGAGACACCAACACGGCTCTGCCCCTGGCTCTGCGCATGGTCAGCAGGCTGGTAGAGAAAGAGGCCGAAAGAACAGTCACCACATGGACACGGGCTGGGGATTGAGAGCTGGACAGTCAGCCTGGTGCTTGGGCGGAGAATGGTGGGGAGGAGCCGAGGGCTGGTCAGGAGGGTGTGGCCCGGGGGTCACGTAGCCTAAGGGCTTCCTCTTCACCCTCGCCCCATGGTTGTAGCCTCCACACTCACCCTTCCACAGCCCATGGCTGGTCACGGCTTTTCCTGGGCTGAAGAGAAGTGCTTTGGTTTGATTCCTACCATGCCTGTGTTCAGGACAGTCATGGTAGGAAGAGACAGAATAAAATGAGCCTTTGTTTTTCAGAAAACTTAAAGATACTTTGACTTAGTGTACATGTGCAAGTGCAGGCCACAGTACATGTATGGAGAACAGCTTTCAGAAGTCGGTTCTCCTACTATGTGGGTTACAGGGATCAAACTCAGGGCACCAGCCTTGCTCACAGGCGCCCTCCCCCCACCCCCGTTCTCTCACTGGCCGTATGCTTTTTCTAACTATTATTGGTGTGTGAGCATATGTGTATACTGTGTGTGTGCATGAACATCAAGCGTGCCGTGGTGCATAGCGGAGGCCAGAGGTGGGGGTTGAACTCAGGTCACTAGGCTCACCCAGCAAGTACATTTGCCCTCTGAGCCATCTCTCCAGGTTCAAAATAAACCTTTCTCTACTGTGTGTACGGTGCAGCTCTCTCTCTTTCTCTCTCTCTGCCCCTACCCCAAGCCTAGGAGGTAGCCAGCTACAGGCCTGGACAGTCACAAACATTTAATCTGACTGGGTTCCGGATGGGACAGGATTCCCATGCCCAAGGTTGGATGCGGTGTCACCCTTAGGGCCGCAGGTGGCAAGTTTGCTTGCTCATGCTGCTTGGGGCCTTGAGGCTGAAGGGAGGACTGTCACCTCCGCAGGCTCCCATGACTGTGTGCAGAACCTCTGAGCACCACTTGCATTCTTCCTGCAGTGTCCCTGAGCGCTGGCCCAGGCTGGGCTGGGCACAGGTTCCACGCAGTCCTGTTCCCCAGGCGTGGCAGTGCGCTCGCCGCCAGGTGGCGCTGCTGATCGGAAGTAAGTTCCTGTGCTCGGCTCCTGGAGCGCTCCAGGCTTGACAGCCACCAGGTCTGGAACCTGCCCACAGCACAACCCAGACCGCTGCCCTGGGAGCCCCCTAAGGAAAGACAGGTTGATATTGCAGATGGGGTCTGTGGATTTGTGGGGTAGTCTGCCAGAGATCGCATAGTCCTTATATGTGGGTACCAGGATCAAGCTCGGGGAGTGTCTGTCTGTCTCTACCCGGCTGGCTGTGACCTCCAGCTTGGCCTGGACAGATGTGTTTAGCGAGAGCCTGTTACTTTGTCTGTGTGTCACCTGAAGCCACCCTAGCAGAGGACAGAGTTGTCATGTATAGAGACAGTCGAGAATACTGTGTGCTCACTTGTAAAGTTGAGGTGATGTCACTGCACACACTGAATGCAAAGAGCCAAGCCTGTGTGGTTAGGGTATGTTTGGAGATACTACTCTCTTCCTGGTGGGCACCAACCAAAGCTACCTGTGGCTCAGGTATCAAGGGTCATCGTGGTCCATCTCAGGGCAGAGTCAGCAGTAAGGATTCTGGATGGTCCTCGGTGGCTCATGCACCCCTCTTTCCCCCACCATTGGAAGACGCGGTGGCCCCTGGCTCAGGACACCTAGATCCTGGTGGGCTCTTACCAGTAAGGATCATTCATATGAATGTCCCACATATAAGGTATTTACGAAGTAAACTAGGGCTGGAGAGATGACTTAGGGGTTAAGCCTCTGCCTTGCAAGCAGAAGGTCCTGAGTTTGGATGCCAGGTCCCACATAGAAATGCCAGGCAGAAATGGCAGTGACCCACATTTCTGGCTCTGGAAGGTAGACACTGGGAAAGTCCAGAGCAATGCCAAAAGAAGATAGAGGCAATCCAGAATGATTCCTGGAGTCACCCTTGGGCCTCCTCAGGCGCACACAGTCCCTTTGATACAGACACACCTACACCCATTTGTAAAAAAGGAAAAGATTTAGGTCAGTTGGGTGTCAACCACAACGGTTCTTTCTTGTAAGGACAAAGCATTTGTTCTTTGGTAAACCAGGAGTTTTTAAAAAGTAAACATTTTAAACATTTCAATGGTGTGTGTGTCTGCCTGCTTGTGTGTCTGTGTCTCTGTGTGTTTATGTGCGTGTTTCGGTAAACCTGTATTGGCCAAAGATCTGGTTTGCTTCGACCCACCAGGCCACTAGGACCAAAGGAGAATAGAGACCAGACATCGTCCCCTCTCAACTGCAGCCTCTCCCTCCTGTCTATTCTGGGCTCTAAGGTTTTCTTTTGCTTCAAGAAGAAAATGGGGGGGGGGGGGAGTTGGGAGTGAAAGCCACACAGAATAGATGGAAGTCAGAGATTCAGTGTGGGCCTTGCTTTCCACCTCCTTTGAGACTCTTCGGGTCTCTCGTTCATTGGTGCATGTGCCAGGTTAGCTGTTTTATGAGCTTCTGGAGGCCTCCCAGCTGTTTGGAGGGCTGCTGGGATTACGAAAGCAAGCCACCATGTCTGGCTTTTAAATGCGTCAGGTTCTCATGCTTGCATGAAAAGTGTTTTCATTCACCGAGCAATCTCCCTAGACCTCAACCCACACACGTGCATGTGTGTACATATATACATGTGTGTGTTCAAGAGAGGTCCTTTTATTTGTGAAGCAAAGGATTTAACCCCCCACCCAGAAGTTCCTAGGTCCCTGCACTGCAGTTTCTCCCAGTGACCAGGAGGGAGCAGCAGGGAGCTGCTTGAGCTGCAGCGATGAACACCAGGATAACTTGCTCCACAAATGCCCCTTTTCACCCGAGGTCTGTCCTGGCTGTATGAGTGGTTATCTCCGTCTCCAGGGTCTCCCTGTCCCAGAGTCTGCCTACCAGCTCTGAGGACAGGGAGGACATACAGTCATCCCCACCCTGACCGTGGAACTGCGGACCTGCTTACAATGCCTGGTGTAGACGAGTCTGCATTCACACCAGCAGAGTATGTGCCAGCCCAGAATCACTGAAAATACACAGCCACAGTTATCAGGTGGATGTGGGCTGGGGATTAAGAGCCAGGACCCCCACTGTGGTATTAAGGCTGAGCCCCTGACCTGGCTAATCAGAGGGGAGCAGAAAAGGAGGTCTGCCAGGAGTGTCAACTGGCACTCAGTGTATGTAAGTACCCTTTCTTTGGGGGACAGGCTGAGCCCTGTGACTGAAAAGGTCGAAGTTAGTAGGACCAGGAAGATGAGTTAGGGGTTAAGCTTTTGCCTCATAAGCAAAAGGAAATGAGCTCAGATTCCCAGATCCCAGGCAGATAGGGCAGTGGCTTTGTACTTCTGGCCCTGGAAGGCAGAGCCTGGAAAACCCCAGAGCAAAGCGATAAGGAGACAGAGCAATCCGGGATGACTCCCAATGTCGCCTTTGGGCCTCCACAGATATACATACTCAAGTGCCCTCCTGTACACACACACACAACACACACAGTTGTGTGTGCACACAGGCACACAGAAACAAAGAATTGGAGTTGGACATGTTACTGCCTGCTGTACCCCAGGTACTGAGGAACAGAACTGACATGAGCTAGAGGATTCTGTGGGCTGCAGCGTGAATCTACACATGCCTGCAATCTTATTTGAAAAAAACTGCACCATGATGAACCAGAGACATTGTCCTGGCTATGAAAGAACTATGGTCTGGGGGAAACAGAGGTGGGGGGCAGGTCTGCCTAAGGCAGGAGAGTGGAAAGCTCCAGACCTGCTTGGGAGGCTCAGGGGCAGAGCACCTGCCTAGCACAGTCAAGGCCTAGTGCTAAAAAAGAAAAAACCCACCATATCCCATCCCTGGGCCCGCCCAGGGCTTCTTCCATATGGGCTGGAACTGAGCTCCTCAGGGGAGCCCCTGGCTTCCCTCAGTGCTCCCCACGTAAGATGGGTCACAGATTCAAACCCCTGGACTATAAGAATATGAAAGATGTTTATTGGCTCTAAAGTCTGCTTTAAAGTCTTTAAACATAAAACTTCTTTAGGAAACACAACTTAGTGTCATCTGTCATATAAATAAAATATACACTAAGATGTACACTATCAAACATGCGTACCCTCAACGTGAGGTCGCAATGTGGGAACTTGCTCATTTTGTTTAGAGAACCGAGGTCAGACTTGATGGGTTGGTGCTGGGGGGTTGGGTGGGAGGTGAGGGTCCTTCGGATGTTCTAGGGAGGGGGTGTGCGGAAGCGGATTTTCTTGGCTGTTTCTACATCAGACTTGGCAACCAGAAAGCGCATCTTCTTGCCCCCATGTCGGATCAGATCCACGGCTCTGAAATCAAGCAAGGAATTGTGGGGAGTCTGGAAGGGGGGAGGAAGATGGGAGGGGCTAGGAAACAGGTGCGGATGCCTCCTCCCACAGCCAGTCAGCACTGAGCTTTGAGTACAGACCCGGGGCCACCCGTATGAGGGACCCTCCGTAGAACCACTTGGATGTGGCAGGTACCTCAGGTAGCTGATGCCCGTCAAACTGCTACCATTCACCTCCAGGATTCGGTCTCCCAGTGACAGTCGCCCATCAGCCGCTGCCGGACTGCCAGGAAGCAGAGTCTGGATATAGAGCCCAGGAGTGCCCAGAGGCGTGTGCTGGGGAGAAACCAGGGACCTCAGGACCCACAGCAAGAAGCCCGCAGTGCCCCGTCCCCATCCTCTGTAGCTGCAGGCTTTGTGAGGGCCCCGAGTGTCCCCAGGGATCCAAGCAGTGCTTCCTAAGGCCCTGGCAGGACCACAGCCAGTGTGTAAGGAAGCCCTCTGCGGGCGTGGGGGGTGGCGAGGGGCTCACCATCCCGTCGATCAGGCCCATGCCCAGCCCTAAGGGGCCTCGCTCCAGCTCCACCGTGAACACGTAGCAGAAATCCTCGGTGCTGGAGCTGGGGCTGGAGGACTCCAGAGGGGGCTCATCTGGGTCTCCTGGACAAGCAAGAACGGGGGTGAGAGGTAAGCAAGCTGGCAGCGCTGCAGGCCAAGGCCTACCCGAGGACTCAGAACACTCAGGGGGACCTCACGGAGGCCACAGGTGTCCACAGGAGGGAAGGTGGGGAACGCGTGTGGGGCCCCAGGAAGGCACCAGCGGCAGAATATGATAGCAAGCCCAGCCACAAGCAGGCCTGCCTGTGGACGTTCCCCATCCTGGGCTGCCCCAGGACACTGACCCCTCTCAAGACACTGCTACTCACAGGCCAGGACCAGGGCCCAATGCAAGAGTTCCGACCCAGCCCCCAATTGGTGCCCTGCTCTCCTGTTCCTTCCAAGCCCCCCAAGCATTAAGTCCAGTCTACCCCATCCCAAGGCTCTCATTGCAAACCTGACCCAAGGATTCAGCCCGGGGCCACCTGAAACCCGTAGCCTGCTCTCCTCTGCTTGCTTCTGGATGGGCCCTCAGCACCGCTGTGCCCCTCAGATGGTTCTGAGACCATCCCACCTTGCACAGGCAGCTGGCCTTGCCCTGCTGGGCCAGGGCACCAAGTTCAGGGCTCTCCAAATTCAAAGGAGCATGAGAAGCCCAGCCCAGGACCTTCATAGGGATGGGAGGGACAGGAGAGCTGATCTGGTGCCCTGCCCAGTGGAGCCCTGCCACGCACTCATGCACATTCACGTGCACTCATACACGCATCTGTCCCAGCGAGGCCTTGAAGGCAGGTTCTGGAAATGGGACCTCGTTGGTGGGATGGCCCTAAAAGGACCTGCCACTGGGCACAAGGTCAGGCCTAGGACCCTGGCACGAGCAGACCAGGCTCACCTTCTATGAGGGCAGCAGCAGGCCCATTCCTCTGCCCTTCGGCAACTGCTTTTCCATAGACGCCACTGGGCTCTGGCCAGGTGGGGCCTCCAGGGTCAAGGCCCAGTGGCGTGCTGGGTGGCGTCAGCAGGCAGGAGGAGTCGGAGTGCAAGGGGGCTGCCTGGGAGCCCCTGCGGCCCCCTCGGCTAGGCAGCCCATGTGCCCGGGTTGCTCCAGTGGCAGGAAGAGCATGCGCTGGGGTGGCTTCCGGGGGCCCTCTGCCCAGGTCCCTTCTAGCCACGGGGCAGTCGTGGTTTTCCAGGTGACCCTCTGGGATGGTGTGATACAGACCCTGAGGAGGGAGAAGGATAAAAGCTGAGGTCCACATGAGAAGGAGAAGAAGAGCAGAGAAGGGCTGGGCAAGTCTGGGGCCTCCTTGTGACAGGGCCCACAGGCTGTGCAGGGCGCAGGGGGTCAGCAAGGGTGCCTCCCAACCTGTACCACCCCAAAGAGTAAAAGAAGCCACAGGGACGCTCAGTCCTGCTGCCCTCTGCCCCCAGCCAACCTGCTCCAGGGGCCCCACGTCTGTTTCCACGTGAGGGTATCTCTGGGCGGCTCAGTCCCTACCGCCCATGGGATACCTCAATGCCGTCGGGCTGCGCAGGCTCTCCATCAGGACTGGCTTGGCCCCGCAGGCTCCACAGGAAGTGGCGGATGTACAGCAGGTGCTGGTAGAGTCTCTCATCCAGGCAATCGGCCTCCAAGTCCACCTGGAAGCCCTCGCTCGGTAGGATGATGGGTGGGGGGTTTTCATAGGACTCCAGGACATCTGCAAGGGAGCAGCCAACACGCTGGGACCCCCCCCCCCGGTCGCATGCAGGCCATTCACCAAGTGCTGTGGGACTGAACACTCAGCAGGGCCTCACACTTCTACCCATCAAGGACACGGGACAGGGGGATGTCAGCCCCAGCCTAGTCTCATCACTTCTGAGTCCCTGCTGAGCACCACAGGCTGTGCTGGCAGTGCCAGTGCCTGGGTCTGTCCAGGGCAGGAGGGGTACAACACAGCTCCTGAACTGACGGCAGCAACCAGGCTGTGATGTGGCCCGTGAGCTCCCTGCACAGAGCTGGTGCAGGCTTCCCAAACCAATCAAAAAGTGGAAAGGGGACACAGTAGGGTCATGTGGGCCCCGTATGCTCAGAGGCATCCACTGAGTGGCAGAAGCCATGGTATCCTCTAAGGATGCAAATGCAAGATGCTTAGGAAAGAAGATGCATGTGTAACTTAGAAATAAACAAATGCATGCAGGGCCAACAAGACAGCTCAGCAGATAAAGCTGCCTTCTTACAAACCTGGCAATCTGAGTTCAATCCCTGGAAGCCCATATGGTGGAAGGAGAGAACTGACTTAAAGTTGTCCTCTGACCTTTACCTGTGTGCCACGGCACGCACATATGCACACTTTCCTTCTTCTTTTTTTTTTTCTTTTTTTATTATTATTATTATTATTTATTCAACTGTGTGCATGTGCGTGTGTATGTGCGTGCGCATGTGTGTCTGTGTGTGTGTGTGTGTAGAACCACGGACGAATTCGCGAACCACCATGGACACCTCCACCTCCTTCTGCCCCGGGATTCACAGGCTCCGCCCTACCAGGACCAGAAGCGCAGGCCGCCCCCGCTTCCACCTGGCGTCTATACGTGGGATCTGGGAACCGAACTCAGGACACTCCGCCTGCAAGGCGGAGGCTTAACCCCTGAGCCACCTCTCCAGCCCCCTTCTTAAATAAAATATTACAAGTACATACACATTTCCACACATGACACCACGTAGTCCCACTCAGGCCCAGATGTGTGGATGTGTAAACACATAGAGAACATGTGTGCGCACATCTCTCTTGGACCCTGTAACCTCGCCCTGCCATTCATTTCCTGGCCAGCTGAACTCCAGACTGAGTTTGTGAGAAAGCAGGAGGACTGACCAGAACTGGATGTGGACTATGGGCTGGGTGACCAATGTGGGGAGAGGGTGGGTTCCCAGAGGAGATGCCAGAGGCTGAGCGGCTGCTCCAGTGCTTTTTTAAGCCTGTGGGTGGGCTTTCCCCAGGACTGAGACTCACCGGTCTGGAAGGCCTCGGGGCTGTCTTGTGCCGTCGGCTCCCACGCGCTCATAGGACCCATGGCGGACGCCAGCTGGTACTGCGTCAGCAACCGGTGCAGCTGAGCGGGGCTCAGGGCAGGGAAGGTGGCCCGAAGGGTGGTCCAGCTCATCTGAGGATGAGAAGCTGGGGTCAGAGGCTTTCTGGCTGCAGGCAGCTGCCACCCGCCTACAGACACACGACTTCTCTAGGCTGTCCCTGTCCACTGGGCCCCTGGGTGACCTGTTATATTATCTTAGTGATGTCCCTTCAGGCCAAGACGAGGAGCTTCTAAAGCTTCCCTCCATCTGCCGGCTTCCTGTCTGCTCTTCCTTTCTTCCTGCCTCCCTCCTGTTTGACTTCATTGCCAATATCCACAGGCTGGGGCCATCTGGTGTCTATGCCCCAAGGCTCGGCGTGCTGGGGGAGGGGCAGGAGCCAGCTCCCGGGCTGCACTCTGTTGCCAGCACCCCTTACCCTTGTACCCTTCAACATACAACAGTTCGAGGACACTATGTTTATTTTGGGAGGGGCAAGGGAGCTGCCTTCCTTTGGATGCCTCAAGTTCCTAGGACCCGTCTCCTGCCCACATCTGCAAGCTGTCCCTAGAGTTGGTGTGAAGAAAGGACCAGCCATAGACCACCTCTCCCTCGCCTTACTCTTCAAGTTGGTGTTACTGTTTCAACTTTCTGGAAGACTGCCTTCATTTTCACCTCAAATCCTGCCGCTGACCGTCTTTGCTTTTTTCCTTTCTGTTTCCCATAGTTCGGGTTGCAAGAATCCTTGTTTGGAGGTTTTATTTTTGAAGATAGGGCTTCAGTGCCAGCTAGTGGTTTGGTCGGGGAAACGTACTTGTGGTTAAACATGGCAACTTGAGTTCAATTCCTGAGCCCTCATGGTTGAAGGAGAAAACGGACTCCCCCACGTTGCTTTTAGACCTCCATGGTGTGTGTGTGTGTGTGTGTGTGTGTGTGTGTGTGTGTACCTGAATTCAATACCCAGAACTCATGTAAAAAGCCAAGCATCTAGGTTGGAGAGGTGGCTCGGGGTTAAGAGTCTGCCTTGCAAGCAGAAGGTCCTGAGTTTGGATCCCAGGTTCTATGTAAAAATTTCAGGCAGAAACGGCTGCAGCCTATACTTCTAGCCCTAGTGGGCAGAGCCTGGGAAACCCCAAAGCAAAGCAAAAAGGAGGTAGAAGCAATCCAGAATGATTCCCGAAGTCACCCTTGGTCCTCCACAGAGACACGCCGTGACCTCTGATACACATATACACTAAAAAAAAAAAAGCCAAGCATGTTGGCATGCTCCAGTAATACCAGGGCTGGAGAGGTGAAGATAAGAGGATTCCTGGGGCTCACTAGCCAGTTGACCTAGTCTACTTGGAAGTTTCAAGACAATGAGAGACTTTAATCTCAAAAAAAGGTGGAAGGAACCTTTCCTGAAGAATGATACCCGAGGTTGTCCTTTGACCTCCACATACACACATACACCCAGCCCAACCTTAAGTAGCTACGTAAATCTGAAACAGTGACTTTTCCCAAGGATACTGTGAGCAGCACCAAGAACTGGAGCCTCCCATGAGTGGGAGTGGCCCAGAGTCAGAGGACAACTTTGTGGGCTTGGTTTTTTCCGCCCCACTCCACGTGGATTCCTGGGGTCAAACTCAGGTGGTTGGACTTACACAACAAGCACTTTTGCCTGCCGAGTCCTCTCACTGCCCCTCCCACTATAAATTTTTAGAGAGTGGCATCTTTATTTGCATTTTTCTTTAATTAAAAACAGAAAATGCAGATAAAAGATGCCATCTAATTGGGAGTTCACAATTAATTAATTAATGGTGTAGGTGTGTATGTATCAGAGGGAACTGGATGTGTCCGTGAAGGCCCAAGGGTGATTTTGGGAGTCATTCTGGATTGTTTCTACCTCTTTTTTGCTTCGCTCTGGGATTTCTCAGGCTCTGTCTTCCGGAGTCAGAAGTACAGGCCATAGTATTTCTGACAGATGTTTTTATGAGTCGGGCCCTTCTGCTTTCCAGGCAGCCTTAACCCCTAAACCATCTCTTCAGCCCCCTGTTTGCATTTTTCATGAGCAGCCTATATTTTTCTCTTCCCTTTTATTATTAAATGTGTTAAAGAAACTTTTGGCTTTCTCTGCTTTACATACATGTTTCTTTGCTGATATCTGCTCACTCTTCATCTCCCTTCTACTTTTGGGGGTTTGATTTACCCTCCTTTTCTTTTTTTCTTCCCTTCCTCCCTCGCTTCCTTCTTTTTTTTCTTGAAGTAGTGACTCATGCTGGAGCCCAGGCTAACGGGGAAATCCCCATGTAGCCCAGGCTGGCCTTAAACTTGCAGTTGTCAGGACTACTGTCATGCCAGCAACCGGGGACAGGACCACTTCCGTTAGCTATCACAGACATGCTCGGAGGAAGGCGGGCATAAGCTACAGGTGAATGACCATGAACTTGTGGCCACAGCAAGGGAGCAGCCCACAGGTCTCGCAGGGGTGATCGAATGCTTCGTGAGCGTGTGACAGCAGGTAGTGTGTCTCCTGGGCTCTAGGGGAGCAACTGACGCTGCCTGGCTGTGCATGAGGCTGGACCTCTGGGCTGCTCTTGGTTGGAACCTTCTAGCTTCTAGAAGCCACTACACTCCCCTGGCCCTTCTCTCTTCTTCCACCCACCTTTGCCTCACTCTTAATGGACCCAAGGGGACAGAGGCCAGTCCTTATCTCCAGATTCTCCATTGTTCTCCCCCAAAGCCTGCCCTTTACTACCCAGAGTGGCAGACTCGGGGCCAAGTACCGAGCACAGGCACTTTTAGGACTCTCCGGCCTACAGGTGGGGACAGCTAAGGAACTAAAGCCACTCTACATATGTCCGAGGGAGCGCTAAGTTTCTCAAGCCAGGACTTCAGGGCCTGCCATCCATGATTACACTGCCAAACCCCGGAGCAACCGCATGTTCCCCACTCCTGACTGACTGCTCAGGCTGCTGCACCTACCTGGACCAGCTGGGCGCTGGGCGTGGCCAGCAGATGCAGGGTGCAAGAAAGCTTCCGGAAGAAGCGCTCGGCCACCACCCCAAAGCCGGCGCCATGGGCCCATTCAAGGAACTGTTGCAGGCGGGCGCAGGCCTGGACACCGCGGGGCCAGTGGAAGCAGCTCAGGGAAGGCCCTGGGGAAGAAGGGGGTAAAGCCCAAGGCCGCGGGGCGGGCAGAAGGGACCTCCGCGCACGCTCCCTCCCTCCAGTGCAGGCTCCCGGCCTGGCTGCTTCGCAGATCCCTGATGATGCACAGGCTCAGTCCTGTAGATCTGCCCACCGCGGGGAGGGTTTCTGGAAGGGGCTCAGGTCCCAGTCAGGGGGGCACCACTCACCCTTGTCCAGGACCTGGTTGAGCAGCAGAGTCCCGGAGAAGAAGAAGAGGTAGGCCAGCATCTGGGAGGCCACCTCGGGGTGCATGCGCAGCTGCTGCAGGAGATCTGAGGCCGCTTGGAACACGGACACCACACGTCGTAGCTCCTCTGGCAGCGCGGGGCCTGAGCGCCAGCTGTGCCGCTGATCCGTCTGGAATGGGGGGCACTCCAGGAGGGCCGGGAGGCACACATACAGGCACTGGGGGGCATGAGAGAGACCCCAACAGCTACTTGAAGGGGTACTGGGAGGTCCCCAACTCAGCAAGCCGCCATCTCAGCCAATGGGCTGGGCTGAGCCCAGGAGGAACTAACGACCTCTGGGAACCACTAGGCGCAGCGATGGGTGGAGGAGCGGACCCCGAGGGTCACCTAGCAGGGTCTGTCAGACATGGCGATCCCACAGGCACTAAGGTGCGTTGTTGGGACATTCCTGGGTTGGGATGGACCTGGCTGCCAAGCCCTCCCCTGGTGTCCAAGGGTCCCCAGAGGAGCGGCCCGCAGCCTCCCGCCCTCACCTTGGACAGGTAGTAGACGCACTGCTGGAAGGCATAGAGCACCACCTCCTCCAGCGCTGCCATCGCCTCCTCGCTGGCTGACAGCGTGCACGAGAACAGAGACTCCTTGGAGCCTGGGAGGGAAGCAGCAGGGTGGGGTGGGGGTCACACTCACAGACCCTCACTGCCAGGAGCAGTTCAGACCCCAAGGCAGCCCAGCGTTAGCTGAGGGCGCCATCCAGTGCTCCCATCTGGGTCGGAGCCATGGTGACCTAGACCTGGCGCAGACAGGTGAGGCAGTTCAGACTTGTCCAAAAGTCTTCAAGACTCCAAGACAGAGCGCAGAGTCCAGTTCTCCTTCCTTTCCTTCCTTTCTCCTTCCATCCCTCCTTCCTTCATTTTCTCTGCAATCCTTCTTCCCTCCCTCCCTTCTTTCCTTTCCTTTCTTCTTTCCATCCCCCTTCTTTCTCTTTCTTTGCTCATGAAAGGTAGACAGTCAACCACTGAGCTATATTCAGCCCTCTTCTTACTCTTTTATCTTGAGACAATGTCTTGCTGAACCTCCAGCCTGGTCTTGAACTCACCCTGTAGCTGCCAATCCTGTCTCAGCCTGCAGAGCAGCTGGGCCCCAGCCTGCACACAGGATGGAGGTGTTGTTCTCCATCAGACCCTAACCTGGCCCTGAAAGTCACCTCTCTTGGTGTCGAGGGACCTGAATAGCTTCACAAGTCACACCGCACTTGGGGATGGAGAGGTTCCTGGCCCCGACTACACACTGTAACCCACACATGCGCAGTCCACAGGAGCCCAAGCAACACGGAGGCCAGGGAAGGGGAGGGGAGAGGGAGAGAAGGGTTGGCTGTGGACACAGCAGGAGGGTCAAGAGGAAGGAAAAGGCTGTGTGATATGCATCAACACACTCCGCATGCAGGAGACCTGAGATGGTGACCCTCTGGGCACGAGAAAAACACCTTAGTGACTGCTACAGGCACCACGTAGGGCGTGTGGGGGTCCTTCATGGATACACTGACTTACTACTAGACCACCAAGTTCCCTGCTGGCCCCAGAGAACCCCTGATAAAGACAGGGCTTACAGTTTTGATTTTGTCACTGCAGAGCAAAGCTGCACGGTGAGACACCTGGGCCACACTAGACGCCCCAGGGTCCCTAAAAGTCTGGTCAGATCATGGAACCTGCTGGAGGACGTCCCAGTGCTCTGCTGGCTCCACCCAGACCCTCCCACTGCCTTCAGCAGACACCTGATCCCAAAGTCGCCTTCCTTTATTTCTGAATGTGCCGGTTTTAACCCGGGGTCTCACTCACTTGATCACATCCTCTTATCTCTGCCTCCCTAGCCCTGAGATCACCAGCACAGCCACCATGTCTCCAGTGTCACCGTCACAGATGTCACAGAGCCCTCCCACGCCATCCCAGCCCACCACATTCACCCTCTCTAGGAGTATTTCGAGAACACTTTCCATTGTATTTTGGAAATGTTAATTTGAGATACACTTCCCACAACTTCCTCTGTGAAACTGACACACACCCTCATTTCACAGCTATGACTGGCAGGATTCTTCAGAAAAAAACAAGAAATCTCAGAACCCCAGAATCAGTCCCTTCCAAGACTGCCTGTACACCCCTAGCGTTTGGCAGGCAGAGCAGATGGGCCTTGGGGTTGGAGTGACCATGGGGAGGGGAAGGGGAGACTAGCAGAGAGCCATATGGTACGAGAGAGGTGCACGCGTGCACACACACATGCTCACACGCACACATGTGTAAACATAAACACGCATGCCGGGCCCCCTGGCCAGACCAACAGCACTGGCCTCATGCATGAGTCCCTATCCTGGGGGCTACTGCAGAACACTCCTCAGGCAGCACCACCACCACCTTTGATCAGCTGAGACTATGTGCAAGAGACCATCAGGATCAGACCTGCCGACTGTTGATGTTCTCTCAGAGACAGGAGGCGGGAGGGACACTGGGACCGCACGTGGGATTCTGGCTGCTCCCTTGAGGTGGGGGGAGGGGGGATGTTGGGGGAGAACTAGAGTATGTAGATTGGGGAGGGTTAATGAAGCCAGAGACTCATTTATGCAGCTGTGGGGAAGCCAGAGCTGCAGATGAGACTTTCTAATATGGCTGCTTAGGAGTCATCCTCCGGCCTTCTGTAAGTAACCCCAATAAACTCTTTGGCCCAAGTTAGACTGTGGCCTGAGGTTCGTTTCTATCTGAGATGGTCAGAGTTCCATGTGGTGTCTCCCCAGGGGCCGAGGAAGCCCTGATGGGAACGAAGCTGTGAGAGGACGCCATCCCTGGGCCCACGAAGCCCGGATCACCCATGAGGGCTGCACCTGTCACATCCAGCTCCTCCTCCAGGTTCTGCATGTACAGCGGGCACTTCTGCTGGATGAAGTACAGGAGCTCGATGGAGTTGGCCATCCAAAACAGAACGAGCTGCAGGTCAGGCACCAGGTCGGCCATGGAGAAGCTGGCCCAAGAGATGGGTTCCTGGCTACCAAGACGGAGAGACAAGGAGTGACGCGGGGCACGAGCACCCCCCACTCTAAATGGACACTGACAGGTTAGGAACCCACCAGGTACCCACCCACCAGGCAGCCAGGCGCAGGGACCCAGGGAAAGGACTCTGGGGAGAACACTGCTTTCATAACTTGGACTAGATGAGCTAAAGCAAGAGAGAGCACATGTGCCACACACACGTGGCACACACACGCCATATGTGTGTGCATACACAATATTGTGGGCACATGTGCCACACGTGTGCATGGGTGGTCCTGCGGCTTTCAGGACCACCCAAGGAGAAGTATGTCACTTAGGAACTAGCAAAGGAGCTTTAACAGATTAATTTTGCAAGGTGATTCACTAGAGGAGCCGGCAAAGTATGCGCATGGATCAGTGGTACAGCACCTGCCTAGAACCCCCAATAAGGGTCTGCGGGAGATCCGGAGGTCAATACTCAGCATCACAAGAAAAAGAATGAGCTACAACCAAAACATGTCCTGTTGTAGACTGAGAGGCTGCATGGAAAGCTCCAGAGGGGATCAAGTGACTAGAGTTTGCCTCCCCTCCACCCCCACCAGATCTCTAAGAAGGGCAGAGCCAGGCTGGTTCCCACAAACTTCTGCAGTTTGGCTCCCTACCCACAGGGGGGGCATTGTTATGCTGGTTAACTGCATAACCACAACATAAATATGTACAGCTCAAAGTGACACCCCGGGGTAGCTCTGACGCCTTCCTGGGCCGGGCCCCAGGAGGGGGGGGGTCTTTTTTCTCCTAGCTCATAAGTTTCTATTCATGGACAATGACAGAGACTGGCACTTGCTTCCTTTAATGTACCCTGCTGCTCAGACTGGTTCCAACACGTGTGCGTGTGTCACTCTGGGTATGCATGTATCACTTCCTTCCTCTTCCTCACAGGCCTCCTGGCACACCCATGGGCAGAGGTGGTAAGGGCTGTGCTATTCTGAATAGCAAGGGCAAGTCACTAAAACACCCACACACTGATTGGACTTTGAGAGAGGGTCTCACCATGTAGCCTGAGTCAACCTTGAACTCTTGAACTTCTGCTTCTGCTTCCCAGATAATGAGATTATATTCATGCACCCCTATGCCAGGAGGGAACCATCAGTTCTTAGTGTGCCAGCTTGACATTAAGCCCCAAGGCAGGCTGGGGGTGGTACCCTGTGTGATAGTTAGATACAGGTGTCACCTTAACCACTGAAAGCTTCAGCTCTGGGCACCGTCGTGAAGAATTGGTACTAGACCCTGAGCCAGCCTGCAGGAGATTGGCTGATTATTGGGGTAAATCCAGCTGTGGTCGATGCGACTGTTTCCCTAAGCAGGTAGACAAAATGGAGGGAAGTGGCTCCGGGAGTCGACGTTCTTCAGTATACTTGGCCAGACAAGGTGAGCCTTGACCCTCTCGTTAATCTTGTGGAAATGGCAGGGCCAGTTCCCTTACCCCTGGTATAAGCTGGTAAGAGATGTGGCTGGACAACCGTAAGCAAGACTAAAACCTCTCATTCCCCCTTAAGCCAAAGTTGTGAATGTCTCGCAACAGGTAGGCTGACTCTGACACCCCGGATTTCAGCAGCTTCACATAGTGGATTTTCCCACAACCTCCATGGCCATGTCTGCTGGACCTTGCTTAGGACAACCACCTAAGTGTGGGTTCCTAGAGCAGTGGGTGGACATTTGGGGATCTTCCCAGAATGGATCACCCCCAGATCTTAGGCCGGCCTAGAATGGCAAGAGTATCTCAGAACCCCTCACTGATGGCCAGTGTCCTCCCTTGGGGAATTCTGCGACAGATATGTGTGTGTGTGTGTGTGTGTGTGTGAGAGAGAGAGAGAGAGAGAGCGCTGTGTGTCCTTTGGAGGACCAAGGGTCACTTAGGAACCAATCACCCTGGATTGCTCGGCCCCCTTATTGCTTTGCTTTGTGCTTTTCCAGGCCCAGCATCAGAAATGCCACCTCCATTTCTGCCTGGGGATTTTAATGTGCCATCTGGGGACGGAACTCGGGTTCTTTTGCTCATGAGGCAAATGCTTTAACCCCTGAGCCACCTACCAGCCCTACTTGAGGAAATCTAAGAGACTGCTCCCCTAGCCATAGGATACCAGAATGTTCAGGCTGGTCCTGCCCAGGCCTGGGGTCAGGCGCATGGTGGGAGGTAGGGAGGGGTTCCTTAACCTGGTCCTTGTCTGAGGAAGATCAAGGAGGAAGACTGACAGGCACCTAGCGTCTGATATGTGAACATGGCCAGGGGCTCCTGCCCAGTCAACTGTCTGGCATTTCAAGGGGCTGGTGTGAAAGTCAGAAGGGTGAGTCTGGCCTCTCCCTCTGTCCCAAGCTCTCCTTCACTTGTTCTGACATCATTTTCCTTCTGTCTGCCAAGCGGGCAACCTCTCTGTCCTAGGGAAGAACTCTGTGCATGCTGCTGGCAAGTATGGGGACCACGGCGGCTGATCTTACACAGTGCCAAGCCAGGCTGGTCCTCCATGTCCCACACCAGCCGAGTGATGCCTGCCCATATGCAGATGGGCATACAGACTTGCACAGGATCAAAGGAGGACCTATTTGGCACTTCAGAGCAGAATTCTATGTTGCCTACAAAGTTCATCAGTCCTGACTTGCTCCAGATGGGACAGAGAGATCCCAAGCAAACCAGGAAGCACCGCCTGCCAGTTTCAGTATAGAATCCAAGCATGTGCCAACTACAGGCTGCGCCCTCTGCCAAGACTCCCCTGAATGGGGCCAAATGGGATCCACCTCACCCAGGCGATGGACCTGGGACAAGAGCAGGGCAGTCAGAACGAGGGGCCCCTGCAGGCCAGGGTAGGTTCCCCGGGGCAGAGCAGGGAGGTTGTGGAGGGGAAGCATAAAAGGAAAAAATCTTAAAATCTTAAAATGAAATTTCTTAGGCCTGAGAAATTGCTGGCAGGCAATAAAATGCCCACTCCCCTATTGTTCTCTGAAATTCCCCTCTGGAATGCCATTTGGCCAGAAGGCCTGCAAGAAGTCTGCAGGCCAATAAAACTGTAAAGCACTGCCCGCTAACCTGCTTTGGTGAGGCATGCAACCTCCTTTGTCCCTTGTGTATAAAAACTGTGTGGAGATGTAATTCGGGGCTGCACACACACCACCCTGCCCGCGTGTGTAAGCCCTGGTACCATCCCCCGCTTCTAATAAAGCCTCTCAGTTATTAATTTTAATTTTTGGTCTACAATGACTCTTTGGATGATCCCCTCAAACCCATATTCTGGGGGCTTCCCCAGATGAGGCTGGACTATTTTTCAAGGAGCCGAAGGAAAGGCTTCTCTCTATAGTTGGAGCCTAAGGAAAGGTTCCCCTACAGCTGGGCATCTGTGAGCTTTGACCAAGCTCGTAGTCTGCGCCTCACTGGGCGGATTTACAGACCCCACAACAAGGTGAGGCTCAGAAGGCTTCCATAGGGGAAAGAGCTGTGGAAACACGGAAGTACATGAAGAGCGTGAGCCACTGCAGGGCAAAGCCAGACGAGCCTGGCTGGTCAGGAGACAAGATGATGTGGAGGGTGGAGGGCATGAGGAATGAGGAGGTCCACAAAGGAGGAGATGGAGTCTCAGTGGGGAGGCTATTGGCCTGGAGGGAAGGGCGAGGGGGAGGAGAGAAGAGGAAGAGTGGAGGGAGGAGGGAGGAAAGAGGGAGAGAAGAGGGAAAATTTAGAGAGGAGAATGGAATGAAGAAGGTGAGAGGGAGGAGAGCGAGAAGGAGGAAGAATGAAAAAAGGGGAGGGGAGGGGAGAAGAAGGGAGGGGAGCGAATCTTGCCTATAATCAGCTGTGGGTGTGGAGGTGAGGGTCTACAGTACGTTCCTGCCACGTTTGAATCACTAACACAGCCTGCTGGGAGACAACAGAAAGCCAGCACCCCCCATCCCAGGCAGCAGAGCTAGGAGGGCAGGGCTGCAGGGAGTGGGCGGGGTCAAAGGACGCAGGCTGAGGTCCCGTGGGAGCTAGGTCCAGAGGGAACTGCAAGGGGCAGAGCCGTCCTGCAGGGCCACCAGTGACCACTGGCTTGACAGAGACTGAGTGGATAGGCGCCTCCTGGGAAAGTACATGGATGAGGGCAGACAGGGAGGAAGAGGAGGCCCAGCAAACCGAGCCAGCAAGTGTACCTACATGGCCAGCCAGGTGGCCAACGGCACCATCTGAGAAAAGCCAGCACTTCCTGGGTCCCCCACTCAGCTCCAGGAGAGCAGGAACGCAGAACAAGCACTGTGGGTAACCCCACCTCAACCTCAGTGAGGCACCAGGACCCGCAGTTCCAGAACAGAGGAGGGCGCAAAGTATGGCCTGGGGTCACACTGCCTCGAGTAGCCCAGGGCTCCGCCTGTGTGCATGGATACCCAAGCCTGTCACTGACCAGCACTGTGGAGGAGAGGGTCCTTTTTTTCCTTAAAGGGGTTGGCAAGATGACTCAGTGGGCAAAGGCATTTGCTGTCAAGTCTGAAGACCTGAGTTCAATTACTGAAACTCATGGTGGAACTCCTGCAAGTTGTCCCCTACCTTTACGTGAATGTGTGTGTGTGTGCTCACGCTAAATAAAGAGATCGAAAAGGACTTATAGAAACATTATTCTCCTAGCCTGCACAGCACAGGTGACAGCCAGAGCTGCAAGGAACTTCCACACCCAGCACATGCCTGGCGGGTCACCACAGGACAGTCCTGCATGGCTGCACACACTGACCCCCAAGAGGGGTGAGAGAGAAGGTGGTGGTGGGCATAGCACAAGAGAGCCCCTCAATGCTAAGGGCACCAGGAGAAAAATGAGCCAATACCGAAACAATCACATTTCAGGCAATTAAAGGCTGTAAGGATCGAGGGGGTGATTCAGAGGATGAGGTACGTGGCAAAACCAAGCATAAGGACACAAGTTCAGATCCACAGATTCCCCTCGGAAATCCCCTCGGCACGGTGGCTGCCTCTGTCAACAGGTGGAAGACAGGCAGGGGATCCCCATAGCAGGCTGACTGAGCAGACAAGCCACAGTGGGTAAGCTCAGGATTCAGATGAGACCTAGGCTCGGTAAGGTAGAGAACCAATGAGGAAGAGATTGCTCTGTATCTGCACACACACGTGTGCCCATAGATATCTTGCATGCACACACGCAAACACACACACACACACACACACACACACACACACACACACACGAACATGGGGAAAAGCGGGGGGGGGTGCTGCTGGAAATGTAGCTCAGTGGTACTGTGTTGAATTCCTAGCAACACACATTCACACACACACACATACAGATACACATACATATGCATGAAAATTTCTTGTCCCTGTTTGAAAAGAAAAATTACGATAGAACAAAAGGTATTTAAAAGACAGACTGAATGAATCATTTAAAAAGATGGCCAATAAATCACCTGAGGTTTTGGGTTTGCTTTTGAAACAGGGCTGTGTGTAACTCTGCAGGCCGCCACGGATGACTATGAACTCCCCATCCTTCCACCCCCAGCCTCCTGAGTGCTGGGACGACAGCGCGAGCCTCCTCAGCGCACTCAGCAGGAAGATTTTCCAAATAGAAGGAGAAATGAATCCGGGGGAAACCAGCTCAGAAACACACAAGTTTCACAAACAGCTACTCTAGCGCATGTCAGGCGCAGGAAACACTTGTAATGAGTGCGGCAGGGGAAAGCTGGCAAGAAAGGAGAGGTAAACAGTGATTACAGATGCAGGACAAAATCGGGGTACAGCAAGTAATGAAGCAGAGGGCAGGAGGCAGGGATGGGCAACAAGGCAGGCAGAGACACAGTGCTCAGCAGAAAGATATGTGTGTGCTTGTATGTGCTGTCTGTGTGTACATGTGGGAGAGTACTTCTAAGTGCATGCGCATGCATGTGCACGTGTGTGTGCATGTGTACCTGTGCACATGAACGTGACAACCAGAGGCAACCTGTAGGCTCTGGCTGTGCAGCGAGCTCCAGAGAGCTGGGACCCATGAGCACATGCCACCCCACCTATATACTTTTTTTTTTTTTTTGGTGACATGAGCTTTGGTGATTGAACTTAGGTCCTTTTGCTTTCAAGGCAAATACTCTAGCAACTAAACTGTCTCCGCAGCCCTTAGTTTACTCATATGAAAAAGGGGAGAAGGTTAGAACATGTGTCAGTCAACATGACAATTGAGAGGTGAACCCTTAGGCACACCTATGAAGAATTATTTAGTGAAGGCAAGTCTACGAGCAAGCCTGTGGGATTACCAGCTGATGTGGGAAGACCCAGCAAACAACACGCAAGACCAGGCCCGGGGCAGTGGGAAGAGTTGGCTGACAGACTGGCAAGTGGGCGAGTTAGAAAGCAAGTAGAGAGACGGGTCTTTGCCCCTCTTTCGGCAATTTCTGTGGATATGGTGTGGTTGCTTTCCTTGGCTCCAGATACTGGTAACTCACCTGCCTGAATGGACCATCACCTAAAATCTTAAGCTAGAATAAATTTTAAAAATCCCCTTGTTCCCCTAAATTGTTTGAGTGGTGACTTATAGCAGGCGGGAATATGAAACTAAGCCAACTTGGTACCAACGAAGTGGGGTGTCGCTGTAAACCTAAGAAAGAATGAGCAGTTAAAATGCACAGATGATCTCACAAACATTTGCTCAACTCCAGACAAAAAAATAAACTATTCTTTGAAGTACAAGTGGAATCCCAGAGGGATGATCAGTAGCAATAAAGGACCCTTGACAAGCCCACACCTGAGATCTTTCCGACCATATTTTCTTATCGTAAAAACACAACAGGAAAAAAAGTACACAAGTAGAAGTTAAAAATAACTCTTGAGAGCCAGCAAGATGGTTCAGCGGGCAAAGGCGCCTGCATGCAAACTTGGTGACCTGGGTTTGATTCCCAGGGCCTACATAAAAGTGCAAATGACTCGGAAAGTTGCCCTCTGACTTACATGCACGCGCACACACATGTGCACACACACACACACACACACACACGCACACACACACACACACACACGAAAATTAACTAAAAAAGAAAAGATCTGCCATGTATTCTGCAGACTATGGTGAAGAACTACTAATACTGGATTCCTGGTCTGCTACGAGAACGAGTGGATGTCAAGTCTTCTCTTGTGAACTCCTGAATGCCAAGTGGCTACACTGGCCAGGTGCAGTCACCACACCTGCGGCCACAGCACTCAGAAGGCTAAAGTCGTCAGCCTAGTCGTGTGGTGAGTTTCAGGCAGCCAGGGCTACCTATCAAGACTGTCACTTCAAGACATAGAGTTGTTTGGGCTGGGTTTATAACATTTTTATCTACTGTCCAAAAAGTTATCAACTTGTATGTGATGGTTAATTTTTTTGCAGTTCCATTCTTTGATTGTTTCATGGATGAAAACTAGTGATGATGAATCTTTGCTGTCGGCTTGATTGGGATGAGAAGCACTAGGTGATCGGTCAAGCATATTTCTGGTTGAGTCTATGGGAGTGCTATACAGTAGGGGACTAAAGGAGGAAGGCATTCCTGAATGTGCGTGGCACCGTCCCAAGTGGTAAGGGACCAGATAGCACAGAAGATGAGAAGGAGGAGTCCTGCTTGAATTCTGTTTCCCTCCCTTCTTCCTGGCCACACCTCCCATGATGCTGTGTCTCACTCCCACCCAGAAACAAGGGAATATCTATCACAGATGGGCACATGCATCTGGAGATTCTAAAGTATCTTACAATAGAAGAGAAACCGCTGGGGAGGTAGCCAGGTTGGTACAATGCTGGCCCAGCCTGAAAGAGGGTCCTGGGATCGATGTCCAGTCCTGTGCCAACCAGGGAATTGGCTGGCATTGGCTGACATACAGACCTGCCATCCCAGCACTACTTGGGAGGTGGAAGGGAGGGGATCAGGAAGAGTTTAAGGTCATCCTGTGTATCTGTTGGCGGGTCAACCTGGGCTATGGGAGACCCATCTCAAAACAACCAAAGAGAAACCACACAGAGATGATAGGAATCTAGCAGACTATGAAGCACACTATGTCTAGGCGTGGGCTCACGGTGACAGGCAGCTCTGCTCACTCCTGTTCTGCACTTTGGGAATGATTTATTATTTTCGAAGGGAAAAAGGAAGCTTTTTTTGTGGAGACACAACTGTTTTTAGGCCCCAACATTGAAAGTTCTAGAAGCACAGTGGCAAACTGCTAAACGTTCACCTCCTGAGGTGAACGGCCCCCAGCCCTGGGGCCTCAGTCTGTGTGCTCTATGCTTTTAACTGAACAATCTTGATGGGCCTGGTTTGCAAGGAATAGAGCCTGCCCATGGGCACCACATCCTCAAAGACAGAGGACAGGGCAGCAGGTAGAGCAGGGATGCCCCCCATGCTCTGTGGAGCCACCTTTAGCTCAGCTTCTTGCCTTAGCACGTGGGCATGATGTGGCTCTACTGAGGGCTTCACATATATGTGTATACATCACACACTGCTGGGGACCTTTTTCCTCTCCCCTTGATCTTTTTCTTTCTCCTTCCCTTTCTTCTTTCTTCCTTCTCTCTTCTTTTCCTTCCTTCCTCTTTCCTTTTCTTCTTTTCCCTCTTCCCTTCCTTCCTCCCTCCTTCCCTCCCTTCTTTCCGTCATGCTGACTTTGAATTCAGACCTTAAATTCTCAATCCTTAGGCCTCCATCTCTTGCGTGCTGGGGTGGCAGGTGTGCACCACCACACCTGAATTATGGAACCCAGTACCTTGTGCATGACGGGCAAGTGTTCTACCAACTGAATTCCAGTCCTGGCCCCTGGGGACTTGGAGAGAGAGGACACACACGAGAACACATGCACGCCACAGTGCATGGTTGGAGATTATAGACAACTTTTACAAATAAGTTCTCTCCTTCCACCATGCAGGTTCCAGGTTTAAGAGAAACTCCCTGACCCACTGAGTCATCTAGACACCCCCACCCCCCACCCTGGGATATTCTCAAGCATCATTTACAGGTCTTACTACACTGAGAGCCGCTGGCTGCAGTTCTTGAACTCCCTCCTCCCAGCATCTACATGAACACAACTGATGCCAACACGAGCCACCTGGGGAGGGCGCTTTGAGGCTTCAACATCTGCCTGTCAGACAATCCAGAAAGATCCTCTACGACCTATCAGTGAGTGGTGTAAGGATACGAAAGTGCTGAAAGCAGGGACTGGGGAGTTTACCAGGAACGAGGAGATGAAGAGGTGGGAACGTTCAGCAAAGATCTTGCTCCTTGGTTAGAAGAAACTAGAGGAGATTCTGGAAAATTTGTGTTGCTGGAGACTGAACTCAGAAGGCCTTGCATGTGGCGGTCAAGTGTTCCAACACCGAGCAGCAGGCAAACCTTCTGCACAGCTTTAATACATAGCTTGAATCCAAATCCTCCCACGTGCTTAGGTAGGTGCTCTATCACTGAGCCACGCCCCCAGCCTCTCACTGGGGGATTCTAGGCAGGTGCTAACCACTGAGCCACACCCCCAGCCCCTCACTGGGGTTCTAGGCAGGTACTCTACCACTGAGCCACGCCCCCAGCCCCTCACTGGGAGATTCTAGGCAGTTGCTCTACCATTGAGCCACGCCCCCAGCCCCCTCACTGGGAGATTCTAAACCCCCTAGTCCCAATAAGTTGCTGAGGCTGGCTCTGAACTCACTCCAGTCTAGGCTCTCCCTGAACTTGGGGTCCTTTTGTCTCAACAAGGACCTGGAGTGGCGGGCCTGGGCATCTCAGCTGAGAAACTCCCCTATAGCTTCCCAGGATGCTAAGGAAAGACATGGACAGGAGGGCAGTAGCTGACGGCCACAGTTAACCCTGAGGACCCCTTGGTGCCGCAGGGTCAGGAAAAGGAATGGCCCACACTTACATTTGCGCCTGTTTTTCCGCTAGCTCTTTGGTTCTCTCCTATAAAGAAAACAAAACAGAGCCGTCAAAGACAACCAGAGCAGCACAAGGATGCATTCACTCCACTGTCTCCACAAGAAACACGCAGGCGTGGCCTAGGGATGGTTCACCGAGCGCTCACTGCAAAGATGTCACCTGTGTCTCATCCCCCAGGCCCACATGATAGAAGGAGAGAAACGACTTCCCCAGCGTTGTCCTCTGAACTCTACACATGGACACGGATGGACACACACACCAGATAATAAATAAATGCTCAGGAAAAAAAAAAAAAGACAGATGATCCCAGATACCCGTGCTCTGCCTTTTATACCAAGCTATTTGGAAAGGTCAATTTCCACTGACCCTGGATCCTCCCTTTCCAAGCTGAGTCTGACCTACATGTTTCCTACGATACAAACAGTCCCCTCAGCACACATTGCAGCTTACACAGCAGTAGAGACGGAACAACAGTCCCCAAACACTAGAATGAAGTGTGTTTCTGGTTACGATGAAGTGAATCTCTTTATAAATGCGTACGTGCATGTATGTATGCATGTTCACATGTGCATGGACACACGTGCGTGGACTTACACCTGTGGAGGCCTGAGGGTGAGATGAGGAATCATCGTTGATTGCCTTCCCCCCTTAGTCTTTGGAGGCTGAGTCTCCAGTTCAATCCAGACCTTGCCAACAGGGTTATCTGGCTGGCCAGCTTGTTCGGTGCTTCCCAGGCTCTGCCTCCCGGGACTAGATGACTAACCCCTGAGCCATCTCCCTGGCCCTAAAACGTGTGTTTTTAACACCAGCCACTGTATCTGTGAAATGCAACCTTGACCGCTGCTCTGGTCAGACACACTCTGGCCGTCTATCGTAAGAGGCAGAAGGCATTGTGTGGCAGTACAAGCTGCTCATGCTCAGTATGCCGGGGAGCAGGTGAAAGTCACAGGGGCTCTGCTTGGGTGGGGGTGAGGCTTCTGATGCTCCCTAGGGGAGCCCAAGAGGTAGGGGAACACTAGTCTCAGCAGAACACTAGCCTGTGACACAGCCAGTGTGGGGCCGGCTGAGGACAGGGAACACAGGGTCAGCTGTGGACGATGTCCAGGTTCATTGGGCTCTGGTTGTCTTCCACCGAGGCTCACGCCAACAGAGCCTTCTCACTTGTGATGCAGGCTATGCCACCATCCCTGGGCAGGGTGGTTGTGAGAATTAGTCAAAGATGGTTTGGTTCTTAATGGGTGCCTAGCATTCCCTGCAAACTCACAACTAGTTTATCTCTGTTGTGCATGCATGTGTGCGTACGTGCATACCTTACATATGTGAGAGCCTGGAGTTAACCATCAGGGCTCCGTCTCAACCATAATCCACCTTATTTTTCAAGACAGGGTCACTCACCAAACTTGGAAGTCATCGTTTGGCTAGACTGGCTGGCCAATAAACAGTCACAACTGGGCTATTTCTTCCTCCCCAGCACTGGGGTTAAACATGTACCTGCCGCCAAGCCTGGCTTTTTATGTGACTGCTGGGGATCTGAATTTAGTTCTTCATGCTTGCATGGCAGACACTCTGCCAACTATATCAACTGCCAGCCGGCCCAAACTCAGGACCTGTGACCAATAGGAAACTCTCAGTCATGGCATAGTTGTTCCTGGGCTACATGGACTTCTGACTCATACATGCCACCGCATAGAGGGTGAGAGGTCATGCCATGAGGGATGTGTGTGTGTGTGTGTGTGTGTGTGTGTGTGTGTGTGTGTACCAGAGGTCACTTGAATATGTATACCTGTAGAGGCCCAAGGACAACATCAGGAATCGTCCTGGATTGCTCTCCTCCATATTACTTTGCTCTGGGATTTCCCAGGTTCTGCCTTCCAGGGCTGAAATTATAGGCCACCACCATATCCACTCAGCAAACTCAGGTCCTTTGCTTGTGAGGCAAAGGGTTTAACCCCTGAGCCATATCTCCACCCCCCAAACATCATTTTATTTCATTATTGGTATTAATTTTTATTTATTTATTTTTTGAGACAGGTTCTCAAGTAGTCTAAGGAGGCCTCCTGGCTCTGCCTCCTGAAAGCTGGGATTGCAGGCCTGTGCCACCAGACCCATCCAGTTATAGCTCCCCTCATTCCTGCCCCCGCCCCTCAAGTACTGGGGATTGAATCCAGGGCCTTGTGCATTCCAGGCAGCCACCCTAATATGAGTCATATCCCAAGCACTCTCTCACTCGGAAAAGGCTCATATTCAAACCTGGCAGCCTGAGTTCGGTCACCGAAGCCCACATGGTAGAAAGGCAGGACTGACCCCTGTGACTTGTCCTCTCATGCGCCCACAGGCACATAGGCACGCACAGAGTAAACAACAACAAAAAAGCTGCCCCAGGGATCACTCGGGGGACAACGCAGGTGGGCTGTCATGGTGCAAAGCACAGGACATCCAGAGAGGGCAGACACGGGAACCACCAGGAGGAGCACAGCACAGAGCTCACAGGTGAAAACTGACTCCTCTGCAGGCGAAGCACCACGGTGATGAGCTGGGGAGATGGCTCAGGGGTTAAATAGCTTGCTGTGAAAACAAAAAGACCAGAGTTTGGATCCCTAGATCCCATATAAAATACTGCACCTGCTAGTCTGTAATTCTAGCCCTGGAAGGAGGAGCCTGTAAATCTCCAGAGACAGCTGGCTAGCCAGACTAGTCCTAAAGACATGCTCTGGGTCTAATCGAGACCCAGGTCCACAATAATAAGAGGGAAGAGCAACCAAGGATGACTCCTGATATTAACCTCAGGCCTTCGCATCCATACGCATCCATCCCACATGCAAACACACACATTAAAATGGGAAAAAATAAAAAAGATGCCATATTATGATGCCCACAATGTTCGCCTGGCCTCCTGCAGGCCTCCAAGGTGGAGAGGAGAGGCAAGGAGGGTTTTTCTCCAGCCTGACACCACAGTGGGGTTATCAGAGACCAAAGTCTAATCCCCCCTATTGGAGAATGCTCGGGACACAGCCCCTACGCACCCAGACAGTGTCCCTGATTCTCTTGGCAATCTTGAGCAGGAGGTGCCCGAATGTGCCAGGCTCCAAGCGGGTGGCCGAGTGCTGGACACAGAGGCAGAGGAGGAATGCAGGCGTCAGCTTGTGCTCGGTGCCACCGGGCTCAATCAGCGTCATAATCCTGTGCAGCAGCGCATCCTCCACGTCCTGCTCGAACTCCAGCAGCAGCGGCCGCCTCTTGGGCACAGCAGTGGGTAGCGGGGTGGTGCTGCGTGGGCGGAGCGCTGCCCCACACATCCGGCAGCTCTGTGGTGCGGCCCCCAGGCAGGCCAGGGCACTGGAGGGCAGAGGCTGCGCCTGGGCGGGGTCCTTGAACAGCAGCAGGTAGTACAGCCCCAGGGACAGCAGGTCTCCGTGATGCAGCACCACGGGGCCGCGCCCCACCTCGGAGAAGTTGACGGACACAGGCGCCCCAGCGATGGGCTCTAGCACCAGCCTGGCCCCTGCCGAGCCCCCATCAGGGAAGTGGTGGCGCCGGATGGTGCAGTGTAGGGGCAAGATATCGGGGGCAGACAGGCTGATGCTGGGCTTGCTGGAGGGCGTGCGCTGGCCCACGGTGTGCCGCTCCCGACTGAGCACATACACCAGGCTGTCCTGAAAGAGACACGCAGGCTGGGCGCTGGCACCACACAGGCCACAACAGTTTAACCTGCCACTCTCTGGAGCAGGGTTTCCCAAGCTCTGGACTTTGGGGGTGGGGGGTGTCTTCCTTTGGCAACACTCCGGGAACCCTCCCCTGGCCACCTGGCCTGTCCCAGAGGACCTTCTCTTGCAATGGAGTGACCCAATTTTGAGCCATCCACGGGCCAGGGCAGTCATGACCCGGAAGTAAATGCTGATCTGACAGCCACAGGCTGAGGGTACCCAAACTCCCCAAGGTTCCCCCACAAATTGATACAAGCCCTTCCCCTTGGTGCTGGGCTCCTGTGGGGCACCCCTGAAACTCAGTCCTGGAAACCCATGCTGTGAACATAGGGTGGCCCTGTAGCACTTAGGAGGCTAAGGCAGGAGGATCACAAATGGAAGGCCTGCCAAGGTCTGCCCACGGTTAAGTTCTAGGCCAGCTTGGGCTACCCAAGAGGAACCTATTTCTCAAATGAAAGAAAGAAGGGGGAGAAGTGAAGGGCTTGGAGAATAAAGTCACCGAATCAAGACATCACCCAGAAAGCAAGAGGTCGTGACCATCCCTCAGGCACTGCCTCTCCTCTTCCTGAAGTCCTAAGAAACGAGCTAGCAAGTAGTGGAACACGTTCCACGAAGGGGCCTGGAACCTACAAAAACCCACTGAAGGGGGTCAGGGATATCCCTGGCCTGGTTCCCCCATGCTATCCTGTCGTCAGAGGAGTCAGGGTAAGGAGTCAGGGTGCCCCACCTCCCACCTCTACAGCCCTTTCTACTGAAAGCAGCTTGAAGCCCCAAGAGCTCATAGTCACTTCAGCTGGAGGCGGGCGAGGCCTGGCCTCTGGGAACCTGGTAGCACCAGGGCATTGGGTCGGGGCGGCTCACATGCTGCTGGCTGTAGCCCTGCAGGAGCAGCAGGTGTGGGCACTGGTACAGGGCGTAGCGCATGGTGTCGGGGCTGGGCTCCTCGGGGCCTTGGCTGGTGTCAGGCAGTGGGAGCACTGGGCTCAGGCTGGTCTCACTGACTGTGCGGCGCAGTCCGGGTGGAGGCGAGCTGTCAGAGGCCAGGGCCAGGGTTCCCTTGGCACGGATCCGCTGCAGCCTCCGGGCCTGGGCGTTGATCCCTAGAACACAATTGGCATGGGAAAGCAGTTAGTTTCACGGTGACGTTCTCCCGGGGTCCTTGGACGCCTGTCACCATTTGCCATTCTGTCAAAGCAGATGTGGAAGGAGGCTTGGCATTGAAAGGTGCCCCACAAAGGCTGCCCCCCTCCAGCAGTCACAGCAGGCAGTCTGGCTGTCTGCACTGTGGACATACCTTAGCCTCTGTCATGGTTCCCCAACACCAAACCCACCAGATACCTCTCCCCACCGCCACCGTGCCCATGCTGGGCCCACTGCCATGCCACCTGTCCTGTCCTTCCAGCCCACTTGTGTGTCAAGCTAAACTGCCCAGGGATGGGTGCTCCATCACTTTACAAGGAGGAAGGGTTACACTGCCAGTCACCGGCTGGTCTGCATCTGCCACAGAATGGCTGTCACCAGGCCAAAGCAGGCTCACATATGAACACATACATTTGCATACAAGTACACATGCATGCTAATGCCTATACAAGCACACAGAGAGACATGGATAAACAAATACAAGTGCATGCACAACTAACCATGCACACACAATAGTACATGCACACTCAAGCACCCACAAACACAAATATGGCATGCTCCCATGTGTAACACAAGTACAGAAACATGCACACATGTATACACACACACACACACACACACACACACACACACACACACACACACAGAGTAAACACTAAAAGCCTCATGCTTCAAATACAGGACGCGCTCTCTGAACTACTGCTATGGGAAAGCTGATGGCAGGAAGGATGGGACCCTGGGGACCCTGGGGACCCGGGCCAGTGTTCCCAGAGGACCCGGCGCTCTCCTCCCTGATCTCTCTGCTGAGTCCCCTCCACGCAGGCTTGTCCCCATTTCTGGCAGCCTTTCTCCAGCCATTACAAAGAAACCAGATCAAAAGCCAGAGGAAGGCGGACCGGACCAGGCTGGGGTGGGCTTACCGAGATCTGCCGGCCTGCCGAGCTGTGAGCTCTGCCCTTCCTTCCAGAAGGCACTTGCGCAGCTGCAGCCTGCGGGGGGCCCGGGCTGCGGGAGGGAGGCTGGCCAGCCGCAGTGGCAGACTGAGAGGCTGCCCCGCCCGCTGCAGAGCCTGGCCGGCCAGTCCAGCAAGGGATAGATGCCCAGCAGGTGGGACCGGGGCCCTCCACCCTGCCCTGCCCCCACTCCGGGAAAAAGACAAACAAACAAACAAACAAACAAATGAAAAAAGCCAGTCATTCAGCTCAGCTTAACCTTGCCTGTCAGTAGTGGAGCCAGATCTGGAAAATGAAAATATGTGCCAAAGCGATGTTCTGGCCTCTCTACATTCTCCAGCCCAGAGCCGGGTGACAGGAGGGACAGGTGCCCTAGGGTCTTTTTTAGAAAGGCTGGAGCTGCAGGGCCAAGATGAAGGTGGCCTCCTCTTTTAGCTTCTCAGAACTGTCCCACAGGGAGGAGACTTCCTGTCCCATGGGGGAATGCCACAGCTTGACAAGGAACAGCACCACCCTCTCTCCCCCTTCTGAGGGCTGCCGACCTGCCCATGTGTCAGAATCAATGTCCCTGATTCCCTTTGCTCTGGGCAGTCATGTGACTGTGCCCACCCCCCACCATCACACAGGAGTCCCCTGGGCAGGCAAGCAAGATGGCAACATCTAACAATGAGAACATCTGCAAAGTCAGAGGGCACAGGGCGAATGCCTCTTGTTTCCTTCAGCTGTCAGAGGGAATCTTGCAGTATTCATGCATGTGCATACATACATGCATGTGCATGCAAGCACATGCATTCTGCACCAGCACAACACCAACCTGTCAAAAAGGAGCACCCAGTTGGGGTGCAGATGGCACCAACGGGATTCGAAGGTGCAGTCGAAGAGCAAATGGCAAGGGAGACACGTAGTGTTGCCGCCACAGGGGTTGAGTGTTTACAGGCTGCACCTGGTTCATGTGGATGCTTATCTGGGGCCAATTTTGAAAAGAGTGGACAGCATGGGGGTGCTCAGAGGAGGGATGGGACAGCCAGAGACGGAGGAAGAGCACATACAGGGGTACCACATTACAGCAGGGGAGATGTAGGTGCATGTTCGAAACCTGGTGCAACCTCAGTGTGATCCCTGGAAGCCCACATGGGGGGAGAAAATTGTTCCACCCATGTACTTTGGCATGTGTATGTTCCCCCTATTCTCTCTTAAGTGAATTTTTTTTTAAAAAGTGCAGAATTTAACAGGATGTATCACGTCAAATGTAATAAAATATATGATGGGCTCAGCAAAGTGGCTTAGCAGGTAAAGAAAGATACCTGCAGCTAAGCACAGCACTTGGGTCTGATCTCCAGAACACGTCTACGTAAGGGTGGAGAGAGAACCAACTATACAAAGATGTGCTCTGCCCTCCATACAGGTACTGTGGTATGCACAAGTACACATATGCATGTGTGCACACGCACACACGCTCACACGCGCACACACACATAGAGATTAAATAAAATATTTAAAAAATGCATGATAGCTTGTTGCAGTTCGACTGCATGGTTGCTGATAAATCACCATCAAATGGATTAAGGGAACAAGGGGTTTATTTCCTTATGACAGTCTGGTTACAGTTCATAGTCAAGATTGTCAGGAGAGCATGCACAAACACCAGGGCCGAGGGAACGGGCCACACTATCTCTACATAACAGCTGACAGGGACGATCCTTATTTGCCAGACCAGCATGTCTGGCCAAGTATACAGAAGATGTCCACTTTTTCAACCAGCTCTCTATATTTTATTCCAGAGCCTAGTCCCACCCACCATGCCTGGACCTTCCCCATCAGCCAGACAATCTCGTGCAGGTTTGCTCTGGGCTTAACTCAACCATTATTTCTCTACAAATGTGCCCAGAACTCAAACCCTCACGTGTGCCTAACTATGACATAGCTTTGTATTGTTTTCTATCATTCACTGATCCTCTCGTTCATTCACTGATTTGATACACAGTCTTGCTATATAGCTCTTGCACGCTGGCCTGGGACTCTTGAGCTGCTTCCTTCTTTTCCCAAGCACTGAGATCACAGGTCTGTGCCTTCAAGCCCATCTGCTTTTCTTTCTGAAAATTTTGTCTTGCCAAAGCATCACGAAAATGTTATAGTCCTGTGTGCTTGTGGAGGACGGCCTGACCTCTCCTCTGCCCAAGATAAGGCTGCAGGAAGCCAGGCCCAGCACTTCGAGGTCAGGGAATCCAGTTCTGAAGTCCTGGGATTCTTCGGAATAGGGAGGTGGTCACGATGTCGATGTTCCCACATGCCTCGGCACTATGCCAGCTCAGATCCACCTGAGCTCTGACCCGTGGCTGGAGGACTTCAGGGGCTGTTGGAGCAGTGTCCCTCCCAAGATGATCCTGAACCCTTTCAGAGCATCCCCGTGGGACACACCTTGAAGACTCTGAGGTTGGCAAAACTGATGTCATGTGACCCAGGAGAAATGCTGAGGCCCAAGGTCAGACTTGTGGAGACGAGCCCAGATACAGGTGGAGCTTTGGCCATAATGAGGTCATGCCAGGGTCCCTCCAAACCTGGCAGGGGATTTGGTCCATGTGAGGGCCAGATCACACCTCATAATCTCCTTGCCCCACAACCGAATTCTGGACAGGTCAAATGGTGAGAGGGAAAGTGTTTTCTAACATGATTGCTCTAGATGGAAAATTATTCTCATACTTAAAAGCACCAGGCCCTGCCTTGTGAGAAGACTAACCTCAAGGTTGGAAGGATGGGAGTTAGGGGTGTGTGGCTATCTCTTCCCTCCCTTGTTCTCCGTGGGGTGGGCCTGGCCAAAGTTCTTATCCCTGAGGGGCCCCTCCTCCTCTTCTGGCATAGCTGAGCTCACTGCTGCAAAAGGTTTTGATTTAGTAGGTCTGAGGGATGCCCGGTGACCAAATACCTGACAGAAACAGCTTCCGGGAGGAAAGTTTTGAGTTTTGGCTCAGAGTTCTGGATGGCTCCGTCCATCCTGGAGGAGAAAAAGATTGTGACAGCCAGCTACAGGCGTCAACTTGACAACTGAGGGCCGAGCTCTGGGCACATTAGTGAAGCTCTTGGGCAGGCCTACAGGAGTTTGACTAATTGTTGAGGGAAGATCCACAGTGCCTGGGACTTTTCCTGGGCAGGTACAAACTATGGAGGGAGCTAACTAAAGGGGTTGGCGTTCTTCAGCATACTTGGACTGACATGGTGCTTTGGCAAGTGAGGTTTGCCCCTCATGCAGCAATCCCTGTGGATATGGTGTAGTCAGATACCTTGGCTCCTAGTGTTGGATGGACTCTTTTGTCAGGTTGGACTAAGAATTATAACTGGGCAATCATAAACTAGCATAAAATTCATGGCTCCCATAATCCATTTTGTGGCGAATTAATTTGCTGGCAACGTGCAGACTACCTGTGACACTGATAAATGGCAAGTCCACCTCTGGCAGTGGGTGCACCAGAGGGAAGGTGTCCCAGGGCAGAGGACCAGCAAGCACACCACACAGAGTGTGCCAGAGGAGGGGATAACCTTCGATCCTGGTCCCTGGAGCCGCTTCTGCAGCGAAGCCCTGCTTCCTTCCTAAAGGCTCCGTGACCTTCCTAACCGTGCCACCAACTAGGGAGCAAGTGCTCAAAGCCCGAGGTTGGGGGAAAACTTTGGATTCAATTCATGGGAATCTACATTTTGAAAAAAGTTCTCTACAAGGTTCTTGAACCACTGCAAGATCATGTCCCAAGCCATACAACCCTGTCTACAGCGATTCCTCAACAGGAGAAAAGAACCATTGACCGCGCCCTGAGACAGTATTAAAAGCAAAGCGTACACCTCACATTTAGCTTGTATCAAATTCTCCAATAAAATTCTGGTGACAACTAGGCAGAAAGCAGACAATGTGGGTCTCCCCAGGCCTGTCCGTTTACCTGTTTTCTGATGGAGAGACAGAAAAACAGCCACACAGGAACAAGGTGCCCGTCCCCCTAAGATAGCTGATTTATCTTGAGGAAACTCCAGGACCTCAGCTGTTTCCACTAGGGCACGCTGGGGACCTTCGTGGTTCCACACGAGGGCACGGTGGGGACATGCTTGGGAACCTCGACTATTCAGACTAGGGGATACACTTCCAGGATCCTCAAGGTTGCATCTGAGGACACACTCCAGGACCTTGGCTGGTCTCCCCAAAACATACTCTGGGACTCTCTTTGCCCCAATCCTGACATCTGTCAATTCGCAACACTCCTGAGCTGGGAGCAAAAGGAACCTTCTCAGCATTCCACAAGCAGGCCACGCCCAGAGGATGTCACCCACATCACACAGCTCTGCAGGGCTAAAGGACCAGCTGGGCAAGCTGCCCTGACGGGAGAAAACAGTCCTTTAACCCGGAGATGGGGACAGAGCAGAAGGGGTCACGTGTGGCTGTGACGGATGGGGGGGGCGGCCAGTGTCCTCCTGCTGGAGCATCCAACATGGCTTCCTGTCGACGTCCCTTGCCCTCCCTCCGCCCAGGCGCTGCTCTCCGGCTTCTACTACACTGCTGATGGAGAAATGGGACTTTACCCTGAGCCGCCCCCGCGCCTCTTCCACTGAAGGAAGCAGCTTTAAAACCACCCTCCAGTAGAGACTGTGAGGGCCAGGGGTGTCAAGATTGCCTCTGACACAAACTGACCACCCCAGCTGCCATGGAGACGAGGTTCTGGCTTTGGCTGGCAGTCCCTGGAAAGAGCAACACAGCTCTTCCTGCACGTCACCAACTTCCTTGATAAAGTCACCCTGGGTCTCCCCACATGGTCCTGTTTTCTCCTCCCTCCCTGCTCAAAGGTACGAAATAAAGCGCACAACCAGGAAGTACACAGGCGTTCCCCCGCCCACGGGCAGAGAGACTGGACGTGGATGAGCAGCACAACCACCTTTCCCAGGCTGGGGCTTTCCTAGCATGAGGGAATTGGCCTGTTCCAGAGAAACTGCTTGTGACAGCCAGGGCCACACTTGGAAAATAAACTGAGCATCCGCTGCAAATCCATAGGCATCTATTCTGCATCAAGTCTTCTCCTCGCTGGGATGTCCTTTTTATTTTTTTACATTTAATATCTTATTTTACTATCAAAGAGAGAGATATACATGCCATTGTGCATGGGTGGAAGTAAGAAGTCAATTCTCTCCTTCAACAGAGAGAGAGAGAGAGAGAGAGTGAGAGAGAGAAAGCAAGAGAGACTGGGAGAGACTGAGACCAAGAGAGACTGAGAGAGACCAAGAGAGAGAGGCTGCCGTGGTACACAGGTGGAGATTAGAAGTCAATAATTATGTCCTTCCTCACGTGGACTTCCAAGACTCAAACTCAGGTTTCAACAGAAGCCTTACCAGCTGAGCCACCTCACTAGCCCCTGGAACGTCCTTTTCTAAGGAACCGAAAACCTAGCACACAATTGGCCAAGCAATCCTTCATGTATCATTGTTCCAACTCCAAAGAACTGCTTATGACATGAGTATGGTGGCACACACCTGGAATCCTAGTCTCTGAGAGGCTGAGGTAGAAAGATCATGAGTTCAAGGCCAGCCTGGGCTACACAGAAAGATCTTGTCTCAAAAAGCCAAACAAAAACAAGAAAGACACAGTTGACAGAAATTGGGAAAAGAGGCTGAGAGCCAGGGTCTCCAGGTGAATGGACTATGAAGATGTCTGTTCCCCACACGATGAAGAGGGTCAATGCAGTCCTTGGAGAAGGCTTACGGCATTGGCAAATGCAAAGGACCAAGCGATCAACAAGCTGGGAGCTGGAGCATCAGAAATGAAATCATTATAAGTCAGTCATTAAAAGGAATGAGGATGCTGGAATAGATGCACACATGCTTAGAAGGCTGGTCGTTTCTGTAAATGGTGCTGAGTTGCTTTAACATGTACACAGAAAACAAAACGCATCATGATCCTCGCACCTCACGCCCGCCATGGACACCAACCCTCATGAGAGATAACATGAGAAAGTTGGAAAAGGAAACCCCAAGGAAAGATCTTCCTCAAAGTTCTTAAACAGGGGAACAAAAGTTCACAAAAGAACCAGCCAATCAACCAGCCAGGCCGTGCATGCCTCAGAGTGCACAGGATCGAGCATACAAACACCAGGTCGGCAATTCCTGTCACCACCTGGGTTTTTTTTTTTAATGTGTGTGTATACATATATTTTACATGAGGGCGTGTGAGCATGGGAATCACATACTTGTTAGAGCCCACAGATGTTTCAGAAATCATCTTCAATTGCTTGTCCAACTTATTCTTTTGAGGCTGGGTTGCTAAACTCATAGCTTGCCTGTAGGCAAATCTAATTAGTCAGTGTGCTCTGGGGATTCCCAGGGTCTGCTCTGTAGAGCTGGAATGACAAGCAGGCCATGACATCCACCAGGCATTTCATGTGGAATCTGGGATCTCAGCTTTGATCCACGTCATAAGTGTCAACTTGACTGTTGAGGGTTTCAGCTCTGGGCACATTTGTGGAGAATTAGTGGTTGGGTTAAGCCCCGAGCAAACCTGCAGGAGATTGTCTAGCTGATGGGAAAGGCCCAGCCCATGGTGGGTGGGACTAGGCCCTGAAGAGATGAATAAAATACTGAGAGTCGATTGAGGAAGTTGGCATCCTTCTGTTCACTTGGCCAGACCTGCTGGTCTGGCAAGTAAGAATCGTCCCTCTCTCAGCCATTATGTAGAGATGGTGTGGCCAGTTCCCTAGGCCCTGGTGTTGGTGGTTCATGCTCTCCTGTCAAGCTGGACCAAGAACTGTAACCAGACTGTTGTAAGGAAATAAACCTCTTGTTCCCTTAATCCGTTTGACGATCATTTATCAGCAACCATGCAGGCGGACTGAAATACTTTCGTGAAAAGCACTTTAACCACTGAATCATCTTCCCAGCACTCCTTTTTTTTTAATTTTTTTTATTATTTATTCAGTTGTGCGTGTGTGCGTGTATAGAACCATGGATGAATTTAGGAACCACCATGGACCGCCTCCACCTCCTCCTTATTTACTCTGCCCGGGGATTCACAGGCTCCGCCCTACCAGGACCAGAAATGCACGCTGCCTGGCGTCTATATGTGGGGTCTAGGATTTGAACTCAGGACTTTCTGCCTGCAAGGCAGAGGCTTAACCCCTGAGCCCCAGCACTCCTTTTTTTGAGACAGGGTCTCATGCAACCCACTCTGGCTTTAGACTTTTGATCCCCTCGTCTCTACCTCCCAGGTGCTGGGATGACAGCATGTGCCATCAAGCCCAGTTAATGTGGTACCTGGGAGGAGCCTGGGGCTCTGCACATGCTTGGCAACCATTCTACTTCCTGAGCTATATGCTCAACCCCTAAGCCAGCTCTTTATGGAGGGTACAAGAGTGTTGAGACTGACAAAGGCAAAGCCAACTTTTCTTTTTCTTTTAGATGCTGCCTCTCCGTAATGCCCACCGTGCTCTCAAGAATCCGAGGAGTGAATGGCCCTCCGGCCTTGGCCTGCGGAGTTCTGGGTTCCAGGTTCATACACCGTGCTCCAGTGAAGCTTGTGTTGCAAATGGACACCCCCACCCCCCCACCCCACCCCCCACGTCACAGTCAGAGATCCAGTCTCATGATACAGGGACACCTCATGGAAAATCAGATCACACTGTGAGGGTTGAGAACAACAGAGCAAACGGAGCTCACAGTCTCACTGGGTCTCAGTGGAAGTTAAGGGAACGGGACTCGACATGGAGCAGTCATGCCAGCGGGCACAGTAAAATGGAGAATCTTACATCCTAACTCCACGGAGGCCTCCTCTGCCACAGACAGGTTTTCCACCATTGCAAGACCACAGGACCTTGGAGTCTGCGAGGAGGCACCACCCTGGAACCCCTGCCCTGCCTTGTCTCCATACTCCGTGTGCCGATCCCACAAGCTGCAGTAAAAGAAGCTGAAGCACAGGCGGCCCAGCACAACAGAGCCATGTGCTTGTAGTTCCAGCCACTGAGGTGGAATGGAAGCAGGAGTTGTCTGTAATTACTCTACATTGTTGCTGATAAATTCATGACTAAACAGCTTAAGGGAACAAGTGGTTTTATTTTGACTTACAACTGTCTGGCTATGGTTCCTTCTCCAGCTTGAATTCCTTCTCTAGAGAAGAATTAACCATAGCAAATCCAGAGGACTGTCAAAAGAGGGGCAATCCTCACTTTCTAGGCCATGTCTGGTCAAGAATGCCTGCTTCCCTAACTAACTTTCTCTATCTTATTCACCTGTGCAAGGACTAGCCCTACCTACCAAGAGCTGGGTCTTCCCCACCAACTAGACAATCTCTTGCAGGTTTGTTCAGGGTCTAATACAACCATAAATTCTTTACTAATGTGCCCAGAGCTTGAACTTTTAACTGTCAAGTTGATGCAAGTATCAATGACAGGTGGATCCCTGGGTACACTGGACTGCCAGCGCAGCCTCCTTGGCAAGTTCAGGCTCAGTGAGGGACCCTGTCTCAAAAATAAAAGGGTCACCATGTTCTTAAGGGACAGCATCGGAGGTCCACACATGTGTGAGTGAGCATGCAAGTACACGGATATACACACACACGGTAAATAAACAGATGATGTATAGCATTATACACAGGGAGTCTTAGATTTAGAAAATAAAATGCATTTTATAACATTTTAAGAAGGAACTAGAATGAGTAGCACCAAGTCATCCGAAGTTATCCCCTCTACTGGTGATTTTGTGGATTATTTTGAGTCTTTTCTTTATCATTGCTTTATCTTCCAAATTTCTGCATTCAAAAGGTCATTTATCTTAAGGGCGTACATATTTTCTAAATTACCAAAATGTATTACTTCTATGATAAAACCTGGACCTTTGCACACTCTTTCTTTGAGAAGCAACCAGAAACCCAATTAAGATAATGGATAAAAATTGGGCTGGGTAACTGGGCTTAGAGACTAATGCCTCTGTCTCACAAACAAAAAGATCTGAGTTCAGATCTCCAGATCCCACGTGAAATGGCAGATAGAAATAGCAGTGGCTTGTAATTCTGGCTCTGAGCGGCAGAGTCTGAGAATCTCCAGAGCCAAGCAATGAGGAGGTAGAGCATTCCAGGGTGATTCTCCAGGTCACCCTTTGGCCTCCACAGACACACACATTCAAGTACTCAAGTGCACTCCTGTACAGAGAGAGAGAGAAAGAGAGAGAGAGAGAGAGAGAGAGAGAGAGAAATAAAGGGTCACTGAGGAGATAAACACTGGGCCATTTGTCAGTGTGTCACGACTGGACACAGCCTTTGGGACAGTGTCTGGAGTGAGTGCCCGGAGCCTCGATAAGCCTGTTGGCACATGCCTGTAATGCCGCACTTGGGAGTCTGAACCAGGAGCACTGTAAGGTGGAGACCAGACCAGGAAAGTAAGACTTTGTCTCAAAAAAGAAAAGAACTTCTGGAGCTAAAAACAAGGGCTACATTTACTTGCCTCAAGGTGAGCCCCCTCGGCAGATCACAATTAAGCATAATCCCTTCTTCTTTGGAACAAGTCACAAACATGAACAACTGGATGGAAAGGACCATGGTGTCTCTGACTCTACAGATCATCCTTCCTGGATCTAGTGGGACAAACTAGACAGTCAATGCAGTGGACAACAGTAAGTCTCTTGATTTAATATCAGAGGGACATCTCCTGACCCTAGGAGAGACCAACTGCCTGAGCCATGCAGAGCGGGATCTCAGCCTCCCTCATATCAATGTCCTATCCGCTGTCCCAAGCAGACCCCTGCTCTCCAGAACCCACACACCAAATCCAAACTTCAACCAGGGAAAGGATGACCAAACGTTTCTCTAAAGAAGATGTGCAAATGGCAAACAGGTATGTTTAAAAATTGTCAACATTTGCCCCTCACGGGATTCACATGTGGGGTCTGTGAGTTCGTTTCTAGTTCCTTGCTTCTCATGGATTCCATGCCTGGAGTCTATGAGTTCTCCAAGGTATTTACCCCTCATGGCACTCCATGTCTGAAGTCTATGAGTTCTATTCTTTTTCTCCTCTAATAAACTCTACCTTAATCCTCTAAAAAATAAACAAAATTTAAAAATTGTCAACAGGACCCGGGAGATGGTGCAGTGTTACAGCACTTGTCATGTGAGAAATGAATTGCAGTTCAGATCACCAGATCCTAAGTTAAACACTAAGTGCCAATAACTCTGTCTCAAAAGAGTAAGTTGGAAGAGCGATGGAGGATGATTCCTAATCAACTTCAGGCCTCCACAAGCATGCATGCACTCTCCCCAACACACACACACAAGTTACACACACACACACACACACACATCCCAAGGGAATGCAAAATAAAGAAATAAAAGTGAACACAGCCAACCTGGGAGGTGCTAACATCAATGCAAACCAGTCGAGATGAGGAGATGTGTCAGGTTGACCATGTTTGTAAATACAAACACAGACATAAACAAAGGAATGGGAAGGTCAACGCCCCTCACATTACTAGTAGGAAGAGAACAGACATCTGGAGGGAAAAAAAGTTTTGTCAGTTTATCAAAAATGTTCAACAAACTCACCTCAAGACTCAGTATTTTCATGCCTAGGGAAACACCGAAGAGGTTACACACCACGTGTGCAGCTTTGCTTGTTGTACATCAATGTTTGTGGTAGGCAGCATTGTGCATGATAAAACTGAAACATGTTCTGGCAAGAGGCCTCATGGAGTAAAGATTGCAAACCTGGCAACATGAGTTCAATTCCCAGAGCCCACATGGTAGAATGAGAGAGCCAACCTCCTACAATTGTTTTCTAACTTTCACATGTGCCCCACTGGCATGCATGTACCACATATACACATCCAACAGATGAAATGTTAAACAAAAAATAATTCAAATGCCTCTCAACTCCTGAAAGGACAAATAAAACATTATATATTATATAATGAACTATTATGAACTGTAAGAAGAAAGCAGATACTGACACCTTTCCACATGGACAATCCTCAAAAATAACAGTGGGGAAAAAAAAGTATAATTTAGTTTTATGAAGTGACCAGAAAAAAATAAGTTTGTGGGCCGTGGAGATGTTCAGTCTGCAAAGTACTTGTCTTGTAAGCACAAGGACCTCAGTTTAGTCCCTAGAGACCACTAGAAAATAACCAGGCATGGTGTTGTGCATTTGTAACTCCAGCAGTGGGAGCCAGGCAGGCCCCTGGGGTTCACTTACTCGCTGTTCTTGGAGCATTCCAGACCAGGAGACCTAGTCTTGAAAAGGTAGATGGCACCTGAGGTTGCTCTCTCATATGTATACATATGCACACAGGAAAACAGGAAATCACGCAAACATGCACACACAAGTGCATGAACACACACACACACACACACATACACACACACACACACACACACACACACACACACACACACACACACACACAGATAGATGAAGTGCCAAAACTAAAAACTAGAAATAGTAGACAGTTGAACACAGTGGCCTCTGGGGAGGGCAAGGCTGGGAAGAAGGAGGGTTGGCAGGGAGCCGGCGTTTGTTTTTATTTTTATTTAAGCCATGAGAAAGTGTTGCTTTAAGTGTACGCCTGTCTAACTGAACATGAGAAAGCTCACAAACGGTGTGTGAGGCACAGGCAGGCAGGAGCTGCTTCCATGCCTGGGGAGACTGTCTTTCTCTGAGGCTGGGAAACAGTCTGCTTACCCTCCATCAGGCAGCCGCTCCGGGGCAGCTTTATGACATGTCAGTCATCTACAGACACTAAGGGATGAGCAGAGGTTCTGGTGTCCTTGAGCTCTCAGGTGCATCATCAGCTTGGAGAGACCCACAGCACCAAGGGAACACTGGGAGGAAAGGCCATCTCGCCATCAGCGTGTCTGCAGTGAGGTACTGAGGCATGCAGAAGTCTTGGGGTCTCAGAGTACCTGGTAGAGCACCTGCCTAGAATCCCCAGTGAGGGGTCGGGAAGGGGCATTACCCAGTGGTACAGTGCTTGTAAGTTTGAGGCCCTAGCTTCCATCCCAGTAAAGTACGGGTGCGTGCGCGCACACACACACATGCACACACAGCCTTGTACTCCAAATCCATTTTACACACCATTTCGTATAAATGCAAAAGCAATCTAAATTTAGGGGCTGAGGATGTGACTCAGCTGGAGAGGTGCCTGCCTACATGTAGGAACCCTGAGCCCCATCCACAGCATGGGAGAAACTGGGCATGGCAGTACATTCCTGTAATCGCAGTTCTTAGGACGTAGTCAGGAGGATATGAAATTCAAAGTCATTTTTGACTATGTTGCAAGTCGAAGGTCAGTGTGGACTGCATATAATAGTCTATCTCAAAATAAACTGATGAATAACTAATATTTAAAAGTGAATCCAGGACTGGAGAGATGACTCAGGGGTTAAGACTCTGCCTCATGAGCAGAAGGTCCTCATGAGCAGAAGGTCCTGAGTTCAGATCCCAGGTCCCACATAAAATACCAGGTGGAAATGGTGGCAGCTGCACTTCCGGCTCTAATAGGCGGAGCCTGGGAAATCTCAGAGCAAAGCAAAAAGAAGGTAGAAGCAATACAGAGTTCCCAAAGTCACCCTTGTTCCTCCACAGTGACACACAGTGTCTTCTGATACAAACACACACACACACACACACACACACAGAGCAAATAAATAAATAAGTAATATTTAAAAGTGAAACCAGATTAAAATCCACACATAAATTGATATTTACATTTAGCAGATTTCTTTCTGAAATTGCAAAAAGAAAGAAGGAAGGAAAGAGGGAGGGAGGAAAAGAAAAGAAAGAGAAAGAAAGAAAGAAAGAGAAAGAGAGAGAAAGAAAGAAAGAGAAGAAAGAAAGAAAGAAAGAAAGAAAGAAAGAAAGAAAGAAAGAAAGAAAGAAAGAAAGAAAGAAAGAAAGAAGAAAAATATTCCCTAGTAAGAAAGAAATATGTCCTGGTTTACATTGTTAGTTGTTTGTTCTAGGAAAAGGAAGGAGAGAAACTATTTGGAAGAGCCACTAGGAAAAATAGCCACCCTCCAGGGACTCAGAAAGCGCTCAGAAGCCAAAATCAGAAATGGCTGGGCTAGGGTTTGCTGAAGTGTCACCGAGACTGGAAACGCAGGCGAGAACACAGAGCTGGACACAACTCAGAGAACAGAGTAATGACCTGCCATGCAAGGGCCCTTGGTCCCAACTCTAGCACTGCGAAAATCAACAGATAATTCTTCATGCATTCAGTTTTGTTTAACTTTTTTCACATGTGAGTGGGCGCACCTGCATGTGTACATCAGAAATTATCCTCCAAAGTTCTTCCATCTTACTTTTTTCATGTGTGTATATGTGTCTGTACAAGAGGGCATTTGAGTGCAGTGTGCCTGTGGAGGCCTAAGGGTGACACCAAGAATTAGCCTGGATTGGTTTTCCTCCTCAATGTTTTGTTCTGTGGTTCCCCAGGCTCTGCCTTCCTGGGTCAGAACTGCAGGCCCGCAGCATTTCCACCTGGCATTTTCATTTGGGATCCAGGGGCTTGAACTTAGGTCCTTTCACTAAGGTAAGAGTTTCAACCCCTAAACCATCTCCTCCGCCCCTGCCTGACTGTTTTGAGCCTGGCTCTCTACTCAAACCCAGAGCTCACCTGTAGGGCTGGTCCGGATAGCCAGCTTGCTCCGGGGATCTGCGGACTCTGTCTTCTGAAGCTGAAATTACGGGCGAGCCATCATGCATACCTGGTTTATTTTTTTTTTAAACATAGGATTTAGGAATCCCAACTCTAGTTCTTTTGCCTGTAAGACAAGTGCTTGCGAACACTCAGCCACACAGAATCTTCCAAGAGATTTTTCCGGTCAGCTGGAGGACCTCAAGGAAGTTCAAGAGGGCTGTCATTTCCATGGTAGAGGCTAAATATAGAGACGGGACTGTGTCAGAGATATGTGTGGATGGCTCCGGTGTGGTGCACTGGATTCCTAGGAAATGCCCAGGTGGGCCATGAGGCTCTTGAGAAAATTCCATCAGCAGAGGTGCTTGTGGCAGCAACTGAACTGACAGAGGCTCTGGAATTAAAAAACACTGGTAGAATCCTGCTGAGAACCATGTGACAAGGACAGGTGATCTGGAACGGAAGCTGGGGCCTAGCAGGGGCAGGGGCCGGGGTCCAGCAGCTACTCCCAAGCCTGGAAGCGCCACCCAAAAACTCCAGTGGCCAGATTTGCAAACCACTGTAGACCAGTGGAAACATTTTTTACCTTCCATCCCCTCTTGCAGACACAGAATCTTGGTCACTGTCACCTGTGCCTGTCCTATCACTAGAGGCTGGGAGCACTGGAAAATGACTAAAGGTCACATGTTCACAGGGAGGGGGGGCGGGATAAAAATGGTGGTCCAAGCATGGAACTTGGTAGATAACCCCCAAAGGTCTCATTCACTGTCATTCAGGTGTTGATATCATAGACTGGAACAGATGAGACCAAGCAACCCGAAGATAGGGTGAGAATATCAATGTAGATATGGGATTGGGTATGTATGGGGGGGCAGACCCAGTTGTTAAATGATTCCCAATGACACTAGACTTTGCATCTGCCACATCCTGAGGGTGAACGGGACAAGTGCCTGATGCCATTTTATGGTTATGGCTCTTTACATGATGAGAGATTTCTGTAGCACTAAGTACACAAAGGCTCACACAAAGGAAGGTTATCTAAGTGAACCATAAGCAAACACGTGAGCCTTCTAAAACCAGACAGAAAGACAAACACTGAATGAACAAGGAAGACTCGATGCACCTCTACAGACCTGAGGGCCTGAGCCCTTTGGAAAGTTCAACCACTTAACGCTTGAGCTTGAAACTGTGTGTCACGCAAGAGGTTGTAGTGACTTCTCAGTGTCACCCTCTCTCTACCTAATAGCTTCATCCCTATGTTGCTGGCGAGGCCCCGTGCCCAGCTAGTGGATGCTGCATTTTCTCATGTCCCTTATGGGCAGGCCTGGCCATGAGTAAGTTCCAGTCAGTGACAAGGGATGTTTCTGATGGGACTTGTTCTCTGGGAAAAGGACTGCCTCCACTTGTAAGGAGTGATGGTTCATCTACACCATCAATGACACTAGACTTAGAATTGCCTAGGAGACACGTCTCCAGGGATACCTATGAGGACATTCCCAGAGAGGTTTAACTGAATTGGTAAGACACTCAAAATCCAGGCAACGCCATGCCATGGGTTGGCTCCTGGATGAAATCAAAAGGAAAAACCAAGCTGAGCATCAGCATCCATCTCTCGCTGCTTCCTGACCATGGATGCCACATGACCAGCTGCCTTCACGCTCCAGCTGCCATGGTTTCCCTGCCGCCCTTGATGGATTGTGCCCTACAACTGTGAGCCACAGTAAACTCTTCAAGTTGCTCTGTCAGGTGTTTTGCCACAGTGACAAGGAAAGTAACCAGTGCCATAGAGTGCTATGGCTTGGATGTAATATGCCCCCCACAGGTTTGTGTGTTAACACTTGGTCCCTAGCACTATCTAGGGAGGTCTTGGACCTGTACTAGGACCGAGCTACACGAAGTGATGGCTTGTATATTTATAACCAGCTTGACTTCCAGTTTCATTTCTGCTTCTCGATCCACCAAGATCTGAGCAAGCATCCTTGTGCACCTGCTGCCACAGCCTGAACTAGTACTGTCGCCCTGCCTTCCCTGCCTCAATGGACTGCATCCCTGAAATGTGAGCTGAAGCAAACTCTCCACGATTAAGTTCTGATCAGGTTCTTGGTCATGAGAAGGGGAATAGCCAATACAAAGAGATACTTCTGCCTTTTCTCCAATTCATTCCATACCTTGAGCAATTGGAGAATAAAAGACAGGAGCTGTCCGGTCTCCTTTACCCTTCTTTCAAATACAAGAACATCGAGGCTGGGGCTGTAGCTCAGTGGTCAGCACTTGCCTGGCATGTACAAAGCCTTGCCTCGGCTCCATCCCCAGCACCATAAAAAGGAAAACCTGAATTGTCTTTTTTTAATATTTTATTTGAGAAGGACGGGGAGAGAAAAAGAAGGCACATACATTCGTGCCTTGTTACATGAGTGGAGGTCAGAGGACAAGTCTGTAAGTGAGCTCTCTCCTTCCACCATGTGGGCTTCTGGGACTTAAACTCAAGATCGCCAGATTTGTGAGCAGGCACCTGGCCTGCTGAGCTCTCTCTCTCAGATCCCACAGCTGCATTCTTAGCATAAGATTTAAACATTTTCGGCCAGGATTTTGGTTTCATGTTGTTTGGCATTTATCTTTATTATGTTTGTAATGGAGAAATACATTATCTGCTTTCAAAACAGTGCTTGAAAAATACAAAGGGTACAGATACTGTATCACAAAGCAAACTCCAGCCATGAGACGTGGTGTACATCGCATGAAAAAAAAAGTTGTCTGATACTCAGGTAATAAAAACTAGACTTTAAAAAAAAGCCCCAAGTTTCCAGCTTGGTGAAACAGGTATAGTGACACGAAACACTTAAGAAACTAATTTAAATTTTTTCCAATGAGTAAACGAAATGATGAGACTAAATTTGTATCTAGCACTTTTGACCCAACGCCACAGCTATTCGAAAAATGCAGTAAGTATGTGCCCCTCATCCCTTCTATTATTTTGGTGGGAGGGAGACTTGCATGGAGCAAGAGGCGAAACACAGTGATAGCGGTATATCCCAGGTATCAGAAAGTCCCGATTACTGCATAGCTTACAAGGAAAAAGACTACATTGCAATTTTGAAGAATTAATCCAGGACAAATTGTGGTTTAACATGAGGAGTGGAAATATCAGAGTGGAAAGGTGCAGTTTGGAGGGACAAGAGAGAACTAAGCTGCTCAGAAAACCTGTCAAGTTCACTGTGTCTGATCAGGAAAGGCTAAGCTTGTGTTCCTCACCATCTACTGACCTCCATGGGTCCTATAAGCATGGATGTTCTGCTGCTTGATGATGAAGGGTCTTTTTCCTCCTTATAGTAGCCCCAACATTTGGTAAGGTGAAAGGGTAGAAAACTGACTAGATGCCTAGTACTTGGCGGGAATTATTTTGTGTATGCCTATACACATAGAAATCTAAGCATGAGTTTTGGTTAAGTCATTAAAAAATTAAAAAGTGGTTTAAAATTATTGGGAGAAGATGCCCTTTTAAAATCCTACACATGTAAAATTGGAAACCAGCTTCCTTTTAAAGCAGATATTCTGTCTCACACACACACACACACACACACACACACACACACACACACACACACAATCTTATATACAGAGATCAAATGGCTGTCCAAGGTCAGCACCCTCTTTTGGAAACATTTACTTTTTACTAAACTATTAGTTATGGAGTCAGAGTTTAGTGTTTTGTGCACTGCAGGTCACAAACTTGTTAGATTCTCAGCATGGTTTCCATACTCACATTCTGGGTTTTTAAAGAAACAATGTACAAGCCTACTGTGTAAAAACAGCAAGAACAGGGTGAAGGGCAAAAGCTTTGCTTATTTCAGGACAAGTGACTGGGGTCACAAGGACATTGAAGCTCTGCTGACTCCGAGAACTATGTAACCGCTGATTGTACGCTCTCCAATAAAACAATTCCATAGACACATCCGATGTGTCATTTCTTGATCATGTCCCATCAAAACAAAGACTTAGTAATGACCATTGTGATGGCAAATAAACGCCCTAAGAGTTGCATTTCACTTGAAAGGGTGCAGCTACCTTGTGGGGACTGAAATGGTGACATTTTGTGCTTTCTCTTAAGTATGCTACTACACAAATCATATCCAACTTTAAGGTTAATGGTAAAGAAACCTCTTTAGGGGGAAATAAAAGCTAAAATTTACCAAGATGAAAATCCAAAATTAGATCTAGTTCCTACCAAAAAAAAAAAAAAAAAGAAAAAAGAAAAAAAAGAAAAATCAATAAAAACATAAAGTGCATCACTGAAAAGGAATTCGGATACTAGTTTGTATTGCAAAACTTTCCAACAAAGGATCAAACATAAATCTGATCCTCAGGCCAGTCACGAGCACGAATGTCGTTGGAGGGAATTCTTTCCTTCCCTTAAGGTAGCAGGCCCTTCGTTACTACAGCTCCTGCTGACACACCATCTGGGACATTAATAACAGTACCTCTGCTTTCACATACTAATGTGGCCTTCTGTTCAAGATGAAGCCAAGAATGTTCCCGAAATGAGTACAAATCTAGTTTGAGTCAGTGTGTGGGCTGGTCCTTTCCTTCCCCTTCTTCAACCATTCAAAATAACAGGTTGGATTACAGGATTTGTTTTCGGCCTGTAAGGTGGTTTTCATCCATTCAATCTGTTTCTCGTTCGATTCTTGATAACAGGAATAGGATCTCCAGGAAGACTGGGGACACGGGGCTGTCTGTTCCCAGGTGTTTCCTGAGAGGTCTCAACACTTTCGACCTGAGCCATGCTTGTCCATCTGGCTCAGCCCTGCTGCCGAGAATTTCCCAGTCCTCTCTTCACGTGAGACTGCCCTCTAGATGCCCAGGATAGGATTAGGTATGCTTGTTGTATTTCCTGAGGGTCTAGGTGGATGGTTTACCAGATGGGTTGAAGAAACCACTCGGGTCACTGTGGCTTTTGGCTGTGGAGAGATGGCAGCCGGCGGGGGCATCTGGGGAATGCTCTCGCTCAGGGCACCTGAGCTTTCACTGGAGTTCATGGGCTGCAGGGAGACTTCAGGAAATTGGATGTTGGTCACAGAGGCTGCCATGACAGCCAGGGCAGGGCTGTGTCCACCCTGAGGATTTCCAGTCATGGAGCCAGTCTTCAGAGGGCCACCCGAAGAAGGGATGACAGACAGACCACTCTCACTGTCCACTGGCAGGTGAAGGCTGCTGTCTGTCAAGTGCGTTTCCTTTTTCTGAAGCACATGATCAGGGAGCAGCTGATGAAGCTCCTTTCTTCTTAGATGCATTGCAGCAATTTTCATATCCATCTCAAACATCTTGCTATTTATGGCTTGCCTATATACTGTGTCTGTGAAGGACTGAATGTCGTAGGTGAGATCAATATTAAGAACTTCCGAATTTTCTGGCCTTTTTAACACCAACCCAATCACCCACATTGTACGAAATTCTTCCTTATCGAGATTCTCTTTGGGTGCTGGGAATGACTGGGGGTTCACATGGGCCAGGGTTATAAACTCATTCTTCTCCAGGCTCCCAACCAGGATTCGGATCTTGGATTCCACCAGGCCCACCCACTCTAAATGTTGCTTTTCTGTTGGTGCACTTGCCAGAAGAACAATGTAGTGCTTGTATTTCTGAAAGAAGCTTGGTGCTTCGAAAAGTTTGGACCACTCTGCCTTATTTAACAAAATTTCATGGGTGATAGCAAGACCTTGCTTAAACTCCTCGATCATGACCATCCTGGTGGAAATAGACACGTTGTAGGTGGAGTTTTGTTGTGGGTATGCAGGTGTGATTATGGGCATTAGATGGTACCTGTCACTGGGATTCACCCTTGGGTCCCACACAGGCAAGTTCAGATTCCTTTCTTCGGGTTCTTTCAATAACACGGGATTGGGCCATTCCCACTCAGAAAACACCAAGAAGAATTTCCGCACAAGAGTGGAGGCTATTGCATTTGGATAAAGCTGGCAAGTTCTGGCGACCAGCATGGCCCAGGAAACGCCTCCGAGGAAACCTAAGATATTGGAATAGATGTTGTGGCATTTGGCCCATAGTTTGATGGCTCTCAGTGTTAACCTGAAGCTGTCAATGTTTGGGACAAGATGTAAAATTTCATCCGTCACCCGGCAACCATTGAGGCTTCTGATGCACCGGATATCTAAGTTTTTAAGCAGACTGTCGTCCCGGAGGTCCAAATCTTCCGGGATGGTCTGCAAGGCTAACCTGGCAAACAAGATATCAATCTCGATCCCGTCAAAACATAGTTTGATGACCGGGACGAACGCCTCCTCCACGGCCCTTAGGTCTTTCACGGCTTCCTGCAGTTTCAATTTCTCATAGAACGAGGTGAAGAAGTCATTCCGATCCACGTGTCTCGGCGCCACGCACAGCGCGTCGATGTCGGCACCTTTCGTATGGACTCCCAGTCGGTACGAGCCGAACGTAAAAATTTTCCCCCCAACATTTTCAATTACCGCTTGTGGAAGATTCCTGCTTTCACTGATTTCCCGGATCCATTGCTTCACCAAATTATTTAATTTCTGCAAAATTAAAATCCTGCGCTGCAGTTCCTCTTCCTCTTCGAAGACCCCGAAGGGCCTCAGGGTCTCGATCAGCCTCTGCGTGAGGTCGCGGTCCGGGTCCTTGGGGGTGGCCAGGCTGATGGGAGACGAGATGCCGAACTGCTTCGGGGCAGGAGCCGAGTGGTGTGCTCCTGGGGTGGGAACCGCAAATGGCATCATCTCTAGCTCCCGCGCCGCCGCCGGGGCGCCTGTCCAGCCACCGCGACCTGCTCGGTGGCCGCCGCCCGGCTCATGTTCTGAAGGCGGGAGGGGCGGGCTCCTACCGGCCGGCCCGGTTACCCCCGCTCCGTTCCGAGCCCGCCGCCTCAAGCGCTTCCTCTCTTGCCCCTCGGTGCCAACATGGCGCCGGGCTCCTCAGCGGTCGGCGTCCCAGAACCGACCGCGCACGCGCGCGCCTGCGCACCGGCCACCGCTGGCCGGCGTGATCTCGCGAGAGCTGGGGATCTCGGCCAATGGTGGGCCGGGCCTCGCGGCCAGGGCGCAGACTCACTCCCCGAGGGCCGAGGGCCGCTCCGCAGGCCCAGTACTGACCCAGCACCGTTAACTCCCTCTTGGGCGGACCGCTGCTCACAAGCCGCTTCCGCCGCAGGTTCGGAAGTCGCTCCGGCTGGCACTAGCGACGGGCTGCTCCCCGCAGGCTCCGGCAGCGCTGCTCGCGCGTTCTGTCTTCCCTACGAGTGCTCCTCCTAAGACCACGCGGCTCTTTCTGTCCCTGTGGCTGGCTGGACATGTCTGTCCCTCGCGTGCAGAGTTTGCAACGCTGTTGTGTGGATTTCCTGGGCTTACCAGGGACGCGGGGTTCCTGATCAGAAGGGGGGTCCCTTTCATCCCACGTTCCCAGGGGAGACCCATGCTTTGTCGGAGGAGCATGTTCTTCCGCGCATCCTCTTGGGTCTCGCCTAGTCCCCTCTCCGTGCCCCGGAACCCAGGCCTCTCGTGGAGCGGGCGGGTCGCCTGCGGGTTCCCTCATTCTCTCCTTGACTGTTCAGTCCCGTTAAGCTTCGCTCAGATGTTCTTCTCACTTCTCGTTTGTGATGCCCGGTCCTTGTGCTCTCCCACTGGGCACCACCTAAGGGAGGCTTCTTCACACGCTTACATTTCTGTTACTGGAAGCATTGTCTTGTCCTGCCCCCATCGTCTTTGCTTTGGGGGATGTGATATTCTCTTCTTTCCTGTTTTCTTCCCACCCTCTTTTTGAAGATCTGAGCATTCCTTAGCATTCTGTAACCAGTACTGCTCTGGAAAACCCAGTTCTGCAGTTTTCTGTCTTCTGCTGCCACCCGGCAGCACTCCCTTCGCGTCTTGTAGCTCGTTTCCAGAGAGGCCTGGGATGCCAGAGTGCAGGAAGTGTTCTTCCAAAGAGGGCTCGCTTAGCTTCTGCCACAGGCCCTTCTAACGGAGGACTTACACAGATAAAAATCCACACCCACACACATGGGGGATAAGTACAAGTTTTCAATTCTAAGGAAGGATCTGTAAGTTTTCCTATCCAGAACCCAAGTCAAGAAAGGTTACTTTTCTTGGAGTATCATAGTACCAGAAACTATGCTTCTGGATCCAGCTTTCTAACCCACACAGCAGGCTTGGGAGACCCTGCTCTCCTGGCCAGTGGGGAGTCTTGGTCCTGAGCATTTTTGTAAATCTCTGAGGGCTTCTGTCTCTTCTTGGATAGCTACTAAGTTTAAGTTTTCTGGACAGGTATGATAGCTCCACAGATAAAGGCACCTGCTGGGACACCTGGTGACCTGAGTTCAATCCCTGGACTCCCATATGGTGGAAGGAGAGAATTGATGTTCAAAAGTGGTCTTCTGGATATCTACCACATGCCATGACATCTGAAATTGTCCTCTGGCCTGCACATGCACATGAGTGTCTGCTCACACATTCTTATACACCTGCACACACACACACACACACACACACACACACACACACACACACGCATGTAAGTGCATGCTTGCACAAACATACCTGCATGCACACACACGGATGCATTTTCAAACACACAGATACACCTCCACACATGCATGCATACACACATAACCCTGAGAGTTGGTCCTCTTCTTCAACACCAGAGAAATCCTTACCTCACAATTGGGGTACTTGCCTATGCATTTAAAAGACAGTTCACATGGTCACCCATGTAAAGAACTTTCAGACTCTTTACATAGACTTTGCAGAAATCTAATTTGATATATTTCAACCTATTTCAATTGAGTTTCAGGGTTATGAAACCCCACTTTCAGATAAATAGATAATAGGTCAAAGATAGGTTAGATAGAACAGAGATAAGAATTGACTGTCAAACAGCTAATACATTAGATTACATAGATACAGATGATAAGTAGGGAACAGACAGGTAGATGATAGCTAATAATAGGGAGACAATGGATTGGTAAACAATAGGTAGATCGCAGATGGACAGATAATAGGTAAATGAAAGGTAGATGGTAGATGAATAGATACATAACAGACAAGTGGATGTAGATAAGCAGATGATAGATGATAAAGAACAGGTAGAGTTTATATGAAAAGTCTCTCTCCTCCTGAGGCCCCTATGTGCACAGTCTTGCCCTGACACGTACAGCCATTGGATGCTCACGCCCCATCACTCATCACCTTTGAAAAGCATCCCTGCATGTTACTTCCTTCGTCTGCATCCACCCTGGTCTCACTTTTCATGCTGCATCTCACATCTTATGCCTGTCAAGCACCAAATGACATCAGTGACATCCTCACATCCCAATGTTATCGTCCCACCTCTCCACAGTGGCTTCTGTAAAGGTGGCGGGGTGTCTCCCCACTCTTACCAATGCCTTTTGTAAAGATAATCATTTTTCTAGTCATAGACCCCTGAAGAAAGGCCTGGTGTGTTTTGGTTTTAGCCAAACCCATGTGATGGTTGGAAGGAACAGTTCCTTCCCTCAACTAGTCCAAAGACAAGCGCAGTCAGAGAATCAGATTCTGAGCACAGGTGGTCCCTGTCCTGTCACCCCAGCACTAGGGAGATGGAAGAGGAGTAGATGTTCAAGATCATCCCTGACTACACAGCAAGGCCAGCCTGGGCTGTAAGACCCTGTCTGGAGGGGGGCGGAGAGGTGGCTCAGGGGTTAAGCCTCTGCCTTGCAAGCAGAAGGTCCTGAGTTCGGATCCTAGGCCCCACATATAGATGCCAGGCTGAAACAGGGGCGGCCTGCGTTTCTGGTCTTGGTAGGGCGGAGCCTGTGAATCCTGGGGGGCACAGTAAACAAGGAGGAGGTGGAGGCGGTCCATGGTGGCTCCCAAATTCTCCCGTGGTTCTACACATACACACACACACACACACACACACACACACACACACACACACACACACACAATTGAATAAAAAAAAAAAAAAAGACCCTGTCTGGAAGAAAATAAATAAATCACATTCATAGCAGACAAAATATATTCCAAGAGCAAATGACAGAGGGAGGTGTCCTGGGACACAGCCGACCTGTGAAAGGAGCAGCAGCTTCCCATGAGCATGTTCCTGGTGTCCCAGGGTGCTACAAGTTGCTGCCTGTCTGTAGATGACAGAGTGCACGACAAAACACAGACTCGAAGGCAATGGTTCCGAGAGACACAGATCTGCCGCCGGTGCCACCTCCAGCAAGTGTCTTGCAGCCCCAGGCCAGTATGTGCTGAGCAGCCTGAGGCTAACAGCTCCCTGCACCACATCACACACCACCCTCCACAGGGTGCTCTCTGACTCCCAGATGTCCAGGAGGCCACAGCAGAGAAGTCTGTCGAACCCCAACCTCCTTGACCAAGGGAGGACTAGGAAAAGGGGCAGAAGACTTTCCCAGAGCCAGGCTACCCAAGGGGCAGAGGCAGAAATTCAAGTCTGAGGTGTTCTTGGGCTACAAGGTGTGTTCAAGACCTGCCTAGGTATTTATTGAGAGACTTTCTCAAAACAAAAAGATCTCGGGCTGGAAAGATCTTGTCTCACAAGCAGAAGATTCTTAATTTGGATGCCAGATCCCATGTAAAAACCAGGTGGAACCAGCAGTGGCCTGCACTTCCAGCCTTGGTGGGTGGAGCCTGAAACATCCCAGAGTGAAGCAAGAAGGAGGTAGAAGCAATCCAGGATAATTCCCAAAGTCACCCTTGGCATCTGACATACACACACACACACATAAAATAAATAATAAAAAAAAAAGATCCCATGTGTAACTCAAAGGTAAAGATCATGCCTAGCATCTCCCAGTGAAGGGCTTGTGGTGTGTTTCAGTGGTAGAGTACCTGCCTAGAATCCCCCAGTGAGGGTTTGGGGGTGCAGCTCAGTGGTAGAGCACTTGCCTGGAATCCCTCAATAAGGGGCTGGAGGAGTGGCTCTGCAAGAAAATATGTGCCTGTGTGCAAGACTCAGCTCTATCACACACAAAACACACACACACACACACACAGAGAGGAAACCCCCTGCCACGCAGTCCCTTACACAGACTCTCACTCATGCCATTAGTGCAAACAGGGCTTGTCCCTCGCCCTTCCTGAAGGGTTGACAGAAACCATATGGCCCTGTCATCATCTTCCCTACCACGTACGTAAGTGACTGTCATCTTTATCACACTGACAAGACCCAGGACCCTCTCTCTGCTCATGGCATGAACCCTAAAATTCCAACCTCTGGGAAACTTGAAAGAACAACCTTCCTGCGCTGTGTGCCCCAACCCTACCGCTGCCTCCCTTCACCCACAACCAAGAGCCCATGTTTTGATAGGTGGCAAATCAGGAAATTAGCATTCCTCAAAAAAGCAATGTTTGTGAAAGACAGATCCCAAATATGCTGAGAGCATTCCAACAGTGCAGGGCAAGCACCCCATCAGAACCAGGTCAACTCCCAACAGCCTCCCTGGGCTCCTAGCTCCCGTCCCCAGGGAGGTTCGGCTTTGGGGATCCTCTATCACATGATTCGGGTACTACTAAATTCTGGTAGTACTGCCAGCAAGAAGGTCCCAAAGTCCACGAGTGTTTTCCACTATGGGAACAAGAATGGGGGGGGTCATTGAGTGGGGTTTGAGAACTCAGGAGCCTAAACCCACAAGTCCGGCATTCAGACACATGTGTATAATCACTTGCATGTTCACACCCCAACACAGGCACGCGGGCGCGCGCGCGCGCACACACACACACACACACACACACACACACACACACACACACATAAACACACACACAGATAGCCTCATAATCTCAAAATGAAGTAACTGCCCAAGGATTTTTTTGTCTGTTTCCTGAGGCAGGTCTTGCTATGTTGCAGCCCAAGCTGGCCTAGAACTCGCCATGTGCACCCAGGATGGCCTAGGCTTCCTGAGTGCTGGAATTACAGGCATGGGTCACCACTTGTGCCTTTTTCCAAGATGAGACTCTTCAGTCTCTTCTGGGGGTCAGAGTGGCCTCTTCTTCCATATTTTGGGGAAAGAACAAAGGTGGGACGCATGTAGTGCTGTTGGGCCATTGGGCTATTGACTGCCCTGCCCTGAGTGACTGGGTAGCCCTCTCCTTCCGTTCTGGCACAGGAAAGTTCATCTGTGCCCTGACAGGCTCAGGGCAGACCAGCTACCAGGAGGCATGGTGCTCCTAGGTTGCTCAGTGGCAGGTAAGGCAGAGAACGAAGCTAGGCTGGGAAAGCCCCGCCCCGCCAGGGAGGCTATGGTGTCAGGATAACAGTGTCATCAAGACTCACAATAAACAACATCTTGGCTCCTTGTGGCCTAGACACAAAGACTTGGGGGCCTCTGTCTGAGTGGGTCTCATGGGAAATCAGATGGGACACTAGGTGTCAAGGTTTGAATGTGAGTTGCCCCTCACAGGGCTCATGGGTTTGCATCTTTAGCTGGTCCTAAGGTGTGGGAAGGTTGTGGCACCTTTAAGAGGTGGAGCCTTGCTGGAGGAAGGCATGTCACAGAGGATGCCCTATTCCCACTAATTATCCGCTTTTGCAGTTGGCTGCTTGCTCTCAGCCTCCATGATAGACGTGACCTCCTCCAGCTTCTGCTGCCCACCATTGTTTCCCACCATAATGGACTACGTCTCTCCTCTGAAACTGTAGGCCAGATAGATCCTGTTTCTCCCCTTCAAGTTGTATCTGAGTGTTGTCTCATGGCAACAGGGAGAGTAACTGCTACACTATGCAGACAGGAGACCAGACAACTGACAGGCCCACTCCCTTCCATTCTGATTTTTCCAAAGGCTTTAAATCAACATGTGAAAAGGTCGCCTCAAGCCACAGTCACAGAAGGTCTACATAGGCTCTGTGCCAGGCAGCTACAAGTATCAATCTGACAAGTGACAACCTAGCCTTTCAGCATACCTAAAGAGAATATTTAGTGAAGGCAGCCTCTGAGCAAGCCCTAGGAGCTAATGACCACCGGACTCATGCTGGGTGAGGCCACCCCCCCCCAAGCAGGTACATAAGACAGAGAGGGCTGGCTTGGTATTTGACAGACCAACAAGCTAGAAAATACACCCCTCTTCCAGATCTTCTGTGATAGGGTGTGGCCAGTTCTGTTTATTCATCTTGCCAGTGTGAGTCTCCTGCCGTAATAGAAATCATGAACAAACTCCTTGTTTCCCTAAGTTGTTTGGGTCTCACATTTATCACCAGCCCAAGCCGGTCTCCTCAGCTCAGCTCAACTCAGCAGCTGAGGTCACAGGCCTACAGTGCCAGGACCAGCTGCATCAGTTCTTTTCCAGGGAACAGCTGAATGTGAACATGTGCATGTATGCATGCATGCATGCGTGTGTGCGTGCGTGCGTGCGTGTGTGTGTACACATGTGAATCGGCACATGCACATGTGAACACAGTAACAGAATATTTCTATCAGGGATCTGCTCACTCCATCCATTGCGCCCCCCTCGGGCCATGGGACGAGCACTGTTCGGGCAGGGTGTCTGTGGGGCATCCTCAGCTCCTGCACTGCCCTGGCCTGTTCTTCGTTCTGTGCTTCCCCAGGCCAGAGGCCTCTGCCTGGCTCTAAGCTGAAATTCCATGACCTGCCATAATGCCACGCAGACAGCACGGGTGTGCCTGCGATGACCGGTCCAGCGTGATCCCCGAAGCACTCTCCATTAGCCAGGGCCACACCCAGAGAGGAACAGCAGCCAGGAAAGCCTTCCCAGGGACTGGGCCTGCTTGGGCAGTAACATGACCTGCTCAGGTCCAACAAGTGGGTCAAACTGGGCCGGCCAGTTGAATGGACTCTTTATTGGAAAGGTTTCTGAAGCCATCAAGGGAGACAGGGCTATGAGTGGAGGAACTTTCTCTGCCCTGGCCTTGTATGAACACACAGCACTGGATGCCGTGGACAGAACAAATTCTTGCTTCCTGAGTCATGAAGTCAGTCTACTCAGCCCACACCTGCCAGTGGCCTCCACGTGGACAGAGCAAGCTCTCCAAATCCAGCTCTCCATCCTCCAAGAGATGCAGCCCCGTGACCTCAGGACAAGCAGGCCCTGATCACAGGTCAGCAGTAGCAACAGCCTCATGACCACCTCGTCAGGCCTGCTCTATGCTACCCACAGAGTAGAGGACTATCCCAAGTGCTGACCTAGAAACTGGAGAGATGGCTCTATGGGTCAGAGAGCTTGCTGCACAAGCCAGGAGACCTGAGTTCAGATCCCAGCACCAAGTCAAAAGCCAGGAGTGACCACGTGTGTACCTGACCCTAGCACTGTGGGAGGTAGAGAGTAGAGGACCGCTGGAGCTTGGTGGCCACCAGCCCAGATGGAGTGGAGACCCTGTATCAAGGAAATAAAACAGAGAGTGGTAGAGCAGGACCCTGAAGACCACCTCTGGCTGGTACGCACACACACATGTGTATACCACCACACATGTGTACATATAACACACAAATGCTACTGAGTACTTATGCATTATGGGTGTTCATGTGCACATGCAGAGTAACGGCTCCAGTCCACACCACCTCCTCCCTCAAAGGTTTTTTTGGCCTCATGGGAAGACTGTTGTTGGAAATGTCTTTATTTGGGGGGGAAGGGAGAGAGAAAACACACACCTGCTGTGGCTCACAGAGGCGAGTCAAACAACAACTTTCAGAAGTCAGTTCTCTTCCTCAACCATGTGGACTCCAGAGATCCAGCTCAGATCACTTGGCTTGCAAGCAGATGCCTGACCCTTTGAGTCATGCTACTGGCCCTGCTTTTCATTTCTTCCCCATGAGACAGGGTACTGCTGTTGCCCAGGCTGGCCTAGGGCTCTCCATCTTCCTGTCTGAGCCTCCAAGCTCTGGGATTACAAATGTGTATCGTCTTGACTGTACCAGGTCTTTAGGCGCACATAGAACTCCTATCCTCAAGAACCTGACACGTCAGGTCCAGATGGAAAGCCAGCTCACGTGTGGAACGTGAGAGGGTTGGGGAGCTTTCTGACAAGGCCTGTAGTAAGTAGAGCTGGGGTGTTTTGAGGTGAGGGTAATCATCAGCAACTCCGACAGACAAAAGCCTCCCATCAGAAGGGCCCTCCCACCGCCCAGCCCACCCTGGCCCCACCCTGGACAGTACCTGCCCGAGTTACACACAGCAAACCATTGTGTGGCCAGCATCTCAGACACACACTACTTCCCTGACACCTGTCGCGCCTCTGTGGCGCCCATTCTTCAAATTGGGAGACTGAGAATTTACCTAAAATAACAGAGGACACCATGGCTATCTCATTCCGGCCTTGACCCAGCCACCTCAGCCAAGCAGTGTGAGGTTCTGTGTTCCTCACCAACATCCAAGCGCAAGCTGCGATCGGGTCAGTAGGCAACTGAGCAACCACAAGCTTGCAGCGTATGCACCCAGAACACCAAGACCAGAGGCCCCTATCCATCCCAAACTATCACGAAGCACAAAGACCGGCAGCAAGTCTCAGGAAGCCACAAGGATCTTTCTGAACGTCAACACAGGCCAAGACCACATTCTTGTGGGAAGCAAGTATGAAATACTCCAGGACTAAGGAGAGCTAAGGAAATGTTCAGTCAACCAAGTCCTTGCCATGAAAACATGAGGACCTGAGCTTGGCCTCCAAAACCCACGTTAAAAAGTCAGATGTGGTGAAGAGTGCTTGTAATCCCCACACAGGCAGGGAAGGGGGGACACAGGCATGCTGTGACAGACACGATCCCTGGGGTTCACTGGCCAGCCACACTAGCTTATTCAATGAGTTCCAAGTCAGTGAGAAACAGTCTCAAAAACCCCCAAGGTGCAGAGCATCTGGAGAACATACTCAAGGTTCATCTCTGGCCTCCACACATACACCACAGGCACACGGAAGCATGCACACACAAACCATGTATACACACAAACATACACGCACATACACACAGAAGAACCGTCAGAAGAAACAAATATAATTGGCAAATGACACATTACATATATGTAGAACAAGGTAGGAATGAAGTCCATTACTTAGAATGCTACCTTCTAGAAAGTTAAAAAAAATCTTTGCAATTTTAAAAAAGTTGTGTTTAATTTTGTTGATTTATTATTATTGTGTGTGTGCACACATGCATATGATACATATAAATGATGCATGGGGGCTCCTGAACCAGAGCGAGCATGTGGGGGGGTCACAGGACAATTCTATGGCATCAGTTCTCTCTATACTCCTTTACACAATTTGGGAATCAAACCAGGTCAGCTGGTTTGCCTGGAGGTGGCTCACAGGTGGGGGCGAGGGGAGAGGAGACAGTATCTTCATAGCACTTATCTATTATGATAACCAGTTTCTTTCCATCAATCCAATAATAAAGCCAGGGCCCTAGAACACCATATCCTCAAGCCCTCATGCCTGCAGGCCTATTGCCACTCCATACACAGGACAAGGACCAACTGCCTCAGAGCTGAATCCTCTTGCAAATGACCTCTGGTTGCCCTGGGTATCCAAAAACCCATGGCACACCCCACAGACACACAGCCAGCTAGTTGGGCAATGCCTTGTGAGCTCATGAAGGATTCCTCCATTGTCCTGTCAACCAGCTGCCACTAGGAATCACACAATGTCTAGAAAGGACGAAGACACCTCTGACCCCATCCTCCTCTGCAGCTACAGGGCTGGATGAGACCCAACGTTAAGAGAAGTTATCCCCAGCCACTGAAATGAACCGCCAGGCACCCCATAGTTAATGTGCGTGTCCCAACAGCTCACAGCAGCTCGGTGGGCACCCATCAGGGCAAACCACCTGTACACCCAGCTTCCGCCCTGTGCCCGTCTGGCCTGTCTGTTCTCAAGTCCCTCTGGAACCGGCCGCCCTTCCTCACCTGCCGTGGTCGTGTCCACGTCCTTGGCTGCCAGCTCTTCCACATCTGACCTTTTCCTCAGCTCGAACCGCCGGCATAAGCCTTCTCGGGGTTTCCATAACTCCTGGATCAGCAGTGGCTTCTCGTTGTCCCCAAACACCCGGAAGCACTGGGCCTGCCAGCGCTGCCCGGTGTCCCCAGCCTGGCCCACCACGTCACACAGAACGTACTGGCTGGCACTCTTGGGATCCAAGGCGTAGCGCTCCAGGGCCTCCTTCACCAGCTCCTGGGCGCTGGAGGCGCCGGTGGCCAGCACGCTCTTGTAGTGGGTGCCAGAGCAGACGCTGTCTCCAAACACCTTCAGCACCCCAGGGGCCGAGAGCTGTGTGGACAACTCCGCGGGGTCATCGCTGGTGCCCAGGCTGCAGAATGTGGAGTCCAGGTCCCGGTACTTGTAGCTCAGCGTCCGGGAAAGCATGCTGGACAGTAACTGGCTCTGTCGCTTCAACTTGCTCTTGGTGGGAGGCGACATGATAAAAGGAGTCCCATAAAACATGGTGGGTGTGTCTTCATGGGTGACAAGCGAGGCCTTTAGCCAGTGGCTGAGGGAAGGCCGAGGCCTAGGGAATAAAGAAGCACAGGTTAGCCCCGAGCATTAGGAGTCCCAAGAAGGGAAGGAGAGCCGGCTCAGCACAGAAGACAGCACAGCCTAGGGGCAGCCCAGCCCAGCACAGCAACCAAGGCCTGCAGGCTACAAGACACAAAGCAGGTCTGATGGGCTGAAGTGCCCTTCAGAGAAAGTCACCACTAGAAAACCTAAGGTCATGACAGAGAAGATACACAGCACCCCACTGCAGGGCTCCGATTCTCTGAAATACTGGGCGCAGGGTGGTAAGGACTAGCAATGACTGGTGAAGCGCAATACTCTCTTGGGCAGACTCTTTAGGAGGGCTGGTCCCAAGGGGCACACGGACTAGTGGCATCACAGGCAGAAAAAAAAAAATAACAATACATAAGGTGTGGTGGGATGGCCAAGCCTCCGTCCTCTATGGGTTCTGTAAACTACCACAGCTCAGTGGGTTAATAAGAACCTAACTTCAAATCCCCTGCGCCCATGTAAAAAGCCCCTGTAAGCCCCACACTGTGGGGGACAGGAGGCTAGCTGGGCTTGCTGGCTGCTAGTCTAGCTCCAGATTCAATGAGATCCCTTCTCAAGGAAATAAGGAAGACAGTGACACAGCAGCACACCTGGCGTCTTCTTCCAGCTTCCAAGGTCACAAGGCACCTTCATTCAACACACACACACACACACACACACACACACACACACACACAGAGTTGAAGAATACAAGCCACAGCTAATGGAAACACAAACCCCAAGAAAACGCTGCTCTCCATGTCCCTGCAGAGGAGAGTGATTCCAACTGGAAGGAGACTGGATCCCAAGACACATGGCCACCAGAACACACAAAAGGCGTCTCCAGAGGCAGAGGAAACATGCCTGGAATGCAGGCATTCCACCCACCCTCAGTGCTCTCCAGTCAGAGACAGGCAAGCTCCCTGGGGGTTCCCCGGAACAGGAAGCAGTCAGGGAGGCCACCTGTGTGTCCCAGAACCTTAATCCTAAAACCCCTGGTGTCCCAAGGGGCTTAGAGTGGAATTACCAGGACCGGCTCACAGCAGCCTCTTTGTGGCTGGAGAGTCGAGGGCAGGGACTTGAGGTTCAAACACATCTGCTGGGGACCACACCCCTCTCTCACTCAGGGTCTCACCACACAGGCAGCCAGACTGGTGAGCCAGGACAGAAGTGTTTGCTAGAGGGCTCCAGACGGGTCCACCTATCCTGGCCAAGGACAGCTATGACACCCAACATGAAACTGTAAGCTTACGAAAACCATTACGAGATTATGTCTCTGTCTGTCTCTCCCTCTCTGTCTGTGTGTGTGTACAAGAGAGCACTTAAGTCTGTCTCTCTGGAGGTCCACAGGTGATGTCGAGAACCATTCTGGAATGCTCTACCTCCTTATTGCTTTGCTCTGGGGGTTCCCCAGGCTCTGCTTTCCAGGACAGAAAAATGCAGATGACCACAATTCTGCTGGGCGTTTTTATGTGGGATCTGGAGCTCTCAACTCAGGTCCCTTTGCTTCCAAGGCAAAGACTTTAATTGCTGAACCATCTCTCCAGTGCTTTTTAGGTATTTTTTTGTTAACTCCAGGTTTGGGAAGGTGGTGTGCTACTGGAGGAGGCGTGTCACAGGAGGCTGACTTGACATTGGTTAGCCTAGTCCTGCTTTAGTAACAGTCTGCAGCTTGCTCTCTCCACTTTCACCATGATATCTAGAGTGACCTCAGCCTCTTCAAGCCTCAGCTGCCTGCCATGTCGTTTCTGCCATGACCGACTAGATCTTCCCCGGAAAGGTAAGCCAAATAAATCACTTTCTCCCTTAAGTTGTATGAGAGAACCAAGGCTGTTGAGGGTAAACTCTGCAGATAATGATGCAGTGTCTCCGTGTCCAAAGGCTACACGTGCCTGCTAGCAAGCGGGATGCAGGACCTGAAGAAAGCAACTGCCAACTGAACTGCCCACACTTCGCTCACTCGCACTTCCCTGGACTTTTCTGAAACAAGCTTTGGGAATCCACAATGACGGTTTGGGGCAGCAGCACCCTGGGATCATTTTCACATACTCTCAGGGAAAGAAAGCATGTGTGACCTGTCATCCCAGCAACTTGGGAGGTGGTGGCAGACGGATGGGGGGGTAAGGTCCGTCTCAGCTATGCCCAGAGTTGGAGGCCAGCCTGGGCTATCTGAGATCTGCTCTCAAAACAGACAAACTGAAACAAAACCCAAACCCTGAGAGAGCCGGGTGTGGCCAGACATGCCTGAAATCCTACTAGCCTGCTCAAGTGCTAAGGCAGGAGGAGGCCAACCTGGGCTACTCAAAACGACACCCCCCCCAAGGAGCCAAACTTCTCGATAAGTAGTCGGCCTGGGCCTCCCAGTGGACACTGAAAATCAAAGTTCTTCTGGCTGCCCCGAGAATGAGGCCTGTTTCCAGAAGCTCCTCCCTTCTCTCCCACGGGCGCTGTCCCTGTCCCCACCGATCCCAAGAACAAGCCACCACCCGCGTCCTCCTGGCCCTATTGCCTGCTGGCCTCTGGACATTGTGGGAGGAGCCTGAGCTCCAACATTAACACCTGTCAATGGAATGAGTGACAGTTTTCCTGTTCCCAGAACAGTCCATTGCTTCAGTTTCCCATAGCCTCCGGGCTGTGGAACTTGCCTGCTGCCCAGCAGGCATCCAAAGCCAGAGGAAGTGGGGACGGTGGTCTGGGGTCTTGGTGAGGAAAGCTCTGAAAGTATCGGAGCAGTGGCTCTGCCTCCTCTCCCCCTAAGGATTGTGTGTCACATCTGGAGAGACCCAGGACGAGCACACTTCCCTTTGGGAATCTGTTCACCACAGAGGCATTTTGCAAGAGCATGGCTCATGAACGGATGTATTCATGTTTGCACCCTGTGCACCACAGCAGAAGCTTCACACATTGGAATGCAATGATTCCTGCAAACAGCCACTACACACTTGTCTTGCAAGTGCGAGGACCTGAGTTCCACCCCCAGAACCCACTGGTGCCTATGTGTGAGCCCAGCACTGGAAGGTGGGAGACACGGGCAGACCCCTGGGGCTTGATGGCCAGACAATTTAGCCTAGTTGGTGAGTTCCAGAGACCCTGTCTCCAAAAAACAAGGTGAGGTTGGGGAGATGGTTCAGCAGGTACATAAATCACTCGCCACTTGAGTATGAAAACCAGAGTTCAGATTCCCCCAGATCCTGCGTGATGACATTTCTTTAGAGAAACAGAGGACAAAATTTTCCAGCCTGGCTTACCCACCAACGCTGAAGAGTCCTGAACACACTATCTCCACACACATGCCGTGCTATGTTGCACTTGCAATCAGTGGCACATCAAAGACGCAGAAGTGGATCATGTGCATCCAACACATACGCTGGCCCTTACTGACCATTTCTAAGGCTGCATGACCCCCACATGCATCTCCAGACAACCCCTTGCTAAGAAGCCTCCAGGCCAGGGCATGATCTCAGAGGACATCTGAAATCCCTGGCCTCCCTGGTCACCCCCCATGAAGCACATGTCTCTACTGGAGGATTCCCCAGGGTCCCAAACCCAACCCAAGTGGGCAACAGGGCAGCCTCAGCAGCCGCAGCCTGTGGCCTTGGAAGCCATAATCTCTGGAGACCCAGTCCAGATGGAAATGTAACACAATAATGCCAAGCTGTCCCTAGGTGGTAGAAAAGTCAGCAAGTGAATACAGCCCAGATACAATGGAGAAGTGGAGTGGCACCTTACAGGCCAGAACAGGTTAACGCTTCTAAAGTTACGTCTCGAAAAAAAAAAGAAGAAGAAAAAAAGAAAGAGATGAAATAAGAAAGAAAAAGAGAAATGGGGAGGTTCAATGGGGAATGTGCTTGTCATAAAAGCATGAGGACCAGAGTTTGAATCCCCAGAACCCACATAAACACCTGGTGGGCATGGTAGCCCACCTTTAATCGCAACACCTAGGAGGAGAGAAAGGGATGTCTGGAGCAACCTAACTTGGTAATCTAGCAGCTAACAAATCAGGTTCAGAGAGAGACCCTGCATGGATGAACAGGTGGAGAACAGAGGAAGAAATCTAATGGCAAAGCTAGGCTCCCCCAGATATACACGTGCGCACAGATACACACACCTACCTATAGGTACACACACCTACATATATGTGCAACCGCTAAATGCACACATAGAGAAAGAAAAATAGGGAGGCTGGAAAGATGGTTCAGGGGTTAAGTCTTTGCCTCGAAAGCAGATCCCCAGATCCCAAGTAAAAATGTGAGGCAGAAATGCTGGCGGCCTGCACTTCCGGTCCTACATGGCAGAGATGGTTCGCCTGCACTTCCAGCCCTCGAAGGCGGAAATGGTGGGAGCCTGCACTTCCAGCCCTGGAAGGCAGAGTGAAGTGATAAGGAGGTAGAGCAATCTAGGATGATTCCCTGTGTGTCACCCTTGGGGCCTCCACAGACACAAAATGCCCTCTGATACTCTTACCCACATAGACATACATACCTACACATGCAAAAATAAAATAAAGGGAATTGTTTTTTTAAAAAGAGAGAGAAATAGGGGCTAGGCACACATGAGAAAGAGGGGGGGGAGATGTGACTCAGTTGATGGAGTGATTCCTGGGTTCCATCTTGAGCATTCCATAATCCAGATGTAGTGATGCATGCCTGTCATCCTTGACTACAGAGTAAGTTCAAGGTTAAACCTGGGCTACATGAGATCCTGTCTCAATACCTAAAATCAAAACAGAAGGGGAAATGGAAAATTACAAATACACGCCTACTAGTGTCTTGGGAGTGTGAACTTCAGCAATGCCTCTCCCTTCTGTCCATTCTCTTCATAAGGCAGAGTCTGAAAGACTGTGAAAGGCAGAAGATGGGATGGGGGAAGAGCATACTTTATTCCTTTTCAATATCTCCTTCGAAATCTCTCAAAGTTGGGATGGGCAAAATAGAAGGTTGGGCACCGGATCACAAACCTGACCTGCGATGTGAGCTCACTTCCCTGAAGGAGGGAGTTGACTTCCAAAAGTTGTTCCAGCCTCCACCCTATGCCATGGCAGGCATGGTCCCGCTCAAATAAATGAATAAAAATACTTTAAAAAAAGACAGCCCTCCCTCCACAAAGTTTTCGTGTGCCCTGAGCCTTAGCATTTTGAAGCTTTTCAGAAAATTCATGGTCTGTCCTCCCTGGGGACATGGGAGAGTGTGTCATTGAAGGTGGCACCTCCCTTTCTGATCAGGGAAGCAGAAGTACAGCTTTGTCGGTCCAAAGGGGACGGATTTCTTAAATCTTAAATTTAAATTTCCAAAGGGCCACTTGGAGTATGGGCAAAGTTCCTGGGAGCAGAGAACCCACCCTAGGGTAACCGGATCTGTTTTCCCATAGGGGCGACTTGCCTTTTCCCTGTTCTGCTCAGTTCTTGCCTCTGACACACAAACACTGGGGGGAAGAGCCCAGGGCGCAGGGCGCCACAGGGGACCTGACTGTGGCTGCTCTCAGAGAGGTCTTCCGCCTCTTTTTCTCCAAGCAGAGTCTCAATTCTGCTAAAAAACAATCTTCAGTCCCATCAGAGGGGCAAGGGAGTGAGATCAGTGGCAGCTAACATGGGTGGAGGGACATCTCTCTCAGTCCTAGGACAATGTGGAATCCATTATCCTTCCAGGGGAGGAAACACGAATCGTAAACTTTGCAAGCTGCGCTTTATCGACTCCTCCCCGCCACCCCCAGTCCTATCCATTCCGATTCCAGCTGGAGAGAGGCTGTTAAATAAAATAATTCAATCGGGTTGTGCTCTGTCCTACCAGTTACTTAGCGGGGAAATGACTTCTTCCACTCCCCACCCCCAATTAAAGGCAGGCTCCTCCGGTCTGGAATGCATAAGAGGTAGCACCTCGAGACACCCTCCCGGTAATCAAATTCTTTTTGACAATTCAGATTAGCCAAACACTCGACAAAGGCGAATGAGGAGGCTGGGCCAGGCCAGGTCTGCAGCCCGCCCAGGCCCCGAAGTCATCGCAGGCTCCCCAGGGGCAGAAGCAGATCCCTGGGGGGCCTTGGAGCTCCTGCTCAGCATCTGTCTGCGACGCGGCGTTCGAGGAGGGGGCCCGCCTGGCTGGAGGCGGCACAGAAATAGCTGCGAGAGACAATGACTCTATGCGGGGACACCCGGCGGAGGGGAACGTGCGGCGGGAGGGGTGTGGGCGGGGGTGTCACGCCGATCCTGCAGGGAAGAGCGCGGGACAATCACCCTCGGCGGAACCCCAGGCTACATTGCACCTCCAAAGCGCCGCCGAGAGAAACTGAGGACCCGGGAGAGGGGGAGGGAGGAAAAGGGGTCTATTCCTGAGACGGGAGAAAGGGGCAGAACCCCGATCGCCTTCGGAACCCCACAGGGTCAATCCACATGCACCCCACCCGCCGCGGTCGGGCGCAACTCCCGGGCCTCTCCCAAGGCTTCCCGAGCGCTGGCCGGTTTCCATGGCAACCGCGCCAAGCCGGCCTCTCGAGCGCGCCCCGATGAGCCACTGGGACCGTGACCCTCGTGGGCCCCGCCCGTTCCTCAGCTTCGCCGGGGTGTCCCCGCAAAGCCCCCTCCCTAGCCCCCGAGTGGCACCGCCCGGGGTCGACCCCCGTCTCCGCCTCTCCTTCCGCGTGCGCCCCCCAACACTCACCTCCCCGCAGCAGCCCGCCACCGAGTCTCCCCCTCCCTCCTCGCGCGCGCGACTCCCACCACGCCCGCCGTTAGCGAAGCCCGAGCCTGCGCGAGGCTCGCGTGCCGCCGCGCCTCCTGTCGGCCGCGCAACCGGCGGGGCGGGGCCTTGGGGGGCGGGGCCATTGGCGTCCAATAGGCAAAGAGGAAGCTTCGAGGGGGCGTGGCCACGCGGAGCGAGGCGCGGGCTAGGGTCGGCCAGTCTAAAAAAAATGGACTGCGCCGCTAGCGTCCCCTGCTGGTCATCCAATAGTATGGAACTATGCTCGAGGGCGTGGTCTTGAGGAGGGGTGTGGTCTAGGAAGGGGTGTGGCTGGCTTCCCACAGTAAGCTCTCAGTACCCGCCTTTTGTCTGCAGCTCAAGCGGAAGGGCGTGGCCTCGAGAATGAGGGTGTGGCAGCGTTGGCTGGAGGACCACTTTGGGGCTCTGTGCTGAGATTTGGTAGGCAGGCAGTGAGTGGGCAGGATGGACAGGGTACATAACTGACCTTGGAAGATTTCAAGGGAGACCAGTGTCCTCTGCCATTCGGTCAGTATTTTATTTTTATCATTTATTCTTTGACGATGTCATATATATATATATATATATATATATATATATATATATATATATATATATAGTATTTTTCAACAGATTCGCGGCCTTTGTTCCTTAATTTTTATTATTATTATTATTTATTCAATTGTGTGTGTGTGTGTGTGTGTATGTGTGTGTGTATGTATGTGTGTGTGTGTGTAGAACCACGGACGAATTCGGGAACCACCATGGACCGCCTCCACCTCCTCGTTTACTCTGCCCCGGGATTCACAGGCTCCGCCCTACCAGGACCAGAAACGCAGGCAGCCCCTGCTTCTGCCTGGCGTCTATACGTGGGGTCTAGGATCCGAACACAGGACCTTCTGCCTGCAAGGCAGAGGCTTAACCCCTGAACCACCTCTCCAGCCCCTCTTCCTTAAATTTTATATTTTAGTTTATTTGAGACAAGGTATCATGTGCCCCAGCCTGGCCTCAAATTCACTATGTGGTGATGATGGCATTGAACTGCTGGTCTTTCTGCCTCTGTCTACCGAGTGTTGGGATTAGGTGTGTGCCACTTCGCCCAGTTTGTGGGGATGCAATCCAGTCTTCCTGCATTGGAGGCAAGCACTCTCCAATGAACCGAGCTACATTCCCAGCCCCTGACAGCCAGAACTTTACATTTACTTGTGGCTGGCTTCCCACAGTAAGCTCTCAGTACCTGTCTTTTGTCTGCAGCTCAAGCGGAAGAGCGTGGCCTTCTGGGGGAGGCACGCATGCACGTATGCACACGCACACGCAGGTGTGTGCAGGTGTCACAGCATGCATGTGGAAGTTTTGATAAATATTTCATTTATTTATTTTTGTGTATGTGTGCAGGTGTGTGCATTGTAGGTATGTGTACAAGAGGTCACTTGAATATGTGTGCCTGTGGAGGCCCAAGGGTGACATCATGAATCATCCTGGATTGCTCTACTTCCTTATTGCTTTGTTCTGGGATTTCTCAGGCTTCGCCTTCCACGGCTGGAATTAGAGATTGTCGCTGTTTCTGCCTGGTATTTTTATGTGGGATCTGGGGATCTGAACTCGGGTCCTTTTACTTGTGTGGTAAAAGCTTTAACCACCGAGCCATCTCACCTATTTGGGATGAGCTGTCTTGCCAGTGTGTTTATATCAACTCATTTTTAACAATTGAGTATCTTCTTATTTAAAAATAATATACAGAAGGGTTGGGGATTTAGCTCAGTGGTAGAGCGCTTGCCTAGCAAGCGCGAGGCCCCGGGTTCGGTCCCCAGCACCGGAAAAAATAATAATAATAATAATAATATACAGAAAAGAGAGAACATGGAAAAGAGAGAGAGAGAAAGAGAATGTATACATGCTATGGCACACAGGTGAAGGGCAGAAAACAACTTTCACAAGTCAGTTTTCTCCTTTCACAATGTGAACTTCTGGGGATTGAACTCAGGTAGTCAGATCTGCACACAGGTTCTTTTACCTGCTGAGCCATCTCACCGGCTCCACACTAATTCTCATGAGGAAAGAGTGATTCTATTTTTCACATATAGACAAACAGGATCAAAGAGGTCAGGCAGCAAGAGGTCAGTTCATACTTGCACGAGGTCAGTTCATACTTGCCTGTGTACATGCTGCAAAACTTCCCAGGAATACCTATGCAACAATTTCCACACCTACCCTGGCGGCACACTCTAACCAGAAGATGTACCAGACTGTTTTCACAATAGGGTTCGATACAAACAAACAAGAACAAACTCAAAGAGACAGCAGTGGATACCGGAACTGGGAAGAGAGTTTGAGTTCAAGGCTGGTGTTCTTCCAAAATACCTTATGCCTCTTTGGTAGGGGATTTGTAAACCTGGGGACCAGATCTGGACCACCATGCTAGTTAGATATATAGGTGTCAACTTGACAACAGAAAGTTGAACCCTGGGCATATGTGTGAGCAATTAGTTAAGGCAAACCCTGAGCAAATCTGAAGGATATTGTCTGCTCCGCGTGGGAAGACGCCGCCCATGCAGAATGGAACTATTTCCTGACGGGTAGATAACATGGGGGAAACTGGTAAGTTGGCATTCTTCAGCATAGTTTGGATGGGCTCACTGTCTGACAAGTGAGGTTTGTCTCTCTCTCAGCAATCCCTGTAGGTAAAATGTGGCCAGCTTCTTAGGTTCCTGGTGTTGGTATGAAATCTCCTGCCAAGCTGGACTAGAAAGTGTAAACCACGAATCCTAAGAGAGGCTAAAACCCCTTTGCTCCCCTAAGCTCTTTGGTTATGAATTTATCAGCAACATTAAGACATGCTACAACAAATACTGTCTATTTTTAAGTAAATTTTATTAGAACATAGCTACATCCATTTGTCCACATATTGTCCATGACTGACTTGACTGAGAAATGATGGACTGTTATGAAATGTAAAATGCTACACACACACACACACACACACACACACACACACACACCACACACGCACAAAAACACACACACACAAAAGGGTCTGGGGTGTGTGTATTTGTGTGCATGCATGCACAGAAATTGGCTCAGGTTTTGAATGTTTAATCCAGAGGGACAGGGCTATTCTGGCAAGTTGTAGAAATTTGAAGAAAGGAAGCCTGGCCGAAAGAAGCAGCTCACTGGTAATGAATGATATTCCTGACCACTTTGATCTGATTATTTCTCACTGACCATGAAGCAAACAGCCTTATGACATATGCTGTCCCTGCCAAGCACACATGGACCAAGACATCTCTGGCCATGCACCAAAATAAATCTTTCCACCCTTCCGTAAGGTATTTGGACACAGTGTGGTAGTTAATCCTGGGTGTCAACCAAGATCAGCTGAGACCACCCCTGGCAAGATCAGCTGAGACCACCTGAAGAGATTATCTGGATAATAAAAGACCAGCCCTAGATACCATCTGAACCTCCACAGATTTCATTGGAACCTTCCAGTAGTGGACCACATAAAAGGAGACACAAAACAGAAAACGAAGAAGGAAAAGAGATAGAAGAGGAGAGACTCTGTAGCTGTGCTAGGAACTGCTCTTCCAGCCACCCGGTTTCTTCACTTCTTCGATCCTCTAGCCCTCTAACCCTCCAAGTCTTCAACATAACTAAAGGCTATCTAGGAATCCTCCAGTCTTCAGCCATCACCCACTGGATTACTGGACTGAGCAGCTACAGGCAGCCATCGTTGGACTACCTCGGCTGTATCTCATAAGCCAACTCCATACATTCCCTATTTACATATTCATTCTGCTGATTCTGTAACTCTAGAGAATCTGACTAATAACACACAGCAATGTGAAAGTCACTAAGATGCATCCCCAAATCCTCGAAACAGTGATTTGGTCCTTTCTAGAAAAAGCTTAGGCTAAGGAAACAATTCAATGATTAAAATACTTGCCACTCAAGCCAAAGGATACATCCCCCCCCCTTTGGCATGTGTATTTTAAGGAGGTGGAGGGGGGTGGAAGCCCACATATGCACAGGTGTGCATGCATGGAGAAACCCAAAGTTGACATTAGGTATCTTCTTTGATTGCTGTCCACTTTTATTGTGAAGGCAGAGTCTCTCTCAAACCCTGAACTCATCAATCAGTTCGGCTAACTTGACTGCCTTGGAGATCCCCAGTCTCTGCCTCCCAAGTGCTGGCATGTGTTATGTGAAGACTTCTCCCGGGGAGATATCGCACACAACCATCTTCCCACCCCAGTTCAATGACAGACTAAAGTAACCATAAACCAGCGAGTTTATCGGGTTTACCAACAAGGGGAACTCAAAGGCAATTTACAACAGCAAGACTGACAGCTTGGCTTCCCTGTGGCCACCTAGATGGAACTCAACTAATCTTCCTTAGTGTCTATACTCTGTGGTCCCTCCCAGCTTCACATGTGAGAGCGTATGGGCAGCACATGGATGGACTAGCATGCTGGCATTCCAAGCCCTCCCAGCCCTCGCATTTACAGGAACATGCATTCTAGCACCTTCCTTGTGTCTCCTTCCCTCCCCCTCCACCCCACTCCCGCCTCTCTGAGGGAATATCAACTGTCAATAGGTGCAATCTTAATAGTCTTAGATAAAATGGCACCAGTTGTTCAGAGGGATACGCCCTACAACAGCATGACAGGTAGATGCCACATCCATGTGGCTTTTATGTGGGTTCCAGGATCTGAACTTTGGTCCTCATGCTTGAGGGCAAGTGCCTTATCTACCCTGTTGGGTGTGTGTTTTTGAAACAGGGTCTCCAGACTGGAGAGATGGCTCAGGGGTTAAAGCCTCTGCTTCAAGCGAAAGGACCCGAGTTCTGATTCCAGATCCCATGTAAAAGTGCCAGGTGGAAATGGTAGTGGCCTGAATTTCTGGTCCTAGAAGGTAGAGCCTGGGAAACTCCAGAACAAAGCAATGAAGAGGTAGAACAATATAGGATGATTCACATTGTTACCATTAGGCTTCCACAGGTACAACACACTCAAGTGCCCTCTGGTACACACACACACACACACACACACACACACACACACACACAAACACAAAGCTGGGAAGCTGGGGAGACAGCTCCATTGCTATGCAAGCATTAATAACTGAATTCATATCCCCAGCACCCACATAAAATATTAGACCGGGCATCATGAGTATATAATCATGGTGCTGTGCAGTGAGACTTGTTCTTACCAGATCTGCATAATTACTGACATACCAACATGTCTCCATAGACTATTGAACTCAAGAGAGATAAGAACATACAGTAGAAATCTTGGGGACTAGAGTTGGATGAGTAAAGGGAAATACTCCTATCAGTGGGGTGGCCTGAAGAGAGGCAATTTGTTATGCCACAGAGGCCTCAACCCCCACAAGAGTAGACAAGGCAAAGGGAACCCTGGAGTCCATAGAAGCAGACAGGTAGGAGAGTAAGAGGGAGTGGGATGGATTGATGAAAAGAAGGGAGGAGGATGGGAGAGGAATGGGGGATAGAGAGAAGCAAAGATAAGTATTCAATATGCTTTTAAACCTAGAAAAATAATTTTTTATTATTTATTCAATTGTGTGTGTATGTGTGTGTGTGCACGTGTGTATGTATGTGAGTGTATGTATATGTGTGTGTGTAGAACCACGGACGAATTCGGGAACCACCATGGACCGCCTCTACCTCCTCCTTGTTTACTCTGCCCCGGGATTCACAGGCTCCGCCCTACCAGGACCAGAAATGCAGGCCGTCCCCGTTTCTGCCCGGCGTTTATACATGGAGTCCGAACTCAGGACCTTCTGCCTGCAAGGCAGAGGCTTAATCCCTGAGCCACCTCTCCAGCCCCCCAAAATAAATAATTTTGAAAAATCCTGGTGCTGGAGAGAGAAGCGAAAGAATCTTTGGGGTTCTCTGTCTGTCTAGCAAACTCAGTAAACTCCAGATTCAGTGACAGACTCTGTCTCAGAAAAATAAGTAAATAAATTGATAAATAAATAGAAAAACAGGCAGCAATTAGGAAAAACATTTAAGGTCGGCCACTGGCCTGTATGTGTTGCTTGAGCACCCCCAAACAAAAACAAGATAATCCACACTTCCCCTATGGCTAGGGTGTCTCTCCCTTCCAGCAGAGGCCCCATGGGTCCGTCTTGCTTCTTGGTATGCTGGGCATATTGTGGATGCCTAGCAAATACTTAAGAGATGAATAAACACATGAATAGCTCTCCATCCCCTCCCTCACCTTGGACAAGAGGAAACTTCTTCAGGGCAAATAGAGTTCCAGTTTTCTTCAGATTCCCATACTCCACACCTTGGAAACATTCAAAACAAGGCTTTGAACTGTTTCGGGTGAATCTCTTTGGTCCACTGGACAGAAATGGGGGAAAGCAGGAAGGTCATGAGTTTCAGGTCAGCCTGGGTTAGGTATTTGTTGATATGACAATTTTTTTTTCCCTCCAAGTATGGTTGAATGCTATTTTGGACTTTGTTGCCATTCCAACCTTAGAAGGATGTTGCATAGCAATGTGAACCATCTGTACTGGAGGAAGGCTTAGCAAGGAAACTGTTCCTTGGGCTCAGGAGGTTCCGGAAACTAGTAAGACTAACAGTGGGGGGTGGTCCCCCAAGATGAGAATAACTACTAGGGGAGGAGACTCTCCTGCCAACCAAGTAGTCAGAGACCTTGAGCAGTCTGGAGGAGACTCCGAGCAGTCCTGCAGTCTAGAGGACCCTCTCCTAGGAGCAAGTCATGCAGCAGAGAGCCCCAGGGGTGTAGCTTCCGTGAGTCTCACCTAGGCTGGGATGGGCTTTCTGGTGGCGCAGCTGCCTATGAGTCGACCCTGTTCCTGCCAGTAATCCTCATCCCTGCTCCTATGAGTGACCCTGATAAATTCATTGGTTCATCATAAACTGTAAAAAAATGCAAAATGTTCAGTGCTAAGCATAAATTGAGATGGAAAATTACTGAGTCCTTGAGACCCCACACCACACCACCCCTGCAGCCTGCACCTGCTCTGATAAGATTCAACGTCCTGGGCCATCTGCAGTCAATCTTCCCGGTAGACACTTGGTAATATTTGTGTTTGTTTCTGGAAAGTCCCGCTTCCCTGTTCACCCCAACCCTGCTTTGGTATAAAATGAAAGTACAAGTTTGGGGCTGAAATCCTTGGAGATGATCTCAGTTCCAGACCACCAGTGAATAAAACTCCTCTTTTCCTCCCTAATTAGTGCCTAATTAATTGGTTATTCTAGAGAACTCCTGCAACCCTACTTGGGGTCTCCCCAAGGAAAGTCTTATACAACAATGTCTTAGAAAAAGGAGAATGGTGGGCAGGAGCCCAGTGTTCCCCTAGAATGTGTGGAGAAGTGGCGGCTGGAGACTCCTAGGCCCCTTCGGGAGCCCCAAGACCCTGCTTGGCTTTAGCATGTGAGGTTGAGTGGTTTGAGCTCAGGGCACAGAGGGCTCTAGCAGCTTTAGTGGAGGCAGGAAGACCGGCCTTGGCAGCAGAGGAGATGAAAGGCCCTGTGGAGTTGAGAGATGTGACGTCACACTGTATTAAACTGTGAAGAACCTGAGCTAAATCATTTTTCCAGTCAGCTACAATGACAGGTTCTGCAAGGATGTGCTGGAGGTTAGCAGGGTAGCAAAACTTACCTATTCTAATGACATAGCAGTAGGTTCAGGGGAACAAGGAGTGGATCATTTGCAGGATCAGAAGAGATGTCACATAGGGACACTTCAATGTCTTGCACCTTACCAAAGACTAGGCATAGAAACTAAAATGTTAAATCATGTCCTAAACATCTGTAAGAAAGATGGCATGTTTGACATCTGTCCACGTACTCAGCTCAGCAATGAGTCAGCAATTGACTTCTATAGGAAACTTGGCCTTGACATTATTGAGACAAAAAAGAACTACTGTAAGAGGATAGAACCTGCAGATGCTTGTGTGCTTCAAAAAAGAAAGAAAGAAAGAAAGAAAGAAAGAAAGAAAGAAAGAAAGAAAGAAAGAAAGAAAGAAAGAAAGAAAGAAAGAAAGAAAGACAGAAAGAAAGACAGAAGAAAGAAGAAAGAAAGAAAGAAAGAAAGAAAGAAAGAAAGAAAGAAAGAAAGAAAGAAAGAAAGAAAGAAGAAAGAAGAAAGAAAAACTCAAAATCTCTTCTGGTCAGAATGCAGATGGGCAAAAGACAGATAATTGAACAATTTGCAAATGAGCTTTCTTACACTTGCTTGTCACCAAATAAGAGAGAGACCCATTGATTCCCTCCCTCTTTTCCTATGCTTTTCTTCCTACTTGTTCATTTTTTTCCTTTTTTCCCAGGTTGCAATACTTTCAAGGAATTCTTAAAACTGGTCATTGGGGTGGTCTAGAAAAAGGAAGACCCCGCTCTCTGTGTATTATGATAAAACTGTGTGCAATGTGCTATAGAAAATATACTGTGGTGGGGCTGGAGAGGTGGCTCAGGGGTTAAGCCTCTGCCTTGCAGGCGGAAGGTCCTGAGTTCGGATCCTAGACCCCATATATAGACACCGGGCGGAAGTGGGGGCGGCCTGCGTTTCTGGTCCTGGTAGGGCAGAGCCTGTGAATCCCAGGGCAGAGCAAACAAGGAGGAGGTGGAGGTGGTCCATGGTGGTTCCCATATTCGCCCGTGGTTCTACACACACACATGCACACACGCACAACTGAATAAATAATAATAATTTTTAAAAAAGAATCATTGTTAGAAAAAAAAAAGAAAATATGCTGTGGAAAATTTTTGACCTTCGACTAACTGCTCCTTGGCTTCTGTAAACTGCTTACGCATAAAGATAGTCACTGTTTACACACGAAGATAGACAAAACTTGTTCTCACTATCTGCTGACCATTGGTTTCATAGTTACAGCCTTGGGTCAGCAGGACCACCACTCAAGGTTTCCGCCCCTCCCCTCACCCCTATCCGAATTCCATCTACAGCCACTATCTGAAACTGCCAGCTTGGGTTACTAACTGGACGGCACGTATCAACTTAGAAACTGCTGTAAGAACTGCCCCCCTGCCCTTAGTCAGGGCTCCATCATGAGTTCCAGAACTCTTGTGGAATCCTGGAGTCCTAAGGCATCATCTAAGGTCCTGAACTTAGATGGAATCTTGAGGCTTCAGTTCTGTTCAATCCACTTTCGATAAACACCCTTTTCAGTTAAGCTCATTGTCTGGCCTCCTTGGGTGGACTTCTGAACCCCATAACAGTCATGTTCAGATTTTCTTAGGTTCTCTTATTTTTGTGAGGTGTTTGGGTTGAAGAAAGGGGAAGACAGATCTGTATAGTTTCACAGTTAAGATGTTGGGTCTTAAACATTTGGGCTTCAGATGATTTCAAATTTTTTTAAACTTTATTTATTTATATGTGTATGAGTTTGTGTGTATCAGAGAGCACTGTGTGTCTCTGTCAAGGACCAAGGGTGACTTTGAGAATCATCCTGCTTCTACCTCCTTTTTGCTTTATTCTGGAATTTCCCAGGTTCCATCCACCAGGGTCAGAAGTATAAGCCTGCTGTGAAGAACTGTGAAGAACTGTCTGGCATTTTTACATGGGATCTGAGATCCAAATTCAGGACCTTCTGCTTGGAGACAGAATCTTAATCCCTGAGCCATCCCTCCAGGCCCGATTAAAAAAAAACTTTAGCTGATCGTTTTTATGTCTTGCTTTCACATTGAAGGGCAGAACCTATAATATTGTTTAGTTTAAAAAAAAAACTGGGCTGGAGTCTCTCTCTCTCTCTCTCTCTCTCTCTCTCTCTCTCACACACACACACACACACACACATACACATTAAAAAAACAACGGAAAGAATAAGTAGCAATACCTTGTTCTCTAATTCATAGACAAATTTAGCATATTTGTGGTATTTGGGTTTTTTAATTTTTTTATTATTTATTATTTATTCAATTGTGTGTGTGTGTGCATGTGTGTGTATGTATATGTGTGTATGTAGAACCACCAATGAATTCGGGAACCACCATGGACCGCCTCCGCCTCCTCCTTGTTTACTCTGCCCGGGGATTCACAGGCTCCGCCCTACCAGAACCAGAAACACAGGCCGTCCCCGCTTCCGCCCGGTGTCTATACGTGGGGTCTAGAATCCAAACTCAGGACCTTCTGCCTGCAAGGCAGAGGCTTAACCCCTGAGCCACTTCTCTAGCCCAGTATTTGGGTTTTTGTTGTTTGTTTGTTTGTTTGTTTGTTTTTTAGTATTTGGTTTTTAATGACGATCTGTGGGATGCTAATTCCCTACACGTTACCTTCACTCTACCTACAGTCCTGAGCACTCTCAAGTGTTAGACCATTGCTATTCTTGGAAGAAATACTAAGCACATTTAAGGTTTAATAGCCATTTTTGTTGTTGTTCTCTGCTTGCTGATTGTGGGGCAGTTTGGGTATGTAGAGATATACTTCGGTCAAAGTATTTGAGCTAAATTGCTTTTTTTGTTAATCAAGGGGCTAATTGTTAGCAGATTTATTTTTCCTGCTATAAATCTTGTAACTAAAGGCATTAACTAGTAGGGTCTGGGCTGGTGAAATTTTTTTATGTATGAGTGTGCATGTGCATGTATATATGTGTGTCAGAGGGCACTGTGTGTCCCTGTGGAGGACCAAGAGTGACTTTGAGGATCATCCTGTATTTGCTTGTTCTGGGATTTCCCAGGTTCTGCCCACCAGAACTGGAAGTGCAAGTTGCTGCCATTTATGCTGGCATTTTGGGGGACCTAGGATCTGAATTCAGGTCCTTCTACTTTCAAAGCATGAAATTATTTTTTTAAATATCCCATCTAGATATATGGCCATTAACTGACTTAAAGAAGTTTGCTATAATTAAATTTTTGCTCTTGTTCTTTTCTTTTAGTAAGCCAAATAACAGTCCAACTGTACAAATGAAGTTATGTCCTTACAGGTCAAGACCCTTATACCTAAAGCAGATGTTTTCTGTTAGACATAAAAATAGACATGGAAAACGTAGATGAACTTGTGACACAAAAAGTGTGTTTGATGTCAACTAATGCAAATTATAAGTATGGCCACTATCATAGTTAAGCACAGGTGTCAACTTGACTCTTGAGGGTTTGAGCTCTGGGCACAGTTGTAGAGAGTTGATGGTTGAGTTAAGCCCAGAGCTAACCTGAAGGAGATTGTCTAGCTGCTGGGGAAGACCCAGCCCATGGTGGGTGGGATTAGTCCCTGGATAAATCATGGAGACCTAGTTGAAAGAGATGGCATCCTTCTGTATACTTGGCCAGACATGCTGGTCTGGCAAGTAAGGATTGTCCATCTCTCAGCCGTTATGATGACCAGTTCCCTCAGCCCTGGTGTTGGTGTGTGCTCTCCTGTCAAGCTGGACTATGAACTGTAACCGGACTATCGTAAGAAAGTAAACTCCTTGTTCCCTTAAGCTGTGTTCTGGTCATTTATCAGCAACCATGCAGGCAGACTGCAACAGAATTTGGTACCCAGGAAGTAGGGTGTTGCTGATAAATCTGACTATGTGGATTTTGTGGCTTTTGAATGGTTCTGCTGGACAAAGTTGAAAATGCTTGAGAATTTTCACTTTGTGGATTTACAAATACCATTTTCAGAGTTTAATGGGCCACTTGCTGAGAGAGATTTTTTGGGTCCAATTTGTGATGAGAAGAACAAGGACTTTGTTAAGCTGAATTTAACGATGATGGACCGGTTTGCTTGACAAAGGAGAGCTGTTTTGGCAGCCTTGAAGGTTTGGATGTGCAAAGGGCAGGCAGCAGAATATCTGCTGCTGTTGGACAAATGAGTATCAGTGAAGGAAAACCTAGTGACTTGCATTGAGACGGTGGAAGACGTGAAAAACACCGTATGGCAAGTTCGTGGTTTGGAAACTCAAATTCCTTCAGGGGCCGAAAGCCCAAGGTAAAGCTGTTTCTTGCCCTTTGCAAGTTTGGTTGCCTAGAAAAGAGGCTTTTCCAGCATCAGCTTGTTAAAGTTGGTACAGCTGTAGATCCAGTGGACTAAGCTGCGTTTCAACCTCGTTTCAGAATCAGGCAGCGTCCCTCAGGTGATACTAGTTTGGGCGTACTACCGAGGGGTTTGTGGAGAGCAGCAAAAGCTTGGCACCAAGTGGCAGCCGTAGAGTTCCTGCAAGAGATGGTGAAGCTTAGAGCTGCAGAAGAGAACCCAGAGTGGTGTTTGAGATGCCAGAACTGTGGGACTGCTGCTGAGGATGACTGTGAGTGGAGATTCAGCCTGGTTCAGAGGAGCTCTGCTTTTACAACTTTAAGCTGAAACAGGGACTGGGAATGCCTAGAATCTTTGAGCCGCCTTGACTACGTGATGAGCAACAGAAGATGGACATTGAAGTAAAGGATGTGGTTGTTTTCTGGACTTTGATCTTTTTAATCGTTCTGTTTTAATGTTTTATCTGTTTTAAAGTATTTAACTTATTTCTAATTTAAGAAGGTTAAGAACTTTGAATTTTTAAAATGTTGGAACTGAACTTTTAATAAGAACATTTTAAATTTGTCCATAAAAGGTATAACTTTTAACATCTGTGGGGACAAGGAAAGGTTACAGTTTAAAAGTGCTATTGTTTTTTGTGTCAAATTCACAAGGGGTGGAGTGTCATAGTTAAGCACAGGTGTCAACTTGACTCTTGAGGGTTTGAGCTCTGGGCACAGTTGTGGACAGTTGATGGTTGAGTTAAGCCCAGAGCTAACCTGAAGGAGATTGTCTAGCTGCTGGGGAAGACCCAGCCCATGGTGGGTGGGATTAGGCCTTGGATAAATCACAGAGACCTAGTTGAGAGAATCAGCAAGTAAGGATTGTCCATCTCTCAGCCGTTATGATGACCAGTTCCCTCAGCCCTGGTGTTAGTGTGTGCTCTCCCGTCAAGCTGGACTATGAATTGTAGCCAGACTATTGTAAGAAAGTAAACTCCTTGTCCCCTTAAGCTGTGTTCTGGTCATTTATCAGCAACCATGCAGGCGGACTACAACAGCCACTGTATGGTTGCTGATAAATGATCATCAAATGGCTTAAGGGAACAAGAAGTTTATTCTTTCATGATTACTGGTTACAGTTCGTAGTCCAGCTTGACGGGAGAGCACGCACCAACACCAAGGCCAAAGGAACTGGCCACACCATCTCTACGTAATGGCTGAGAGAGGGACGATCCTTACTTGCCAGAGCAGCATGTCTGGCCAAGTGTACAAAAGGATGCCAACTCCCTCAACCAGCCCTCCATATTTTATTTCAGGGCCTCGTCCCACCCACCAATCTTCTGCAGGTTTGCTCTGGACCCAACTCAACCATCAATTCTCCACGAATGTGTCCAGAGCTTAAACCCTCAACTGTCAAGTTGACTGACACCTGTGCCTAACTATGACAGCCACTGAAGATTTGACAGTATATAAGAGAATTTCTAGACAGTGTTTTGGAAAATAACATAGTTATGCTATTGCTTATCTGTGAAGAACATCCCAGATTTGCTTACACTCTGTGACTACAATATTGACTTTAAAGATTTTGAATAAGAGGAATCATTAAACAAATTGCTTCTATTCTAAGAAAGGTGGAAATATAGTGTTCATCCAAATATCACTGTTTGGACTTCCTACCCCCAGACTTCATTTGGATTTCATTTGTCAGATCATTTTCAGACACATAAGAAGTGCCTGTGACTAGCTTATAACTTTGTAATAAGAGAGATGTGTGAAATACATTTTTCCTCCCACTTTTCCCATCTCCACTACTTAGAATTGTTTTAGATTATCAGTAATCATCCATGGCTCAAGAAATGTTCTCGCTCCCTTCCCCCACTCCGCCGCCCGGGACGCATGCACAGTCCAGCCGGGCCTCACCGCGACCTAGGTACCTAAAGACCCCCTTGGAGACTCTGTCCATCACAGCCTGCTGTCTCTCACAGGCAAATATGTACTATCTGCCCCACTACTGGAGACTGTGGCAGCTGACACACCTCAACCTGAGTGGAGTGTTCCTATTCCACTCACATGCTAGGCCCCTGCAAGTGCTCCTGGAGAGAGTTGCAGGCACCCTGCAGAGCCTGGTATTGGAGGATTGTGGGATGGAGGACTCCCAGCTCAGCGCCCTCCTGCCAGCCCTGAGCCGCTGCACACAGCTCACTGAGGTCAACTTCTATGGGAACAACTTCTCCCTAAATATCCTGAAGACCCTGCTGTCCCAGACAGCCCCCCTGAGCCAGCTGACCCTGGAGTTTTACCCTGCCCCCATGGAGACCTATGAGGAAATGGGCCAGGTCAACACAGAGAGATTTGCCCAAGTCTGTTCCCATCTCCATGCGTGCCCTAAGGCAGCCCACGAAGGTCTCCTTTGCTACAGATGTGTGCTCTGAATGTGTTGGTCGATGTTTCTACAGCCTGGGCACCACCCTGTGTCACTGCTGGCAGTTGGAATGAAGAGGTGAGTTCTATCTCCACAGCCCTGGGGTCCTGTTGAGTGAAACAGAACACAGGGCTTTAGACATTTAGAATCACTGTCAAGAAGAACTCAGTGAAACTTGTCCTTATCAGAGAGTTCTGAACCCCCACAAGAGTAGGCACCTGATGCTCATAGATGGCGACAGTCTACAGTATAGGAACATTGGTGGATTGATGAAGGAAAGGGATAGTGATGGAAGGGGGAGGGCTTGAAGGAACCAGAGATAAGTTACTCAATATACTTGGTAAACTCCAAAATAAAAGTTTGAAATAAACTTTGTCATGGAAAAATGTAAAAAAAAAAAAAAAAAAAAAAAAAGAAATGTTCTCATTTGACTATACAATAACACACAGGGCTTGTGTTTTCTGTCACTTGATTTTATTTATTTTTATTTATTATTTATTATTTATTCAATTGTGTGTATGCGTGTGTATGTATGGGTGTGTATGTATGGGTGTGTATGTATGGGTGTGTATGTATGTGTGTGTATGTATGTGTGTGTATGTATGCGTGTGTATGTATGCGTGTGTATGTATGCGTGTGTATGTATGCGTGTGTATGTATGCGTGTGTATGTATGCGTGTGTATGTATGCATGTGTGTAGAACCACGGATGAATTCGGGAACCACCATGGACGCCTCCATCTCCTCCTTGTTTACTCTGTCCCGGGATTCACAAGCTCTGCCCTACCAGGACCAGAAAAGCAGGTCGCCCCCGCTTCCACCCAGCGTCTATATATGGGGTCTAGGATCCGAACTCAGGACCTTCTGCCTGCAAGGCAGAGGCTTAACCCCTGAGCCACCTCTCCAGCCTCCTGTCACTTGATTTTAAAGGGAGATTTGCAACATATTTATCTTCAAGTAAAACTAGGATAAAATCTCATTTCCAAATAGGTGAAATGACAACTATTTCACAAGATGTCAGTGCATATTAAAATCTTGCCATTTTTATTGGAGAATGGGAAAGTAAGAAACAGAGTGGACTTTAGTCGTTTTAATTGAGTGCCAAGAAAAAAAAGACATTTGGTTGAGTGAATTCATAGAGTTCTAAACTTCAGGTAGAAAAAAATGTAAAAAGACCATCCTGGTTTTGTAGGTGCCAGTTACAGTCCTTGTTCCATCCCTCTGTGATTTCCAGCTCCTCCCAACAGGCCAAAAGTGCGAGACCTGGATCTGACTCAGGTCCTTCTGCTTGCAAGGCAGAGTCTTAACCCCTGAGCCATTCTCCAGCCCAGTGCCAGTTTCTTAAACAGTCCAAATATAAGATGAGAAGGACAGTTGGTGTTAGGCCCCCATCACTTTCATGATTCAGTTTGCTCTCATCAAGAGAAAAGTTTTCAAGTTACAGAGCTCTAACTAGTCTAAGGAGTCGGCTGTTTTGTATACTCCCAGAGAGCAAAGTAGATTTTGATATATAAGTGAGTTTTTGAGACACTGACCTTATTTCTATAACCATTTCACCTGGACTGCTAAGCAATCCTATGAATGTATCCATAAATGTGGTTATTGGCACATATACACACACTTCATGTAAAGAAAAAACGAGATGGAGAGCATTGAAGAATTGAGACATTGGTCTCTGGCCTCCACACACATTTACATGGACAGGTACCTGCATGCATGCATGACGTATACACCCATGCAAACATACACAACCCAACAAATACACATCGGTGGTGATAACGATTCAAAACTATGGTGGATAGCAATTGAGGGAGATACCTGGTATTAACCTCTGGTTTCCACACGAACACATACACACACACAACCACACACACACACACACACACACATTCAGTGAGCACTTGTACACAACCCACACACAAACAAGTGCATGTAACAAGAAAAATCAATAGGCATGAACTTCCATCTTTGCCCACTTGAGGGAAGCAGAGTCCTAGAATTTGATCAAGTAAAGGCCCAAAGGAGCCCAAAGGAAAAGTGCTGAATTAAGGTTTGAAAGATATGTTCCCAAAGGACGGTTTTTCCAGAGACAAAGAGAATGGGCTCTTAGGGGGACCAGAGGGGAGGAAGGGCAGAGGGCAACAGGCTTAACTCATAATTAAGAGCCTTCTGGCACTAGTAAGATAGTGTACCAAGGTTACAAAGATGAGCCAGGCAAACTAAAGAAATTCATCCTGTGTAAATAGTAAAGAACTCCTTAGGAACAGTGGGTCTCCATTGTGTAACAGTCAGCTAACACTGTGCTGGGTAACAAACAGGCCTATATGAAAGCATTCCTTGTCCTATCTTGTGGGTCAGCAGATGGGCATGGCTCAAGTGAGTTCAACTTGAAAACAACTGGGTTTGACCTCAGATAGGCTTGTTCTCAGAGAAGCTCTTACCAGAAGCAGGTCCCTGGGTTCCCCCCCCCCCCAGTTGGGGCCAAGAGCTAGTATATGGGAAAGACTGAACCCAGTGAAACAGGGCAGGATGGTGATCCTAGGCAGACAGTATGAGATGACTAAGAGAGGGAACGCCCTCCATAAGGGAGTTGGGGGTCCTTGTGTCGGGTGGTCCTCATCCCAAAGGTACATTCCATTCACAGACATACATATATGCCCTGGATTCAAAGATGGTCAAATCAACCATGATATACACATTCAATGAAGATATTCAAACTAGTACGCTCCAAGGACTTGAGATAATATGGAAAAAGACTTTTATATGAAAGCATTCCTTGTCCTACCTTGTGGGTCAGCGGGTGGGCATGGCTCAAGTGAGTTCAACTTGAAACTTCTCTGAATGCTTTGTTTGTTGATTTGTTGTTTATTTTGAGACAAGGTCCCATGTAGCCCAGCTGGCCTCCAACACAGTATGTAGTTGAGGATGACTTGAACTTCTAATCCTCCTGCCTCCACCTCCCCAGTGCTGGGAGGACAGGTATGTACCACCACACCCAGTTTATGCAGTGCCACAGATGGAAACCAGAGCGTCGTGCATACTAGGCAAGTGCTCTGCCTACTGAGCCACAGCTGAAGACCTCCAGCTGCCCATGATGTGCATGAGTGGACAGGTGTGATGACATATGGGCTTATGTGTGTCCCTGCCGAGGATCACTCTTGGGCTGGATGATGTACCCTCCTCCTCCTCCCACCTTCTAGGGTTTTCCTGGGATCCTCTCCGGTGGAGAGCCGTCAGCCCATTTACCCTCCAGCTTCCGATCCAACTTAAGGCAGCCCAGGTCCATAATAGATTCAAATCCTCCCAGCCTTGGCTTGTATGTGAGCTGCCCCCACGGGCTCCTGTGTTTGCATCCTTATAGGGGAACACGCTCTTCCCTCCCCACACACACACCTACACACGTTCCTTAGAAAAAATGACATCTTGTCCACTAGTTAACAGTCTTCCCTAGATCTTGATTGGCTAGAGAGTCAAGGTATAGAATGCCCGACCACGCACCTGCTCCTGGAAATGATGACCCTCCCCTCCGTCTGTGACTCTAGGGAGTCTGTTTCTCGGGCTTGAAGTAAGCCCAGCTGCCTTCTGTCTGTGTTGATAGAAATCCCTGTATCCCTTGCTTTGTATTTGACACCGAATCCTGTGTGTGTGTGTGTGTGTGTGTGTGTGTGTGTGTGTGTGTGTGTGTGTGTGAGTGATATCTGTGTTTCCTAATAAAAGCAGCCACCAAGCATGGCAAAGTGCTCTGGAATGGCAAAATCTGAGGTTCTCTTATTCTGAGTTAAACTCATGTTGGATTTCGGCAACAGTCACTGGTACAGATACACATCCTTCGCTGGCATTGTTTGAAAAGGTCATGGATCTTTAAGAGGTAGAGACTTGCTAGAGGAGGGCGTGTCCCAGGGGGTGGTGTGCCTTATGGTTTGGTGGCCCAGCCCTGCTTCTTCTCAGGTTTTCTCTTGTCCTCTTTTCTTCCTGATGGCTGCAGTTACCTGACTCAGCCTCCCGCTTCTGCCTCCATCCATGCCTTCTGCTCAGACCTGTAAATGAAATAATCTCTCTTTCTTCCAGGGTCGGAGTATTGCCTCACAGAAGAAAAGGAACCACGGCACTTGGGCACAATCACACTTTGATTCTAAGGCCTTCTGAGACACTACCCCAAGGATGGTGCTGGGGTCTGAATTTCTAGCATCTCTCTGCTCCTCACACCCAGTGCACAACCCACCCTTCTCCAGGACACAGTTTTGCCCACCCAGGAACTGATCAAGGAAGCTTTTGCTTGGCCTCCCCTAAGTTGTTGTTGATACATTGGGAAGATATTCAGGGGCTGGGGTGGAATGGAATCCTGAGAAACTCGAGCTTCTAGAACAATACTGAAGAAGAGAGAGGGTTTATGGATGGAGAGGCTGCTCCGCACTTAAAGTGCTTTCCACATAAGCAAAAGGACTTGAGTTCAGATTTCCCAGATCCCATGTAAAATGCTCAGCAGGTGTGGCTGCCTGGCTGTAATTCCATCCTTGGCACGCAAAGTCTGGGAATCCCGACAGTAAGCTTGCCAGTCACAGGAACTCTATCTGTGAGCTCTGGGTTTAATTAGACTCAGCCTCAAAATTCTAAAGTGATCAAGGGTGATTCCTGATATCGCACTTGGGCCTTCATACACATGCACTAACCTAAGTACACACACACACACACACACACACACACACACACACGCACGCACACACGCACGCACACACATGCCACATGTGTATGCGCACACACTACACTTAACCACACACATGAAAACAGAAAAAGGGGTGGGGTTGTGGGAGATGTGCCCTAAACTGGGACAAGGGGAGGAAGTATGGCTAACGCTTTTCAGGATGTCCTCTGAGTATCCTGTATAGATGGAAATCCCACTAGTGATTCGTTCCTTGTGCTGACACTCTGAAGGGTGTGTGCCTGAAGTGTGTGTGCATGTGTCTGAGCATGCATGCTTGTGAGTGTGCATGCATTGTGTTGTGTGTGCATGCATGTGGGGGGGGAGAGAGAGAGAGACTGCCATCTTCTTGGTTGGGGCTTGGTTTTCAAGTGGAGAGCCAACAGAACTTCCTAAGATATCAAGTATCGAGTACTTACCATCCCTCAGTTCTGCAATGACTCACAGTCAGGGACATTGAGGTCTGCAGATGGCAGGAGACTGGCCTAAGCACTCACCAAATGGAGAATACCAGAACCAGTGATCCCAGATCTCACCAGACACCATCCCTCCCTCCAGAACTCTGGGTGACAGACGGGCTCTAAATTGGGGTACAGATGAGTAAAGTGAGTGAGGGATGCACAGGGAGCCCCAAAGTCAGCCAAAGTGCAGAAGCTCTTCAATGTAATCAGGGCTTCAGAGGGTGAGAAGAGTTGGGTGGAAGGGATGACAGGTCAGGTGACTGTGTTAGAGAAACTGACAACGAGTTCCCATCATCACTGAGGCACAAGGAGATGGAGGTGGATAAGTCCCCTTTCCCCAACCTCAGGCCCAGAGAGAGGCAGATCTGCCTCCAAATCCAATCAGGAGTCAGCTCACTTAGCTGCCCATCCCTCTGCCTTCCAATTCTGACCCCAGCTGATGGAAACGTCTGGTGACATCCATGGGGCAGGGTTGCCTAAGGTCATTTCCTAGGGTTCAAAGTCTTCCATATAGACTCTGCGATGGCTAGTCTCAAATGTCAACTGACACGGAAAGTAAGCCTCCGGGGACACCTGTGAAGAACTGTCTAGTTAAGGGAGGCCTTTGAGCAAGCCTGTAGGAGAGAGACAGAGAGAAAGAGAGAGAGTGTGGGGGGGGTTATCAGAAGGCACTGTGTGTATCCGTGGAGGCCAAGGATGACTTCAGGAATCATCACACATTGCTCCACCTTCTTTTGGTTTTGCTCCCCGCCTTTCAGGGCTGGAAGTACAGGCCATCACCGTTTCCACCTGGTGTTTTTATGTGGGATCTGGTATCCGAACTCAGGTCTTTCTGCTTCCAAGGTAGAGGCTTATCCCCTGAGCCATCTCTGTAGTCCAGGAGATTGTCTTGTTCACATAATTGATGAGGAAGCCCCAGACCTTGGTGACATGCAGGACCATTCCCGGGGCAGGTGATAAAGATAGAGAGGGCAGGTGGGCATTGGCAGGCAAACAAGTGTGCTGCATTGGTCATTTGCCCTCTGTTCTTGCCGTGGATGTTCTTGCCGCCGCGGTGTGACTTCTCAGCCTTTGTGGATTGGACCCTGGAGCCATGGGCCGAAATAAAACTCCTTTCTCCCCTATGTTTCATTTGGCTCGAGTATTTATTGTGGCAACAAATTACAAAACTAAAACAAACCCACACACGTGTGCACGCTCACGCATGTGAATATGCAAGCAAACAGGTAGGCAAAGTAATCACACTGCTCTCTGGTTTTGATGGCTGTGTCTGGAGAGGACATCAATAGGACTTAATACTGGCTTGGATCTATGGGATTCCAGGGACCAGAGCCCTGAAATACCCTGGAATGTGCTAGAACAAAGTATAAGGCACCTTGTCTTGGCCCACCCTTACCCATATCCCATCTTGTAGGAGTCATAGAATAAGAACTGTGGTTCAGGTCAGGAGACGGGCCAGCCATTCCTCTCAGCAGATATCCATCTGGATGACAATGTGTGAAGGGCTGGCCTAGCAGCAGAGGGAGTAAGGACAGGTCCCCAGCAGCCATATTGTTCAACAAAGGGGCACTTCAGAAGTTCCTCTCTGTGAACTGATGAGGCAAAGAGAGAGACCTTGTCCCTGGGTCTATCAGAGGAACCTCTGAGAATCACCAAGTGGTACCAAGAAAATATGTCAATGCTGTAATCATGAGCCCTTGGTTGGGGATGGAGCAGGTCCAGGGACCTGCTGATGTGGTCTCGTCCTCTTTCTAGATGGTTCAAGTCACACAACATCCTCGTCAGAGCCTTCTGTTCTCCCTATGCAGTAGGGCATCAGGAGCCTCTTGGGTCCTCTCACATCATCCTGCAAACTGCCCCCTGCTTTGCCAGAGGGAGAGAGGAGAAAGCAGTGATGGCCTTGAGAGACAAAAGTGCTTCCCCAACACGGTGACTTTTCCATCCATCGTGAACACAAAATCTATTAGTGATGTCTGCCTGGGGCATCAGATTGAATCTGGCAGTGATCATGTTTCCATTGATTGGTGATGTCTGCCATGGTCAAGGATAGTCCCCATCAGTCATCTCTAAGCTGAACAAAGGAACTTGGGCTGAAGAAAGAGAGACCCTCACATCAAAAACAAAGTCTTGGCCATCATGCCCCACTTTGATCTCCTCTGAAGATGTTAATATCAATTATCACATACTTTTCTAAAGTAGAAATGCATTACCATGTTAGTATCTGCTGCAAACAAGTGCCTATAGATGCTTGGGGACTCAGAGGATGGGTCTGGTTGTCCCTGGAAGGGACCTCGAACCCAGGATGAATTCCACCCAAACAAAAACAGTCAGGTCCTCGGCACCATGCTCTGGGTTAGCGGTCCTGGTCCACATCCCATGATGCTCCATTCTGAAAGCCTTCCAAGGACCCACGGAGTCTGAGATCCGCTCATTTGGACACCTTAGTCTGTAGCGTGCTGGGCAGGTAGAGGTACCTCCAGATGGCATAGTAGTGGGTCCCGGCACCAAATGCCACGAAGAGATGCCAGATGGCGTGAGCGAAGGGGATCCTCCCATCACTCTTGAAGAACACCATGCCGAAGCAGTAGAAGACCCCTCCGGTCATCAGCTCCCAGATACCCTCTGTGTTGGGCTGTGAGCAAGGACAGGGCAGATACAGGTCAGAGGGACACGTGGCCATGCGGCTATTACCCACTACCCACAGAAAAAGGCCCATGGGTGGTGGAGCATCTAGGAGCTGCTATGTGGAGTCCCCATGCTCTGACGCCATTAACTCTCCCTAAATTCCAAACTCCCACATCTGTTTTATATCACCTGTTCTTATGGATTGGTTGGTGATGGAGAACTTTAACCTCAAAGGTCAGATGTGGGGACTCCTGCCTGTAATTCCAGGACCTAGAAGAAGGTGGAAGCAGGAAGATCAGAGCCTCAAGGTCATCCTTGGTTAAGTAAAAGGTTTAAACCCCAACTAGGCTACATGAGACCTTGTCCCAAGCAAAATGAAACAAGAGAGTCTTTTGGAGAGGCTAGAAGATGACCCAGTGGGTGAATGAATGCTTGCTGTGCGAGTATGAAGTCCTAAATTCAGATCCCAGAGCCCAGGTGGGAAAGTAAGAGCATGGTGGTATGACTCTGTCCCTTCAGAACTGGGGAAGTGGAGACAGGAGGGTCCCCAAAGCTCGCTGGCCAGCTAGTCTGGCAGAATCAGGGAGTTTCAGGATCAGCAAGAGATCCTGCCTCAAAAATTAAAGGGGGGAGAGTCAGGGAGAAGCTCAGTAAGAAGGCACCTGTTTGAAGATCTGGGGACCTGAGTCTGATCCTTGGAAGTCCACATGGTAGAAGGAGAGAACTGACTTATAAAGGTTGTCCTCTGACCTCCAATCCTGAGCCATGGCATGAACCCCTTCTCTCACATAAATTAAATTTAAAAAAATAAAGTGGAGGAGCTAGGGATGTGGTTCAGTCGGTAGAGTGTTTTCTTGCATTCGTGAAGAAGCCCTGGGATTTGACTTTCAGAACTACATACAAGCAAGCTGGCTGCACACACCTATCATCCCAGCATGGGAAGGTGGAGGCAGGAATATCAGAAATTTGAGTTTCACCTTTGACTACATTAGTGAATTTGAGGCTAGTCTGAGATACATGACATCCTGGCTTAAAAAATAAAAATAAGGGGTTTAGAGAGATGTCCCCAGGATTTTCAAGCCTTTGCTTCATGAGCAAAAGCAAACTGAGTTCAGATCCCTAGATCCCATGTGAAAATTCTGGTGGATATGGTGGCAACATGCAATTCTAGTGCTGCAAGGTGGAGCCTAGGAAATCTCAGAGCAAAGCAATAAAGAGGTAGAGCAACCCAGGGTGATTCCTGATGTCACCCTTGGGCTTTCACAGGGCACACACACATAAACACATATACTCGATAGATAGGTAGGTAGGTAGATAGATAGATAGATAGATAGATAGATAGATAGATAGATGGATGGATGACGGACAGATGGACAGACGGGTGGATGGATAGATAGATAGAAGATAGATAGATAGATAGATAGATAGAGAGATAGATAGATAGATAGATAGATAGCTTGATTAGATAGATAGATGAGAGACAGATAGCTAGATAGAATAGATGTAGACAGATAGATGATAGATAGATAATAGATTAGATGATAGATGATAGAATAGATAGATAAGATAGATAGCTAGATAGATAGATAGATAGCTAAACAATAATAAAGGAGGAAAGCCATTGAGGAACGCCACAGACATTGATCCTAGCAGTGTGCACATGCACACTCAGTCCCACACACTCACACAGTAAATTAAAGTTGAACACATTTGACCCCTTCCAGAAAAAGGAAGGGCTCCCTCTGCTGGGCAGGAGAGGCTTACCATGGAGAGGACGACCATGGGGCAGGGGAAAAACCCCATCACCACATAGCAAAGCAGCTCCACTAGCTTGTACCTGGCGGGAGATAAATCACAGGCCTCAGGACCTGAGTTCAGAGCCCCAGATTCCATATCACAGTGCCAGGCAGGGCTTGGGCTCAGGGAACTAAGATTCTGCCTCGCAAGCAGAAGGTCCTGAGTTTTCAGATACTATGTCCCATGTAAAAATGCCAGATGGAAATGGCGGCTGCCTGCACTTCCAGCCCCAGTGGGGAGAGCCTGGAAATCCCAGAGGAAAGCAAAAAGGAGGTAGAAGCAATCCAGGATGATTCCTGGAGTCACCTTGACCTCCTCTGATTACACACACACACACACACACACACATATACATAAAATATTTTAAGAAATGCCAGGCAGATATGGCAGTGGTCTGCATTTCTGGCCCTGGAAGGAAGAGCCTGGGAAATCCCAGAGCAAACCTATCAGGAGGTAAAGCAATCCAGGATGATTCTTGATGTCACTCTTGGGCATCCACAAGCACACCCAAGTGCCTTCTCACACATACACACACACACACACACACACACTCACACACAGAGAGAGAAAGAAAGAGAGAGAGAGAGAGAGGTCATCTATCAGAGACCTCCCCCTAGTTATGACTTACCGTTCATGGAAGAAGAAGACATAGACCGTGCCAACAGACGCCATGATCCAAACCAGCCAGCGCATGTGGGAGGCCCAGGGGCCCAGCTCTCGGAGATTCAGCCTGGGACAGGGGACCAGGGCAGAGCTGAACGCTCACACAGCAATGGATATGGGCAAGAAGACTGAGACTTTGGGCAGAGAGCAGTTCACTGTCTTGGAAGCCCATTCTGTCCATCAACTCTCAATCCACCTGCCTCAGTCCTCCAGTGCTGGGGCTCCAAGCATGGCCTACACTTGTCTAAATATATACTGTATAAAGTATGTGTAAAGAAAAGAGTTGGAAGTGTGGCTCTGCAATAGAGTGCTTTTCCAGCATGCACAAGGCCAGGTTTGAATCCCCAAACCACAACAAGTTAAATAAAACAGAATACAAAAATGATTAAGTAATGTATGTACGTTTTTAACATTTACCGTGATGCCTATAGATTAGAGAAGCTCTCTGCTTCCTATGGAAGGTGTGTAACTGGCTGAAGTGCAGAGAATAAGTCACTGTGGAGTCTCAGCTCTAAACGACGGGACAGAAAAAGCACTCCACCCCGCTCAATACTCAGCTCAGGAACACCCGTAGAAGAAAGCTATCTAAGAAATGGTATCGCCAGCGTGGGGATAGAGAGGTCGGTTTCTGGCCACCACAGAGGCTGAGCTTTGCAACCAGTAACTCAATGCAGTGATGTGATGGCCACTTTCGCAAATCCCCTGCAACTAATGTTGGTGTATCAACAATTTTAAGCCGTGGATGGGGAAAGAGTCAAGAGGACATACCATCTCCTGAGAGACTACTGAAATGATAATGCCAGCAGACAGAAGGGAGCTTCTTCTCTTCACTCAGCCAATCCTTGCCCATGGATAGCCCTCCTACGGTCCCTCTCCGCAGGCAACCTGGCCAAGTGCGACAATCCCCAGAAATGAAAACCCAGTGGTTTCACAAACTGTGCAAAAGAGGACGTGGGACGTAGGAGAGGACTGGCTTGGAAAGGAGGAGCATGAAGTGGAGAGGCCGGCGGGAAAATTTAGGTAGCAAGGGAAGTAAAGACAACAATGGAATTCATTGTATATATGCACGAAATGGTTACAGAATGGAAAGAAATTTAAAAACCATGTTAATAAACAAGCCAAGCATTTCAAGCAAAATATAATTAAATTCCATCATGAGAAGGGAAAGAGGAAGTTGGCATGCCCTCTAAAGCAAGATAAGAAAGCAAGGTTGGTAATGGGCAACAAACACCTGAAACCCCAAACAACTCGGGTTAGAGGCAGAAGGAGGGTTCAGGGTCATACTGCACAAGGGGAATCTAGAGGGGAATCTGAAGCCCCACCAATGATACATAGGACTAAGTCTTAAAAGAAGGAGGGTGGCCCAGAAATTGGGCTCCAGGGGTTTTAAAAAAGCTTTGCCCTCACAAGCAAAGGACTGAAGTTAATATACCCAAAATCTCACATAAATGCCAGAATAATGGGGAAGGGAGAGGAGTGGGGAGGGGGAGCCAGGGGGTACCCGGGGGGGAGGAGGAGGGTAGTGAAGGGAACTGGGTGGTACCTAATAGGTTTGTATTGAGGCTGAAAATAAAAATAAATAATAAATAATAAAAATGCAGAATAGATAGTAGGTTTGATCTGGCATTATCTCTGGCCTTCCCTGGAAGGCTAAGAAGGTGGGGAAACCCCACCAGTAAAGCAAAAAACAGAAGGGTAGAGCCATCTAGAAGTGATTCTGGCTATCCACCCTTGGCTTTTCCACACAAGGCAAACAGACACTCCAAAAACAACACACACCACAGGGGACAACACACACACACACACACACCAGGAACTGGTTGAGATAAATGTAGCAAGGTTAAGGCCACCTGCTTCCAAACCTAGTGATCCGAGTTCAGTTCCCTGGGAGCCCACAGGATGGACAGAAAGAAAACTGACCTTCTTAAAGTTTGTCCTCTCTGATGACCTCCGCCCATGTGGTCATGGAAATCCACATGTTTTCTTTGTTTCTTTCACTCACAAAGTATGAAGTAAAAGTATAAAGAGAAAATGAAGGCTTTTCGGAAAAAATGCATATATTTTTTCCAAAACATCTAAAACAAGAATAACCAAAAATATAATGCATTTCATGGCACCCATGCCCACCAATATTTCATATGTGGTATGCCTTTTAAACATTAATGTATACATGGAGAATGGTGCACAAGCAGTTTTGGTGTATGTACACAGATGTTACCCTCCTTGCTATGTTATGCCCGCAGCAGCAAACTGCAAGGCAACATGAGAGAAACAGGGAAGTAATGGGTGGCCTGTTGCGGCCAAGGAGAAGCTTGTGGTGGTCAGCACAAAAGCCTCCCTCCTGCCCCCAGAAACATTACTCTTTTAACTCACCAGGGGAGCGTAGGAGGCAGCAGGGTGAAGAAGTAAATGACCATGCCGGTCGATCAATATGCAGACAGTGTTCCACACCATCCCTAGGCAGGACCAGAGAAAGGTTGCCCTGGGGTCACCACCCCCTGGGGGGGCAGGGAAGGAAGGTAATCCGTGCAGTAGATACTTAAACAAGAGAGCTGAGAGAAACCTTTTAGGTAAACCTATGAAGAGTTTAAGAAGGCAAAGCCTTTGAGACCAAACCTGTAAGATTGATCTAAGGATGCGGGAAGACACAGTCCTTAAATGTGAGTGGGACCCGTTTTCATCCTCGCCTGCCTGGGCGAGTTAAGATAGATGGAGAGAGCCAGCTCCAGTAATTGGCAAGACTCACCGTTACTTGGTTAGACTTGCAGTCTAGCAAGTGGAATTTCTCCCCTTGTGAGAGATGGACAATCCTTACTTGCTGATTCTCAACTAGTCTCTGTGATTTATCACAGGCCTAAGCCCACCCACCATGGGCTGGTTCTTCCCCAGCAGCTAGACAATCTCCTTCAGGTTGCTCGGGCTTAACTCAACCATCACTGTCCACACTGTGCCCAGAGCTCAAACCCTCAAGAGTCAGTTGACACCTGTGCTTAACTATGACACTCCACCCCTTGTGAATTTGACACAAAAAACATAGCACTTTTAAACTGTAACCTTTTCTTGTCCCACAGATGTTAAATTTATACCTTTTATGGACAAATTTAAAATGTTCTTATTAAAAGTTCAGTTCCAACATTTTAAAAATTCAAAGTTCACCTCTTAAATTAGAAATAAGTTTAATACTTTAAAATAGCATAAAACATTAAACAAACGATTAAAAGATCAAAGTCCAAAACACCCATCCTTTACTTCAATGTCATCTTCTTCCTGTTGCTCATCACGTAGTCAAGGCGGCTCAAAGTTCTAGCATTCCCAGTCCCTGTTTCAGCTTAAAGTTGTAAAAGCAGAGCTCCTCTGAACCAGCTGAATCTCCACTCACAGTCATCCTCAGCAGCAGTCCCAATTCTGCTGCATCTCAACCCCACTCTGGGTTCTCTCTGCAGCTGCTAAGCTTCACCACTCTTGCAGGAACTCTAACGGCTGCCACTTGTGCCAAGCTTTTGCTGCTCTCCACAAACCCCTCGTAGTACGCCCAAACTAGTATCACTGAGGGACGCTGCCTGATTCTGAAACGAGGTGAAACGCAGCTTCGTCCACTGGATCTACAGCTGTACAACTTTAACAGCGATGCTGAAAAGCCTCTTGTCTAGGCCCCAAACTTGCAAAGGGCAAGAACAGTTTACCTTGGGCTTTCGGCCCTGAAGAATTTGAGTTCCAAAACAACTTGCCATACCGTGTTTTTTTCACGTCTTCCCACCGTCTCAATGCAAGTCACTAGGTTTTCCTTCATGATACTCATTTGTCCACACAGCAATATTCTGCTGCCTGCCCTTTGCACATCCAACCTTCAAGGCTGCCAAAACAGCTTCCTTTGCAAGCAAACCGGTCCATCATCGTCAAATTCAGCTTAACAAGTCCTGTTTCTTCTGCATCACAAATTGGACCCAAAAAATCTCTCGGCAGCATGGCCCATTAAACTCGTGAAAATGGTATTTTGTAAGTCCCAAAGTGAAAATTCTCAAGCATTTTTCAACTTTGTCCGCGCAGAACCATTCAAAAGCCACAAAACCACATAGTCAGATTTACAGCACAACCTACTTCCTGGGTACCAAATCTTGGCAGTCTGCCTGCATGGTTGTCCTGATAATACCAGAAACACAGCTAGGGAACAAGGAGTTTACTTTCTTACGTAGTCGGTTACAGTTCATAGTCCAGCTTGACAGGAGAGCACAACCAACACCGGGCTGAGGAACTGGTCATCATAACGGCTGAGAGATGGACAATCCTTACTTCCAGAGACCATGGTCTGGCCAAGTAACAGAAGGATGCCACTCTTTCAACTAGGTCTCCCTGATTATCCAGGGACTAATCCCACCCACCGGGCTGGTCTTTCCCAGCAGCTAGACAATCTCCTTCAGGTTACTCTGGCTGAAAACTCACCCAACTCTCTCTACAACTGTGCCCAGAGCTCAAACCTCAAGAGTCCCGTCGACACTGTGCTTACCTATGATGTGGCCATACTTAAATTTGATTAGTTGACATTCAAACACACTTTTTGTGTCACAAGTTTCTATGTTTTCCATGTCTAGTTTTATGTCTAACAGAAAACATCTCTTAGTTAGTAAGGGTCTTGACTAGTAGGGGACATAACTTCATTTGTACGTTGGACTTGTTATTTGGCTTAACAAGACAGAACAAAGACAAAATTTATTATAGCAAACTTCTTTAAGTCAGTTAATGGCACAGATATCTAGATGGGTATTTAAAAAATAATTTCATGCTTTGAAGTAGAGGACCTGAATTCCAGATCCTAGTCCCCAAAATGCCATCATAAATAGGCCGCAACTACTTGCACTCCAGTTCTGGTGGGCAGAACCTGGTGAAATCCCAAACAAGCAAATCCAGGATGATCCTCAAAGTCCTCTGTCCTCCAACAGGGACAACACAGTGCCCTCTGCACACATAGATACATCACTGCCCACTATACTAAAAAAATTTCACCGCTCCCAGACCCT